>VZQC01002209.1:721909-903813 GCA_009823505.1 Rhizomys pruinosus
TGCGATTGGGGTGAACGGTAAAACTATGACAATATAGTCTGGACACTTATTTGATCAACTTGATTGAACATTCAAGCCCCTCCAGCTGGATGGTGGGAGCCTTGGGCTCTGTGGGCTGGGACACAACTGCTTGCAAATTGGTTTTATATGAAGGTCACAGCTTCTTTTAATAGTTTAATTGATTTAAAATCTAGTGGCTAGTGAAATCTTTGATGATTCTTATCCTCCATGACAGGCCATTCTCATTCCCTTTTGGAGTCACTGCCAACTTTAAATAGCCTCTTTTTACAGGTGGTAACCTCATCAATATCCCAGAAGGAAGGTAACGGCCTCCCTTTGTCTTGTTTAATCTCTCTCCGTGGCCTCCCTCTGTCTCTCTTTATCTCTCCCCATGGCAGTGGTGGAGGCATAGGCTTCATTGGAAGTGGATCCTTTTCCAAATCTTGTTCTAACTCATCTCCACTTAATTATTCCCCCTCTGATTCCTCTCCATTTCCTTGGGATTCCCACTCTCTCATTTCCTCCAACACTTCCTTCCCACGGGAGATGTCAGCCTTAACCTTAGGCTTGGAGAAGCCAAGGCATTCTCTAATTAACTGCCACATTGGAAATGTTCCCTTAGGAAGTGGCTCTAAATCTTCTTGCCTTTCTAAGTCTTTTTTTATGTTGTTCCCAATGAGGAATATTTTAAAAAGTCTTCTTCTAGAAACCATGGACTCACCTTTAACGTGGTTTCTACATAAGTTTTTGCTGTGCTATCTTTTATAGCAGTCCCGTTGGACTTTAATAGATCTTTTATGACTCTAGTCATCTGATTTCTTGATATTTCTGAGCCCAATTTATTTATATTCCGGCTCCCTTTTTCTATTTTCTTTTTTCTTTATTTTATTCTACACTTCTAGTTCTTATTTTTTTATATATTACAACCCTGCTCCCTTAACACTCTGGGCACAGAGCTTTTTTTCTTGCAGGGTTCCTCATTTGCTCCACTGGGCCGATGAAACAAACTAAAGTGCTGCAGCAAGGTTCCTGCACTACTCGTAGGCGGGCCACCCGTTGTACCGTCCAGCAGTACGAATCATCGGAGGTGGACTGGGAATGAATCACTCATCTAACTTATTCCTTGTAGTTTATTTAATGGAGCCATTCACTTCTTAACTTTTACAATTCTTACTGTTATTTACAATTACATGTAATTACTAACACTACTAACCACTAATGCTACTAACAACAATAGCTTAGAAACCAAGAACATTTATACCAGTATTGAGCCAATCAGCAGCTTCACATCTATAGATACAATTCCTTATGTAAGAAGCTTTGTGTTCATAGATACAATTTCTTACGTAAAATGCTATGTACATGAAGTTGACAAGGTAACATAACATATCATCTTAAACGTTACTGAAGCATGTGCACTGTGTTCTTCAGCCAGCTCCTTTGGGCCAGAGACCAAGCGCCATGGCTGCAGACCAAGCGCCATTTTTCTTCAGCCTGTCACTTCAGGTACTCTTTGTCTCCCACACTTCTCATGTCAGAATCTCATACAAGGCTCTTCTTAGGGAAAGGTCTCCTCTTAGGTGAATCTCTTATACGTTCTTATGACAAAATCTCATCCTCTGTCTCTGTTACAGCATATACTTAGTGAGAGAACATGTGGTTGAGAAAAGCACATGAAAAGGGCTAAGAATATGTTTCACACAAAGGGGATGGAGAGAGACAGCTCCCAGCTAAGGCTTAGGTGAAGTAACAACCATGGGAGGCACTTAGCCATTAAGAGCATACATAAATCCTAGTTTTAAAAGCAAACAAGACAGTCCAGCAATAAAATATTGTATTAAAGTACTAATATACGGTATGCACCAAGTAGAAGAGTGAGATATTAAATCAAATGGAGACTGACCCAAGGAGCAAAGGAATTTAGGACTTAGCAGCTGCATCCCAATTCTGGAGTTACAGAAACAGGGTTGTAGTAAGCATTCACATTTCAGTCACTCCTGCCCTTGCAGAGCTGAGCTGCCAGTTCAACGACTACTGAATTCCATACTCTTCTGAATTAACCCATTCTTGTCTGCACCATCTCCTCACTTTTTTAATAAAAAAAAAACACCATTAAAACCATGGCTTCCTCCAATGACCTAAAACACATTGAATTAGAATTGATGCTCTAATAAGGAGAAATAAGCCAATCAATATAGGTCCCCAAGAAGGAGTGCTTCATAAAGGCCATTTAGGCCAGGGCATTGAAGAGTAAAAAATTTTGTCAATTTCCTTTTGTAATTCAGAAATCTGATTGTCTAAGTTATGGGAGAAATCAGATATATTAAAACAACACATACCAGAAAACTGCTTACAACCCAAATGACTCTAATAGCAAGTAATCAATTTTTTGTTGTTATTGTTGTGGTTTTTTTTTGTTGTTTTTTTGTTTGTTTGTTTTTACTTTTTTTGAGACAGGATCTCCCTGGAGCTCTGGTTTTCCTGGAACTCAATCTGTAGAAGACCAGGCTGGCCTTGAACACACAGAGATCCACCTGCCTCTGCCTTCTAAGTGCTAGAATTAAATGTGTGCACCACCAGAATTGGCTCTAGACTGTAGTTCTTTTTTTATTATTTATTTTTATTTATTGTTTTTATGTATATGAGTGTACTGTCCGCTTGTAAGTAGGTGCACCCATGTTATGCAATGCCAAGGAGGTCAGAAGAGGGTATCAGATTCCCCTGGAACTGGAGTTAAAGGCAGTTCTTAACTCCCATGTGTGTGCTGGGAAATGAACCTGGGCCCTCTACAAGAGCAGTCTGTGCTTTTAACCGCTGAGCCATCTCTCTAGCCCCTAGACTGCAGTTCTTTTTTTTAAGTTTTATTAATTTTATTTATTTTTTATGTGTATGAATGTACCGTCTGCATGTAGGTTGGTGCACCGGTGTTGTGCAATGCCACGGAGGTCAGAAGAGGGCGTTGGATTCCCCTGGAACTGGTGTTAAAGTCGGTTCTCAGCTGCCATGTGGGTGCTAGGGATCAAATCTGGGTTCTCTGCAAGAGCAGTCAGCACTCCTAACCACTAGTTCATCTCTCCAGCCCCTACACTGCAGTTCTTAATTTACCCATTTCTTGGCTCATCTACCCCAATATTTTAGCAGTTATATTGGTAGTTTTAATAGTTATAAATGCAAATTGATAATTATTTCCTTGTGTCTCAGCTGCTAGGCTAGTTAGGAGAAGCAGAAAGTCTGAAATTGCTGCTACCACTACTGGAGCTAACAATTTTAATGAATCCTCACAGTTTTTGACAGAGATCTGAGAGTTCTAGTCTTCAGTGAAATTGAGAACATATGACAAATTCCTTCATAATCAGTGGGAAGAACCACAAAGGTCTCATTATTACAAATAATATCCACCCTGTGGATATATATATATTAAATATTATATATATATATATAATCTACACTGCATTTTAGTATCCATCTGTGTAGATGTACCACATTTCTCTATCCATTTGTCAGTTGAGGGGTACTTGAGTTGCTTCTAGCTCCTTGCTATTGTGAGAAGAGAGTGCAATACATGGCTGTGCATGTATCTCTGCGGTAAGATGAGTCTTTTGGATACATGCCCAGGAGTGGTATGGCTGGGTCAGGTGGCAAGTTCATTCCAAGTCTTCCAAGGATTCTCCACACTGCTTTCTGTAGTGGCTGTAGGAGTTTACATTCCCCCCCAGCAGTGGATAAGTGCTTCCCTTTCCCCCAACCTCTCCAGCACTTGGTATCATTTGTTTTCTTGATCCTAGCCAGTCTTATTGGAGTAAGATGATATCTTAAAGTGGATTTGATTTGCATTTCCTTAATTATTAGAGACATTTAACATTTTTTTAATATGCTTCTCTTCCATCTCTAATTCCTCACTTGTGAAGTCTCTCTTCAGCTCTTTGCTCCATCTATTGAGTGGATCATTTCTTTTTCTTTCTTCTTTTTTTTTTTTTTTTTTTTTGAGTAGTTTATATATCTGGAAATCAATGCTTTTTCAGATCTGCAGTGAAGGTTTCCTCCCGCTCTGTGGGTTTTCTCTTCACTTCCTTGATTGTTTCTTTTGATGTACAGAAGCTTTTGAGTTTAATGAGGTCCCATTTGTCAATTGTTGACCATAATCACAATGATTCACTGTAATATTACAATGCTACATTGTTGCCTCACAATGACCCACTGTCATATCGCAATGATCCACTTCCCCATCATAGTGCTCCATGATCTCATCACAGTGCTACATTATCTTATCCCCAAAATCCACTTTCATATTACAGTTCTGTGCTGTTTTTTCATCCACCATCCTTTTAAAATACTACCAATATTTCATCCTAATGCTCCATTTTTTGCATCTCATTTCTCTTTCCTATGGAAACATTCTGTTGTCTCATCACAGTTGTTTATTGTCTTATCAAAATCTTCCACTTTTGCATCAAAACAGTAAATTTTTCCAATACAGTACTCCACTATGTTAACACCTTGCTCCATCATTGCATCACTGTGGTTTATCTTCCAATCAAAATGATACCCTGTCTCATCATAATGCTCCTTTTTTTTCACATAAATTTATTTATTTATTTTTAACAAATCTAGACCCGTGGTCCTGCTCATTCCCCCCACCCCGCCAGAGCTCATGCATTCTGCAAACATGCTTTTCATCTCTTAGTCTTCTCAATATTTTCCATGGGGAAGTTGACTGTTTGAGCAGAAGTTCACTGTTTCAGTAGTTCTTTGATGCAGTCTTTTCTGTTGTTGTTGTTGTTTCCAAAATGCGTTATGCCCAACTGCTTTGGACAAAAGCTCAGGGGGCCCTATACAAGAAATACTTACAAGTGGGTATTGGCACTAGCATCCACAGATGAGGGATACCATTCGTCGTTTGTTTTTTCTGGGACTGTTTACTTCATCAGCATGATGTCCTCTAGCTCCAGCCATTTTCCTGCAAAGCTCGTGTGTCGTCTTTCTTTACTGCTGCTAGAACTCCATCTGTAGATGTACCACATTTTCTCTATCCACTCGTCAGTTGAGGGGCATTTTAGGTTGGTTCCAGCTCCTTGCTATTGTGAAGAGATCTGCAATAAAACATGGCTGTGCATTATCACTGGGGTGGCGTAAGTCTTGAGGGTCATGCACAGGAGTGGTATGGCTGGGTCGGGTGGCAAGTTCATTCCAAGTTTCCAAGGGTTCTCCCACACTGTTTCCATAGTGGCTGTACGAGTTTACATTCCCACCAGCAGTGGATGAGTGTTCCCCTTTCCCCACAACCTTCCAGCACTTGGTATCATTTGTTTTCTTGATCCTAGCCAGTCTATTGGAGTAAGATGCTATCTTAAAGTGGTTTTCATTGCATTTCCTTAATGATTAGTGATGTTGACAGTTCTGGAGGTGTTTCTCAGAATCTCTAATTCCTCACTTGTGAAGTCTCTGTTCAGTTCTTTTGCTCCATCTATTGAGCGGTCATTTGTTTTCTCTTCTTTGTTTTTTTGAGTAGTTTATATATTCTGGAAATCAATGCTTTGTCAGATGTATCTGCAGTGAAGGTTTCCTCCCACTCTGTGGATTTCTGTCACTTCCTTGATTGTTTCTTTTGATGTACAGAAGCTTTTGAGTTTGATGAGGTCCCATTGTCAATTGTCGACCTTAATTCTTGTGCAGCTGCTGTCTGATTTAGGAAGTCTTTTCCTATGCCTATGATTCTTGTGTCTGCTGCCAACTTTTTCTTCTATCACTTCAGAGTTGGGTTTCACGTGAGGTCTTTAATCCATGTGGAGTTGACTTTTGTACAGGGTGAGAGTAGGGTGGTTTAATTCATTCTTCTACAAGTGGTGATCCAGTTTGCCAACACCACTTGCTGAAGATGCTGTCTTTTCTCCATTGTGGTTCTTGGCCCCCTTGTCAAATATGAGATGGCTTGAAATTGTATGTGCTCAGAATTGGATCTTCGGTTTTGTTCCATTGGTCAACAGGTCCGTATTTGTGCCAGTACCAGGCTGTTTTATGACTATAGCCCTGTAGTATAGTTTTATAAATCTGTGTATAGAGATCCCTCCTGTGTAGCTCTTTTCACTCAGAGTTGTTGGCTATCGGGGTCTTTTGTTTTCCAAATGAATTTAAGAACTTTTGTTTCCAAGCCTGTGAAGAAACTCTTGGGGTTTTGATTGGGATTGCATTAAATCTATACAAGAGTTTTGGTAAAATGGACATTTTTACAATGAAATTTTCAATCCATGAGCATGGGAGGTTTTTCCATCTTCTGAGTCTTCTTCAATTTCTTCTTTAAGGATTTAAAATTTTTTTTGTAGAGGTCTTTGGTGTCTTTGGTTAGGTTTGTTCCTAAGTATTTTATGGTTTGTGGGCTATTGTGAGTGGGAAGGTCTCTTTGAATTCTTTCTCCAGTTGCTTGTTCTTGGTGTAAGAAATCCATTGATTTTTTGTGTTAACTTTGTATCCTGCCACTTTGCTGAAGCTGTTATCGTTTCTGGAGTTTTCTGGTGGAGTTTTTTGCATCCCTTAAGTAAACAATCATATCATCAGCAAATAGGGATAGTTTGACTTCCTCTTTTCCAATTAGTACTCCTTTAAATCTTTCTTGCCTTATTGCTCTAGCAGTGTTTCAGCACTATATTGAAGAGGAGTGGTGATACGGAGCAGCTTGCCGAGTTCCTACCTTTAAAGGGAAAGTTTCCGTCATTTCCCCATTTAGGATGATATTGGCTGGGGTTTCCTGTATGGCTTTGATTCATTGAGGAATGTCCCTCCAATCCATTCCTCTAGAAATTTAAGCATGAGGGATGCTGGATTTTGTCAAAGGATTTTTCAGCATCAATTGAGATGATGGTGTGGTTTTTGTCTTTGATTCCGTTTATGTGTTGAAGATGTTTATTATTTTCGTATGTTGAACCACCTGCATCTCTGGTATATGAATCCAACTTGGTCATGATGGATGATCTTCTTGATGTGGGTCTGTATGCGATTTGCCAGTATTCTGTTTAGAATTTTGGCATCTGTGTTCATGAGGCGATGGGTCTATAATTCTCCTTTTAGTTGGATCTTGCCTGGTTTTTGGTAATAGAGTGATGTTGGCTTCATAGAAGGAATTTGGGAGAATCCTTCTGATTGTATACTTCTAAACAGATTCAGAAATAATGGTTGTAGGTCTTTTTGATATGTTTTATAGAATTCTGCTTGTGAAACCGTCTGGGCCTGGGGCTTTTTTTTTAGTTGGGAGGCTTCTTACTGCATCCTCTATTTCTTATATGTTTGTTGTTGTCTGTTTAAGCTGCTGTCTTTTCTTGGCCAAGCTTTGTGATTCCAGGATTTTCAGATATTCATCCATTTCTTCTAGGTTTTCAAACTTGGTAGAATATAGGTTCTTGTAATATTCCCATATAATTTTCTTGATCTTTTCCTTGTCCGTTGTGATATTTCCCTTTTCATCACAGATGTATTGATTTGGAGTTGTTCTTCTTTCTTTTTGTTACTGGGCTAGAGGTCTGCTATCTTGTTTATTCTTTCAAAGAACCAACTTTTGGCTTCATTGATTTTTTGTATTGTTTTCTTTGTTTCTATTTCATTGATTTCTGCTCTGATTTTTGTTATTCTTCCTTGTTCTGTGGTTTGAGAGTTCATTCTGTGTTGCCTCTCAAGTGCTTTTAGCTGTAGTGTTAGATCATTCACTTGTGCTCTTTCTGTTTTTCTAATGTAGGCACCCAGGGCTATATACTTCCCTCTTAGGACTGCTTTTAAGGTATCCCATAGGTTTTGTTGTGTGTATGTCATGTCATTCAGTTCCAGGAATGTTTTATTTCTTTCTTATCTCTTCTTGACCCATCTCATTATTCAAGAGTGTGTGTGTTTAGTCTCCATTGTTCTTGTAGGCAGGAGCTTGTCCTGAGTGTTGAAGTTGAGCTTATTGCACTTGGTCGACAGGATGCATGAAATTATTCAATCTTTTTGTATTTGTAGAGTTTCTTCTGTGTCCCAGGATGTGGTCCATTTTGGAGAAGTTTCCGTGGGTGCTGAGTAGAAAGTGTGTATTCTCTGGTATTAGATGGATGTTCGGTAGAGGTCATGAGGTCCATTGTTTGTAGCATATCGTTCAGTTCAAATATCTCTCTGTTTATTTTTTGTCCTGTTGACCTATCCAAAGGACTCAGTGGGGTATTGAAATCTCCCACTTTGAGTGTGCCGGGTTTGTCTGTGACTTGTGGTCCTGGAGATTGTCTTTATAAAGTTTTGTGCACCAGATTTGGGGCATATATATTCATAATGTGTGAAATCTTCTTGGTGGATTGTTCCTTTGATGAATGAAATGTAATGGCCTTCTTTGTCTCTTCTGATTTCTTTTTTACTTGAAGTCTATTTTATCCGATATTAAATAGCAACACCCGCTTTCTTTTGGTACCATTTGCTTGTGAATATTTTTTTCCATCCCTTCACTTTAAGGTGGTGCCTGTCCTTGAAGGTAAGATGTGTTTCTTGTAGACAGCATATCGATGGATTCTGTTTCCTTCAATCCAGTCTCCCAGTCTATGTCTTTTGATTGGGGAACTTAGTCCATTAATATTTAAGGTTATGACTGATAGGTTGTGTTGCGTCCTTTTGCCTTATTATCCACTCTGGTTTTGATTTAGGTTTCTACTTCTGCAGTTATGCTTTTGTTGATTTCTCTTCTAGGTGCTGGGGTTGGTTGCTTCTTTCTTCTGTTCTTTGAATTGCTTCAAGTATTTCTCTGAAGGGTTGGTTTTCCGGACATGTATTCTTTCAAGTTGTTTATTCAGGAAGATTTTCCTTCTCCTTCCACTATGATTGACATTTTGCTGGGTATATAGAACCTGGGCTGGCATCCATTTCCCTCAACACTGGGAATGCTTCGCTCCAGGTTCTTCTTGCTTCATCGTTTGCGATGAGAAGTCCATTTTATTCTGATAGGTTTCCCCTTATAGGTCACTTGTTGTTTTTCTCTTGTCGCTTTAGTATTTTGTCTTTGTTTTGGGTGTCTAGCATTTTAATCTTGATGTGGCGTGGAGAATTTCTTTTCTGATCTTGTCTGTTTGGAGTTCTATGTGCTTCTTCTATTGGTATTGGTTTGTCCTTTTTAGTTTGGGGAAGTTTTCATCTATTATTCTGTTGAAGATCTGATCCATACCATTTCTCTTGGATTCTTTCCTCTCTCTATTCCTATGATGCGGAGTTTGATCTTTTCATTAGTGTCCACAGCTCCTGGTTTTTCCATTTTTGTGTTTTTTTAAATTTTCATAATCTTTCCTTGAGGTTTTAGTTGTCAGTGTGTTATCTTCCAGGTCTGATATTCTTTGTTCTGCTTCCTCCATTCTGCTTCTGAGGCTTTTTTCATTCCTTTCCTCTTTGATGGATGAAGGGTGTTTGATTTCCTTTTCATTTCCTCTTCTGATTTCTTTAGTGTTTCTATTTCTTTTGGAGCTTCTCGGTCTCTTTTTGTAGCTCTTTTGTTCGCTGGTTGGTTCTTTTTCTTCTTCAGCATGGACCTTTTTAGTGTTTCTACTTCCTTTCTGGAACTTGTCATTTTCTCTTCTTCTGGGCCTTCTTGAGTTCCTCATTCCTTTTCTTAGTTCTTTAATTTGTTCTTTATGATCTTGTAGTTCTTTAAGTATGTTCCCAGTTGTGTTTCTGATGTCTGTGTCCTGGGGCATCCCCAGAGGGATCCCACTGCAGGGTCTTCCATAGGTGTGGTAAAGCTTGGTGTGGGATTATCCTGCCCTTTCCATGTGGTCTCTTCTTCGTGATCCTGGCATATGGGCTTCTCCTTGCCTGTATTCCAATTCCAATGTGAGTCCTAAATGCCTCTTTCACTTGTGTTGAAGGCTTGCTTTGCTTGCCCCCTTCAGATTCTTCTTCGTAATGTCAGTGGCAGGCGGGGGGCTCTTCAGCCCGCCTGCTGCTGGGCTCAGGAATCTCAAACTCAAAGTCACACAAGCATGCTTAATACCGGCTGGAGGATAAACTCTGCCCCCACAGCCACTCGATCTAATCAAGCCAAGACCACACCTTTAATCCCAGCTGGGAGGATAACTCCAACCTACAGCCAAAAGGCCAATCAACCAAGACAGCAGGACCAAGGGATGAACAATCCGCTCGCCAAGGCAACCCAGTCACTACCTGCTCTCTCCTCCTTTCTTCCCTGGCTCAGGAGATCTCAAATCCATAATGCTCCTTTTGTTGTATATACTTTCCCATACCAAAATGCCACTGTCTCATTAGAGTGCTCCACTGTTGGATCACAATAGTCCAGTGTCCCATCACCATGTTCCATTTTCTCATTATAATCCTACCCTATCCTTTCACAATGCTCTTGTCTTTAAAATGACCCTATCTCCTACCAAAATATTTCACTGTTTTATCATAATTCTCCATTGTTTCCTTCAATGATCCAGTATTCTATCACAATGCTACCTTTTTAGGTAATTGTTACCAACTGTCATTAAAATTCTATGCTGTTGCATCAAAATGTTCCCCCTTTTTATAACAATGATTCATATTCTCATAAATGATCAACTGTCCCATCAAAATGTTCCATTGTCTCATCACAGATCTGCACAAATGTATTCTAATGGCCCCGGGGAACCCATTATTACTACACTGTCACATTTAAATATATTATATATATATATATATAATATATAATATATATATATATATATATATATTTTTATCAAATCTAGACCCGTATCTCCCACCCTATGCCCCCACCCCACCAGAGCTCATGCATTCTGCCAAACATGATTTTCATCTCTTTCTCAGTCTTTCTCAGTATTATCCATGTGGAAGTTGACTGTTTTGAGAAGAAGTTCACTGTTTCAGTCAGTTCTTTGATGCAGTCCTTTCTGTTGTTTTTGTTGTTTCCAATATGCATCACTCCCAAATGCTTTGGACAAAAGCTCAGGGGCCATGCAAAAGAAATACTAACAACTAGGTAATTGGCTCTAGCATCCACAGATGAGGCATACCATTCATCGTTTGTTTTTCTGGGACTGTCTTACTTCACTCAGCATGATGTCCTCTAGCTCCATCCATTTTCCTGCAAAGCTCGTGATGTCATCTTTCTTTACTGCTGCATAGAACTCCATTGTGTAGATGTACCACATTTTCTCTATCCACTCATCAGTTGAGGGGCATTTGTGGTGATTCCAGCTCCTTGCTATTGTGAATAGAGCTGAAATAAACATGGCCGTGCATGTATCTCTGAGGTGGGGTGAGACTTGAGGGTTCATGCCTAGGAGTGGTATGGCTGGGTTGGGTGGCAACTCCATTCCAAGTCTTCCAAGGGTTCCCCACACTGCTTTCCATAGGGGCTGTATAACTTTACATTCCCACCAGCAGTGGATGAGTATTCCCCTTTCCCCACAACTTCTCCAGCACTTGGTATCATTTTTTTTTCTTGATCCTAGCCAGTCTTATTGGAATAAGGTGATACCTTAAAGTGGGTTTTGATTTGCATTTCCTTAATGAATAGTGATGTTGAACACTTCTTAAGGTGTTACTCATCCATCTCTAATTCCTCTCTTGTGAAGTCTCTATTCACGTCTGCTCCATCTATTGAGTGGGTCATTTGTTTTCTTTCTTGTTTTTTGAGTAGTTTATATATTCTAGAAATCAATGCTTTGCCAGATGTTTCTGCAGTGAAGGTTTCCTCCCACTATGTGGAATTTTTCTTCACTTCCTTAATTGTTTCTTTTGATGTACAGAAACTTTTGAGTTTAATGAGGTCCCATTTGTAAATTGCCGACCTTAATTCTTGTGCAGCTGCTGCCTGATCTAGGACGTCTTTTCCTATGCCTATGTGTTGTAGTCTGCTGACAACTTTTTCTTCTATTGCCTTCAGAATTTGGGGTTTCACGTTGAGGTCCTTGATCCATCTGGAGTTGATTTTTATACAGGGCGAGAGGTAGGGTTTTAATTTAATTCTTCTACAAGTGGTGATCCAGTTTTGCCAACACCAATTGATGAAGATGCTCTCTTTTCTCCATTGTGTCTTCATGGCCCCCTTGCCAAATATGAGATGGCTGAAATTGTATGTGCTCAGGTTTGGAACTTTGGTTTTGTTCCATTAGTCAACAGGTCTGTTTTTGTGCCAGTACCAGGCTGTTTTTATGACTAAGGCCTGTAGTGTAGTTTGAAGTCTGGTATAGAGATCCCCCTCCCCCCGTGTAGCTCTTTTTGCTCAGGGTTGTTTTGGCTATTCGGGGTCTTTTGTTTTTCCAAATGAATTTAAGGACTTTTTTTCCAAGCCTGTGAAGAAACTCTTGGGGATTTTGATTGGGATTCCATTAAATCTATACAAGAGTTTCAGTAAAGTGGACATTTTTACAATGCGAATTTTCCCAATCCATGAACATGGGAGGTTCTTCCATCTTCTGATGTCTTCTTCACTTTCTTTCTTTAAAGGTTTAAAAAAATTTTGTTGTAGAGGTCTTTGGTGTCTTTGGTTAGGATTGTTTCTAGGTATTTTATTGTTTTTGACGCTATTGTGTGGGAAGGTCTCTTTGAATTTTTTCTCCAGTAGCTTGTTCTTGGTGTAAAGAAAGGTCATTGATTTTTTTTTAAGTTAATTTTGTATCCTGCCACTTTGCTGAAAGCTGTTAATAATTTCTAGGAGTTTTCTGGTAGAGTTTTTAGTGTCCCTTCAGTAAACAATCTTATCAGCAAATAGGGATAGCTTGACTTCCTCTTTTCCAATTAGTACTCCCTTAATTTCCTTTTATTTCCTTATTGCTCTATTAAGTGTTTCAAGCACTATATTGAAGAGGAGTAGTGACAGGGGGCAGCCTTGCCTAGTTCCTACCTTTAAAGGGAATGTTTCTGTCATTTCCCCATTTAGGATGATATTGGCTGTGGGTTTCCTGTATATGGCTTTGATTACATTGAGGAATGATCCCTCCAATCCAGTTCCTTCTAGGACTTACACTGTCACATTTTAACATTACATTGTTACAACACAATGGTCCACTGTTTCATTATAATAATCCCCTAGCTCATCACAATGCTTCATTTTTACATCCTTGTTGTCTAGTGTCCTATTACAATGCTCCACTGTCTCATCAGAATGCGCCAATATCTAATATTGATGCTCCATCAAGCAGAATTTGTTTGATCCACCATCCCCTTATAATTCTCTTTGCATCAGATTTGTTTAGTACATATTTTAGTCACTTTTCTGTTGCTGTGCAAGAATTACCATGACCAAGGGAACTTATAAAAGGAAGATTTTATTTGAGCTTATGGTTCCAGAGGAATTAGAGTGCATCATAGCAAAGAGGCATAGTGGCAGGACATGTCCATAGTATGGCCAGAAAGCAGAGATACACACAGTCAAGCAGGTACAGGAAGCAGAGTGAGATGGGAGATTGGCAAGGCTTTAAGAACTCTCTAAGCCAACCTCAGTGACATGCTTCTTTCAGGATGCCCACACGTTCTAAGATCTCCCAAAACATCACCACCCACAGAGGATAGAATGTGTGAATACTTGGAGCCTTATGGAAGATATTCTCATTCAAACCACTACACTGTACCGTCCTAATTCCCTGTTTTCTCATTACAGTGTTCTATTTTTGCATCATTATGGTGCACTTCCCCATAACAACCCTCCACAGTTTCATCATAATCATCAATAAATGAATTGGAACATCCAATGTCTATAAAAAACTCAACTATAATGTCACGCTGATCAACTTTCTTGTCACAATGCTTCACTCTTTCATGATAATGCTCTATGTGCATTACTGTTTTAATTTCCACAATCACAATGCTTTTCCTTCTCATCACTATATGCCACTGTCACATCGTAACACTCAACTCTCACATTACAATTAACCATTGTTATATCACATTGTCCAGTGTTGTTTGACAGTGTACCACCATATCTTGGCAATACTCCATTGTTATACCAAAATGGCCTATGGACTATCTGAATCCATCGTTTTGTCACAGTGTTTAATGACTCCTTCATATCTGTCCACTGCCTCATCACATTGCTCCCCTGTCTCATGCTGATGCTCTGTTTTTTTCCAAATTTCCACTGTCTCATCACAGTGCTTCATGTTTCCAACTCAAGAGTCCACTGTCCTATGACAATGTTGCCTTGCTGTATTCAACATGGTCTCTCTCCTATCACATGTCTCCATTGTTCTATCACAGTTGTCCACTGTCCCATCTTGGCACTCACTTGTCTTATATCAATGCTCCATTGTATCTTCACAGTGGTATTGTACAAATACAATACTTCCTCTCTCATGAGAGTGCTGCTCCATTATTGCATCATAGTGGTCCACTACCCTATCACAATATTTCATTGTTACCACCTGTCTTGCCCCTGTTCTGTTATAATGCACCATTTTTTCATTGCAGTGATACAATTTCAGCCAAAATTCTTCTTTGTCTCATCACAATCATCCAAACTTTCATCAAATCTCCTTCCACAATGTTGAACTGTCTCATCACGGTGTTCCTCTGTCCCATCTCAGTGATTCACAATCTCATCAGTTTCAGCACTATTACAGAACAGTAGTCATTGGATCATCAGAACACCACATTGCATCTTCACAACCCTTGTTTTAAATCACAATAATACAGTGTTCTATACATTATTACACTGCGTTTTGCCAATGCTGCATAATCACATTAGTTGACTCTACTATTATAAACTACTGTCTCATCACAATGGTTGATTATACAATCACAACTGTACTGTCTCTATAAAATAAACCACTGTTACATGAAAATAGACCACAATGCCAGTGTCTCAACATAATGCCCAAATATTATATCACTATGATTTACTGTACCATCACATGTTTCTTTTTCTTATCACAATAGTCCACTGTACCTTCACAAAATTCTCCTGTCTTGTTACAGGGCTCTATGCTGCTTCACAACGGTTTACTCTTACATCATAATGCTTCATTTTCTCATTCCACTTCTCCATTGTCCAATCAGACAGGATACTACCCCATCATATTCTTCCACTCTTTCATCACAATGCTTCATTGTTGTATCAAAATGGTTCACTGACTTACTACAATGCTACATTGTTGCATAACAATGGTTTACAGCCCAGTCACAGTGCTCTATTTTTAGATATCATTGGTCCATTGTCTCATGTTAATGTCCCCCTGTCACAACTCTGTGCTCCACTGCTGGAAAATCTGGTTTACAACCCAATCACAATGTTCCAGCCTCTCATCATAATGCTACATTGGTGCATCAAGATGTTTCACTGTCCTATAAACATGTTTCATCCTGGGTTAAGAGCACTGGATGCACTTCCAAAGGACATGGGTTCAATTCACAGCACCCACATTGTGGCTAATAATTGTACATAACTTCAGTTCCAATGGATCCAATACCCTTTTTGGCCTCTGTGGGCACTACATGGCATGGTTGCACTTTCATACATGGGGACATAATACTCCTACACAAAAAAATCCATAAACAAATTAAAAAATAAATGTTCCATCCTTACATCACAATTATCTACCCTCCTATCACAGTGTCCACTGCGTGATCCTTTATTGCATCAGAATTTTCTAATGCTTCATTCCAATTCTCTGCTGTTACACTGCTTTGTTGTAATACAGTGGTCCACTGTCCAATCAAAATTTTCCCATATCTCTTTAAAATCCATCATTTTATATCAAAATGGTCCATTGTAGAAGTACAATGATACATTTTCACATTGTAATGCTCAATTTCTACATCACAATGGCCCACTCCCTCATCACATGTTCCACTGTAATATCACAATGTTCCACCATCTGATCACAGTGCTCCAGTAGTGCATCACGGTGGTCCATTATCCCACCACAATCTCCACTGTCTCATTCCAGTGCTCCAGGTTTTAATATAATGGTGCACTGTTGCATCACAACAGTGATACTAGCTAAGAATGGTCCATTACTACCTAAGAATGGACCCTGATCTTATTACAACACTCCATTGTGTCTTTACAAAGGACCACTGTTCCATCACAATGTTTCAGTGTCTCATCACTGTTCACCGTTTTTGCCTTATTGCTTTCCACTTTTTAATGACAGCACTACATTTCACATCATAGTTGTCTACTCTCTCATCTCAGTGCACTCATGTCTCAACACAATGCACATTTACAATGTCAAGTGTTCCACTCTCCTACCATGTGATACACTCTGTCATCACAGTCCTCTATTGTGTCATAGTTACCTACTGTCCTAGCACAACACTCCACTGTAGAAAAACAATGGTCCACTGAATTATCACAATGTTACTCTCTATATATATAATGAATCAAAATGATCAATTTTATAATCACAATGATACTTTGTACTATTGTAGTTCTAATTGTTACATCAGAGTGTTCTACTCTCCCATTTCAACCTCCAGTACAACAGCACATTTTTGCCCCTGTTCCTCATATTGATCTATTTTAACCTTACAAGGGTCACCCTTCTTACCAAAATGCTCATGGTTGCATCACAATGGTCAAATGTCAAAACTCAATGCTCCTGTGTCTCATCACAATGATCCACTTATTGTTTATTAAGTCTCTCAACAATAGCCTAAATTAATCCTTCAAGGAAAGGAAAGATGGTTTTGTGCGTGGTAACTTATCTCATATTTTAACCTAGTCTGTGATTTGATGGCTCCAGTTGTGCAATGTTGTCTTAATTGTATGCAGAATTATTTTGCATATGTGTGTGTGTGTGTACCTGTAAGATGAAGAGTACACACATAATGTATGTACAAATATCAGTTCAAAAATTCATTTGGTTCAAGAAAGTGTTTTATCCCTGAATTTTGGAAGGCGATTTCTATCTGGCTTGAACAAAATGATGTAGCATTTGGGAAGAAAGATACACCCTAGCACTCCTGTACTGGATGTCAAGATGGAGAAGACTTCCACAGCTACCATGATTTTCCCCTTGGTAGTCTGATAGACAGGAAGGAATGTGACCCAGACACTGCAAAACACAAGCATACTGCATGTCAGGAACTTAGCTTTATTGAATGTATCAGGCAGGTTCCTGGCCAAGAAAGCCACAGTGAAGCTACCTGTGGCCAGAGATCCCAGATATCCCAAGAAAGAGTAGAAAATAGTCACAGAACCTTTGTTGCACGTGATGATGATGTGGCCATATTCAGAATGTGCATCACTCTCAATAAAAGGAGGGGATGTGCCTAGCCAAATTGCACAGAGGAGAAGTGAGATCAAGGTACATAAGGGAATGATTACGTTGGGTGCCCCTGATACCAGCAACCATCTAATTTTCCACTCTTGCACTCTTAGCCTGAAAGCCAGAACCACAGTAATTGTCTTAATCAATACAGTGGACAAAGCCACAGTGAATCCGACTCCAAATGTTGTCTGTTGCAGGATGCAGACAGGCATGCTGGGATAACCAATGAAGAGAAAGGGGCACATAAAACAAAAGATCAAAGAGATGAGGAGGATGTAGCTGAGAGTGCGGTTATTGGTCTTCATGATGGGAGTGACATGGTGCTTCATGAAGACTCCTAAAATAAAAGCCGTGAGTGAAGTCAAACCTAGGGCAACGCAGGCCAAAGCCACCCTCAAGGGGTCTTCATTATCCAGAAATGTCACATCTCTATGCAGGCAGTTGGTGTGCTGTAAGTCGGCATACTGGTTGTCTGTACACTTTATACACTCATCCACATCTGATGCAGGAAACAGAATCATCACTTCAGCTTTAGTATTTCTTCCTTTTTTAAATTTTACTTAATATTTTTATTTTATTTAATATGTATGTGTTAATTGCCCTCATATACAGTTGAAGAGGCTGTCAGATCACCTGGAAATGGAGTTATGGGTGGTTGGTAGCTGCCACGTGGCTGCGGGGAAGAACAGCAAGTGCTCTTAACCTCTGAACCATCTCTGTGGCCCTTATATTTCATTTTTCTCAGTTCATGTTAAACTTTTGTGCATTTTATATAGCATTCCTTAGTAAAATTTAGACCCTTTCCCCCTTCCATGCCCCCCAGTCCACCAGAACTTGTTCATTCTGTCATGCATGTCTTTTTCTCAATATTTTTAAATATTTCAATGTAGAAGTTTACTGTTTTGTGCAGAAGATTACTGTTTTGGTCAGGTCTTTGATCAAGTCTTTTTATTTTTTTTTTGTTGTTCTTTCCTTTTATTTTATACTGCTCCAAAATATGAATACATACACTTCACACATATACCAAAATTACAAAGTCTGAAAATAAACTATAGGTTAATTCCAAAACAGATTTAGGTGTTTACATTTTAACCATAGAGTTGCATGTAAGTATAATGAAATATTACTTTAGGGCTGGAGGGATAGCACAGCCATTAAAGGCTGAGGCTGAGAACCCCACAAAAAATGAAATATTACTTTATATTTGTAAATTACATAGCAAGTGGTTGTACGTTTTTATGTACTTTTTATAGTCATATCAAGTAATGTGGTATTATATTTGTTAAAAGAAAGAAAAAATGTACTCAGTTTGCCTTACAAATAAGGATTTGTTGACATGAGCCACAACTGAGGGACACTGCATATCCTTTGTTTTTTCTGGGACTGTGTTTCTTCACTTGGCATAACAGCTTCTAGTTCCATCTATTTACCTGAAAATTTCATTATTTAGTGCTTCATAGACATCCACTGTGTAGATGTACCACATTTTCTTGATCCACTCATCAGTTGAGGGACAATTGGGTGGCTTCCAACTATTTACTCTTGTGAAGAGAGATGGACTAAACATGACTGTGCACATATCTCTTCAATAGTATGAGTCTTGTGGACATATACCCAGGATTGGTATGACTGTGTCATATGGTAGGTTAATTTTGAGTCTTTTAAATTTTTTAAAAATTATTTATTTTATTTTACTTATTTATTCATGTGTATGAATGTGTTGTCTGCATGTAGGTCTGTGCACCCTTGTTGTGCAATGCCACAGAGGTCAGAAGAGGGTGTCAGATTCCCCCTGGAAATGGAGATCTCCTGGAATTGGAGTTACAGACGGTTCTCAGCCTCCATGTGGGTGCTGGGGATTGAACCCGGGTCCTCTGCAAAAGCAGTCAGTGCTCTTAACCACTAGGCCATCTCTTCAGCCCTATTTTGAGTCTTTTAAGAGTTCTCCACACTGCTTTCCATAGGAATGCATGAGTAAACTGACAGTCCTGCCTGATGCAATATACAGATTCAATCCAATCCCAATCAAAATCCCCATGGGTTTTTTTCACAGACTTAGAGAAAACATTCTAAAATTCATATGGAAACTCAAAAGACCCACAAGTAGCTAAAGCAACCCTGAGCAAAAAGAGCAATTCCTGGGTATTACTATACCATACTTCAAACTATATTACAGGGCTATGGTATTAAAAACAGCCTGGTACTCACACAAAAACAGACCCATAGATCAATGGAACAAAACTGAAGATACGAAGTTGAGCACATGCAATTTTAGCCATCTCACATTTGACTAAAGGGGCAAATAAGACTCAATGGAGGAAAGAAAGTATCTTCAGCAAATTGTGTGGGCAAAACTGGATCACCATGTATAGAAGAATAAACTAAAATACCTTTCATCCTGAATAAAAATCAATGAACTCCAAGTGGATCAAAGACCTCAATGTCAAACCCGAAACTCTGAAAATGATAGAAGAAAACATTGGCAGTAACCTACAAGATATAGGTGTAGGAAAATACTTTCTACATCATAGAGCAGGTATGCAAAAATAGGGTCAACAATTGATAAGTGAGACCTCATTAAAATAAAAAGCTTCCATACAGCAAAAGAAATGTTCAAAGAACTGAAGGCAAACCCACAGGATGGGAGGAAAACTTGAACCCGTGATACATTGGAGAGAGGATTAAAATCTAGAGTTTATAAATTACTTTAAAAACAAAGGAACATGGGGGCTAGAGAGATGGCTTAGCAGTTAAGAGCGCTGACTGCTCTTACAGAGGTCCCAGGTTCAATCTCCAGCACCCACATGGCAGCCGAGAACTGCCTGAAACTCCAATTCCAGGAGAAATCCAGTTCCAGGGGAATCCGACACCCTCTTCTCACCTCCGCAGCAGTGCATGACACGGGTGCACAGACCTGCATGCAGACAGTACATTCATACACATACATAAATAAACAAAATTTTAAATTTTTAAAAAAAGGAACAAGAAAAATCATGACCCAACAGAAAGATGGAGTAAAGTGCTGAACAGAGACTTCACAAGCGAAGAAGTAAAGAAGGCTGAGAAGCATCTTAAAAGTGTTTAACACAGGGCTGGAGAGATAGCCTAGCGGTTAAGAGTACCGACGCTCTTGCAGAGGACCTGGGTTCGATCCCCAGCACCCACATGGCGGCTAAGAACCGTCTGTAACTCCAATTCCAGGAGAACTCCAGTTCCAGGGGAATCCGAGACCCTCTTCTGACCTCCGCGGCATTGCACGACATGGGTGCACAGACCTGCATGCAGACAATACATTCATACACATGCAAAAATAAATAATAATAAAAAAAATTAAAAAAAAAAGTGTTTAACACCATTATTAATTGAGGAAATGCAGCTTAAAACCACTTGAACATTTCATTATACCCCAGTAAGACTGGCTATGATCAAGAAAACATATGCTATCAAAGGCTGGAGTTGTTATGGGGAAAGGGAAACACTCGTTCACTGGTGGTGGGAATGCAAACTCAGCCCTAATATTCCTTTCTTATTCAAGGTAATCTTAAGTAAATAACTAGGAGACAATTGTGAAAATTTCAATTCTTTTGATGCAGATAAAAAGGAAAATTAACTATTTTCTACCAATTATTCAATATATAATGGTTTTCCTTTTAATGCTGAATGAAACTGTAATCTGTAATATAATTTGTATATTTATTTCTTAAATGTATTACATTTTTATCACCTTATATGAAAGCAATTATCTTCATGTATTTGACCACCACAGGTAGTGTGATAAAATAGCTAAGGACGGGCCTGGGGAGATGGCCTAGCAGTTAAGAGCGCCAACTGCTCTTGCAGAGGACCCAGGTTCGATCCCCAGCACCCACATGGTGGCTGAGAACCTTCTGTAACTCCAATTACAGGAGAACTCCAGTTCCAGGGGAATCTGAAACCCTCTTCTGACCTCCGTGGCATTGCACGACACGGGTGCACAAACCTACATGCAGACAATACATTCATACTAATAAATAAATAAATAAATACATAAATAAATAAATAAATAAATAAATAAATAAGTAAAATAAAATAAAAATAAAAATAATAGCTAAGGGCATATCTTTCATAGAAATCCTAAATTAATATGTATGCTTGTAAGCTGGGCACATCCACAATGCTTGCTGACTGAGTGTTTGGTAAAATTTATCTGTATGCTTCAAATGGTGCCCTGTACCAGCATCTTCACAGATCATTACCCACTGATTATAATGTAAATATTTTTTATTATTGAAAATATAGACATCAAGGAATAATTAGCACTAAATAATTAGCATTAAAACTATATCTCAATATTATCAACATGAGATTTCTGTATGTATAGTTAAATTTTGAAGTAGAGTACCACTCAAATATATACTTAAATTCTAAGAAATGAAGCAATAGTCCTTGTTATTATATTCATGGATAATTGAAAAAAGTTTCAGAGATAAAATTTTCCCATATCTAAATTAATGGCGTTCACAAGCACTGTTGGAATTGGGATGCTATACCACCCATTGTTTGAAATTTCCATAATCTCATTTATTGATATTGCCATTAGAATTTTAGTAAATTACTTGATAAATGAGGATAATTGTCATAGTCTTCTATCGTTGACTCTTTCTCCCAACAAGTGTTCATTCTATCTTACTAATTATTCTCTCTCTCTCTCTTTTTTGTAAACTGTGTGAGGTCAGTGCATAAGGAGGTAAAATGTCTTGTATGTTTAGTATATTCTGGGAATATTTTTACTTATTTGTGGTAAATTTATATTTTTACATTGATTCTTCATATATAATGTGAATAACATCTTAAAATCATGTTGTAAACTCTTGTGATAACTTGGACTAAAGTCACTGAATAATAATTTAACACAGTATGTCTTTCTCTCACAAGAATTATCATGATCTATTGGGTGAATTCCATTAACACACTATTTTACAATATATTCTCTTGTTTCCAACTTCAAAAATCTTTATTGTTGATCTTATGCCTACTTTTGACACATTTTCTCTTCATCATCCCCCAAACTTCTTCAATATCAAATCACAATGAATCATTTTAAAAGGTGCTCTGATAGAGCTGGAAGGTTTTTTCAGAAGTTTAGCTAACTGACTGCTCTTGCAGAGGACATGGTTTCGGTTCCCAGTACCTACATGGTGGTAAGAGCCATTTGTGACTGTAATTCTTGGGGATCCAAAGACCTCTTTAGGACTTCTTCACAACAGAAGAACACTTACATGCAGGCAATGAGCTCATACACATAAGCAAAAAATAATAACTAAAATAAAATTGCTCTGGATATAAAAAATTAGTTCTTCCAATTTCTTTTTCACTTCTAGCAATCAAAGCAGTAATTATCTCCATCTCTCAAATTATCAAAAATACCAGTTTCAAAATAATCCATGGAATTTTCCCAAGCATTAATATACCAAAGATTAATATACATATATATATATATAATAATGCCCATATTATTGCAACTTCATGGAACTCTATGACAGATAATAAAATGTGCAAAATTTCTTGAGTGAAATAAAACGTAAGCTGCTGTTTTCTTTTTTTCTTTCAATGGTTCCTTGATAAAGGCTATCTGAAATATTTCTAAAATTGAGACAGTTCTAAATGGTAACATTAATGATCCTAGAAGTGGCATGATTAAATTTTGAAATGGGAGATTTTTATCTCTCCCATTCCTTTCTAGGCCCTTCAAACTCATTATGGAAATAAAATAATTTCTTCCTTAATAATATACTTCTGTCTGATTGGAAATCTCATTTTCTGAGCAGGGGGTGCAATCAAAACAACAGGGAGCCTTTCCCTCCTGGTGGTATTTCCTGAAACCAGGATTGCAGGTCACACTGCACCCAGATGGAGGGATCTTGGAAAAGTCAGGTAAGTGACATTAGTCATAGATATTTTAAGTACTGACTTATATTAATAGCTCTTTACCATAGTATGCCATTAGTAAACTATATATATATATGCATATATATATAAATTTATATGTGTATATATACATATATATATATATATACATATATATATATAACAATTTTCTTCTTTACCGCTATGAATAATGTCTTAAAAATAAGTGTGTAGAAAAAGAAAGCATTGGGGCTGAGAGATGGCCCTATAGCAGTTAAGAGCGCCTACTGACTCTTACAGAGAGCACTCAGGTTCGATCCCCAGCACCCACATGGTGGCTGAGAACCATTCTGAAACTCCAATTCCAGGAGAACTCCAGTTCCAGGGGAGAGCGAACCTCTTTCTGACCTCCGCGCATTGCACGACACGGGTGCAAAACCTGCATGCAGAAGTACATTCATACACATACAGAAATAAATAAAAATAAAAATAAGAAAGAAAGCATAATTTTGCTTTTTCCTCTTTATTAAAACATCAGAAAGACAATCTAACGAAAACTAGAGCAAAAAAAAAAAAAAAAAAAAACGGCTGACAATATTTGAAATTTGTTAATGGCATACACACAATGTAAAAGATTTGGGATATATCTAATGTAAAGCATCATTATTTGTTCCAACATACTTGTCTACTTCCTGTGGCCCATGCTGTCATCTCTTCAGATAAATGCAGTTTTTTGCCCTCTGTGAAGTGTGGAGAAAACTGTCCTACTTCACCTTTAGTCCAAGATCTTCTGGAAAATTCCATAAAGCGAAAATGTCATATTCTGCATCTAATTTTCTTTCCTGATTCATCATCACTTTTTCTCCAACTGCATTAGTAAATTGGATGTTCTTCAGAAGGTGGTGCAACTAAAAGAGAAGAATCATTTTCTAAGTAATGTGTACAAGCAGTTGGTGAAAAAGTCAGGTCCTCTTATGTTACTCAATATTTCTATCAAATTATTACTTTTTAAAGGTATCCCAATGAGTGTCAAATTATTGATATTATTAACTAAATGAAACATTATTATTATGCATTTAAAGTTTTGTTTGTTTCAAGAAACATGTTGAAAAAGCTCCTAAAATAAGGTACTGATGTGAGTAAATTTACACATAAATTCCACGATACTGATATGAGCAAATCTACACATAATTTCCCCTGTCATGGTCTTTTAGGATCATTAAGAAGTTGAGGCGTAAAATGCCCAAGAGTGTTCTGAATTACTTGAGACCCCTTATAGAATGTTATTCAGTAAATTTTTGCACATAAAGTGATGTGTCTCCCAGTCATCATTTTAGGTCTTCCTGAGAAAGGATCATGTTTATATTTCAAATAATAGAAACAAGTGGGTATGAACATTAAATGTTACAAATTTCTTGAAACTAATTAAAATCTATTTTCAATTCCATCGGCTTCTTATTGATGAAAATAAAAGCAACTTAATTACTTTGTATGAATTAAAAACTTAAAAATCACTTAATATTAAAAAGGGATCCTAAAAATATAAGTCACGGAGTTCTGGAGCCCTGTAGGAAAGTCACATTGATTGCATTCCATTTTATTACTTAATATTGGAAGATACCTTACCTTCCCACAGTTACTCTGTGGTCCATCCTCATTATTCTTCTGTTGGATGTTGACTTGCTGAAGAAAAATTTTATGGCGGGAGTGGGCAGAAGCATATGCAGCATTGTATAAATTGTAACTTCCATCACTTGTGGCCATTCCTCTAGTGTTCCATGTTAACCATTCCAATGAAGTGTTGGACAAAAAAATTGCTCAGTGCTTTCCACTTATATTCTGAACAGCTAAATTTCATTCACCCCAATTTTGATCAAAGAATATCTTCTGGATATGTTGACAGTTTTACTCTTTCAATAATTTTTTGAAAATCAGAAATCTCATCATGATGGTGTGAATAAATGAAGGTTCCATGGAATGGGTCATGGATTAAGGCTTGGCTACTTGTGATGGATTCCAATTGTGAGGTGGTGACCCATATTCTCTTTTTGCTTAAATGCTCCCACATTTTAAAGCTCCAAATTAAAGTAAAGTCCATGTCACCATAAATGATGACCATATTTGCCTGTGATATTTCAATTTGATTATAATACATTTCAGTTCTTAGCATGTATAATTGCCAACTTCCTGGAACAAGATTCACGAAGGCTGAAAAAATTTCATTTCTTTGCATCTTTTCCCTCAAATCAGAGAGAAACTGATTGCCTTGGTCATTATCGGAGGTTACCAGTCCCACCCACTTCCAGCTGAAATGAATCATCAAGGAGACAATGGCAAGTGACAGGCATGAATCCTTTGGGGCAATTTGGTACAGATAAGGAAACTGATTATGGTCATTCAAGAGAGGATGAAATGGGGCATAAGAAATCTAAATGACACAGAACAAAGAAACAATATGAGCACAGAACTCAGATGAAACTGTAGCTAAGATATGAACTGTAATAAACACCAACGTACAATGTAAAATGTGTAATTGAATTGTGCACAATTATAAATCATGTTGCATTCTCTTGAGCTTATTTAAAAAAGTGATTACTGTCTGTGATTTTGAAAATTCTATTGCCTAATCATTCCTTCTGTTACACTGATGAAGAAAATGTTGATGACACATCAAATTTATGAATTTTAAACCAATTCAATTTACTTTCATTCTATCTAGAAATCAAGCACAGCACAGGAAGATAAAATTTAACTCTCAACATCAACCACACATCACCTGGGGATAATTGTAGATTTGTAGATATGTTGAAAATCTTGCTGAAGTTTCCCACATTGCTCCTATGTCACATGTATGGATGCCACACTTGTAATTGGGGCTCAATTCAGGATGAACCTTGGCAGAAGAACTTACAGCATTGTGAAATTTCACTAAGTCACAATTTTCATAAATAAAATCAAATCGTAGAGTCATATTAGGTAACAGATGGGAGTTACAGTTGATTTCCTCAATTGCATAAGCTAATATAATACCAAATTGGTATTTCTGAAAAAAATTGGACGATGATTGTTATATCAGTAATTTTCAAAATATAGCAATATTCAAATACTATATTCAATAACTACATTATCTGCTAAATTATATATATATATATATATATATATATATATATATATATATGACAGTAATAAGCACAAAAGGGTTTACAAATTTGAAGTGGAATGAAGGGTTCCATGGGAGGTTTTGGAGGCAGTAGATGGTGGTGTGACATGGATCTAATTCCAGTGTTTATATATAAAATAATAAACATTAGATTGAAGAAGAAATATCTCTTGGAGTCAGAGTTTGAAAACATATTGTCATGAAGTAAGAAGTATTTTAATAGTGCATGAGTACAGCATTATTGAGCTTTTTTTGATGTTTTTGAGACAGGGTGTCCTTTAGTCTCAGCTGGCCTGGAACTCACTCCATAGACTATGCTGGCCTTGAACTCACAGAGAACCGCCTGCCTCTGCCTCCCAAGTGCTAGGATTAAAGTCATGTGCCACAACGCTTGGCTTGAGCTTTTAAACTGTTAAAATCTTCCAATGGCTCATTTCATCTCCATTAGATGTGAATCAGATTTGGAGAAAACAATGAATCTAATCAACTTACCATCTTGAAATTATTCTCAAAAAAGTGAAAACAACTTACTGAAACAAGTGAATTTCTGCTCAAAACAGTCAACTTCCCCATGGAAAATATTGAGAAAGACTAAGAGATGAAAAGCATGTTTGGCAGAATGGTGTGTTTAGGGGGGAGGGGCGGGGGGGGGGGGACCGCACCCCCCCCCACCCACCCCACCCACCCACCCCACCACCCCCAACCCAACCACCGCCCCCCCAACCCACCCCCCCCCAACCCCCCACCGATAACATCCCACCAACCCCACCCCACACCCACCCCCCCCCCCCCCCCCCAAAACACCCCGCCCAACCCCACACCAAACCCCCCCCCCGTGAGCTCTGGCGGGGTGGGGGAATGGGCGGGAAACACTGGTCCTAGATTTGTTTAAAATAAATAAATGTATTAAAAAATTAATAATAAAAAATAAAAATTATAATATACTTAATATATATATATATATTAATATATCATATCATATCATACCGCAGTGAAAATAAACTGGATTGTATTAAGTACATAATTCACACTCTTTTGTTTAAGTGCAGACTACACAGATCAAGGTGATGACATTGTATATAATAAATTCACAGTCAGTATTCCGTTATGGAAACAACCAGGTATTACAGTGTCTCTGAGTCTAGTGATCATAGCACTAGGAATTCCCTAGTCCATCTGGAACCTTTCCCACTTCAGATCTCCATACAGTTCTCAGCACTCAGCCCAACTTGAGTTCCCAGGTTCCTCCTCCAACATAGGTTGTGGTCCAGAGCTCCATCCCTAAGACCTCCCTGCATCATGCCATCTGAACTCTCTATGTCTCAGACCTTGTAATTCCCACCAAAATGTACCACTCAACCTGTTCATCTAGCTAGCCCCATACAATCTTCTGACCCAGGAATCTGTGGAGTCTGTCCTGCAATCTCAAGTCAATGGTTGCACCTCTGTCTATCTGAATTGAGAACAATTCTTTCACCCCATTTGCATGTTAACATCAAGTGGCACCCAAACTGAACACTGAGTACAATTCAGCTGGGGATTAACAATATAAAAAAGCAAATATTCAATAAAGATATCACTTATCTATACAAAAATACCCACAACTACACAAGTATAGATGCCTACGTCTCCTTGAAAATCTCAAACATGAATATCCAAGATAATAGGGCTACTACAGTAACAACCCCAGCATAAAGTTTTCTGAGAATGACAATCTAGTGTATGTGCATGACAATGATTTCCAAATGTCAATATTCACAATGTTCAAGCTCAAAGAGAATATAATAAAAACAAAACAAATTCCATGAGATGCAAAGAGACATTTGAATAAAATAAATGATTTAAAGAATGAAATCAAATTTCATTAAAGTGAGAATCTCTGAAGTAAATCCAATCCAAAATAAAATATGAAATCAAAACCTCAAGATAAATCAGGGCATGTCAATATGAGGGGAGAAAAAGGGATATAGAAGAAAAGGGGAGGGAAAAGGGGGCAAAAAGGATCCCAGGAGAAGTTGGGACATAGCAGATTGGCAGTATCAAAGGAGACCTGGAAATATTTTAAATAGAGAAGACATGGAGAAAACATGGAAGCATGGCTAGGCAGGTAAAGGGAGAGATAAATAATCTCTTGCTGTGAAAAAAACCCTCAGAATATCATATTAGTCTAACAATCCATTGACATATTACACATAAAATCCCCTACATTAGTTCATATGTGAAGATGAAGGCTGCATAGCAAGAAACAGTAGGAGACAGGAGGCCCTTACTCTGACTTGCTGGCCTGAGTAGTTTAAGAGATTCCCAAAAGTACACAGGCTTTCTTGCCTCCTAGGATCTGAAGGTAAGATCATGTTGGTGAAGAAAGGACATGATTTGGAGACTGGAACTTGAACAATGGAGCTGGATCTGACCTGGAAGCCATCACCCTTGAAGGCTAGCTCTCGTAGCTGTAGAGAGCACTACACAAGCCAAAAAAAAAAAAGAAACCATCAACAGATGGTCCAACATCAGCCTCAAGACCAAATATCCATATCAATGACTAGCACAGCATATCACATTGGCACAATAGTTGTCCATCTAT
Organism: Rhizomys pruinosus; assembly: GCA_009823505.1. Classification (NCBI taxonomy): domain Eukaryota; kingdom Metazoa; phylum Chordata; class Mammalia; order Rodentia; family Spalacidae; genus Rhizomys; species Rhizomys pruinosus. The sequence continues at coordinate 750,744 of VZQC01002209.1, forward strand.
CATGGGGTAAATCAGTGGCTAACCAGTTGTACCTAAATCCCACAAAAACCATGTGTGGTTTTGTTATCATAGCTAGGTGCACACAACTGGAGAGGTTATAGATCTTAGACAGTTACCCAAGGTTAACACATCCCTAGGCTAAGGTAACATTTTTCAAACCACAAAAGAAGTTATCCTTATATTTACAGACAAATATCCCAGGCATCTCTCAGGAAAGTCCTTGCTTTTGCACCAGATGAGAATAGTACAGAGTCCCACAACTAGACAGATACAGACATGGTCTGTGAATTGCTCATGCCTGGGCGACATATTTTTAATGCAACCTCTACTCATAGGCCCCAAGATTCATAGAACAAGAAAACTTGAAGGCAGTAACTATCTCCTAACTTGTATTAAGGATGCAAATTGACACCAGGAACTCAAAAGAGCCTGAATAGCCAAACCATGAAGATTAGGAGTCCACAGAGTGAGATCCCATGAACAGGCTGCCTGTATTCAGCATCACCCACTCACAGCTCATAGAAAATTGTGCAAGGGGGGAAAAATTGTAAGAGCCAAAGAGGTGATGCTAGAACAAACAGAAATGAATCCTACAATCTCCTAGGAACCTGTGCATATAAACATACAGCATTGGTATCAGCATGCAAAAGACCCATGAAAACTCACCTGGAAAAAAACCCAGCACAGAACTGCCAAAATGGGTAGCAGAGCTCAACCTTGGCTGAGGAAATATTGGGAGCTGATGGCAATTAGGTGAGAAAGACCTGACCTTCATTAGAAAAAAGTGTCTGGATAGGATAGGGTGACTAGAATTCAGGGGATGACCTGGCACTCAGGAGTAAGCATAGAGAGTTATTTGAAACGGTGGACTGTAGCACAAATGACAGAAGGTGTGAACTCAGCAGGAGGGTGGACTGTGGCAGGTGCCAAGGGACAGCGGTTACAATGGCAATTAAGACCAACTGAAAAAGTGTGTGTGAAACATATAAACTGTTCAGTAAAAATAAATATAAAAATGTGGAAACAATAAATTTAGAGACATTTCTTAGCCATATTTAATTATATTTTTAAAATTTTATTTATTTTCGTATGCATATGAATGTACTGTGTGCATGTAGGTTTGTGCGCCTATGTTGTGCAGTGCCAAGGAGGTCAGAAGTGGGTGTCAGATTCCCCTGGAACTGGAGTTAAAGATGGTTTTAAGCCTGCATGTGGGTACTATGGATCAAACCCGGGTACTCTGCAAGAGCAGTCAGTGCTCTTAACTGCTAGGCCATCTCTCAGACCAATCCCCAATTTAATTATTTTGAGAACTTCCTGTTCATATTTTTAGCCCACCTTTTGTAGGGATTCCATTTGGCAAAAGCACTTGGAAGTCAGCTCGCAACCCCCAGATCTCAGGTTGGAGTCGTGCTGATCTCCTGCTTGCTTTTGAAACCTGCCTGGTGCCAACTGTCTTTGATGCTTTTGGCAAAGGATTGTCACATTCTTACAGTGACCTGGAGTATATGGCATGAAATCCTGTATTCCCCAACCCCCACAAGGTCCTGTATAAATACCCTGGATTACAATAATAAAACTGAGTTATTTCCCCCTGGACTCCCACCCAGTCTCATCTTTGAGTCCATTCCTTCTTTGTTCTCTCTTTTTTCCACTGGAAGGAAGAACACCTTGGAAAGCTGGATGCAAACTGTCAACATTTAAATTGTGTTACTTGTGCTCTTGGTTCTTTGTATTTTCATTAATTTATAAGTCTGGATATTTAACCTCTGTCACATGTGTCACTGGTGAAAAGTTCCTCCTGTCCTGTGGATTTTTCTTCACTTCTTTGATTGTTTCTTTTGCTGTACAGAAGGTTTTTTTTTTAGTTTAATGAGGTCCTAGTTGTTGATTGTTGACATTATTTCCTGAGCAACTACTGTCTGATTTAGAAAGTGTTTTCCTACACTTATATCTTGTATGTTACTGCCAATATTTTCTTCTAACATTTTCAGACCTTCAGGTTTTATATTGAGGTCTTTGATACATTTAGAGTTGACTTTTGTGCAAGTTTAAATGTAGGCATTTAGTTTCATTATTGTACAGATGATGATCCAGTTTGCCAGCACATTTGCTTAATATGCTACCTTTCCTACATTGAATGTTCTTGGTCCCTTTATCAAAATTTGGCCCATATATTGCCCAAAACGTGTCTGCACCTCCAGTCAAGGGGATGCAACACCTACTTTTTAATATATTTTTAAATTTTATTTCTGTATGTGTATGAATGTACTGTCTGCATGCAGGCTTGTGCACCCATGTTGTGCAATGCCGCGGAGGTCAGAAGAGGGTGTCAGATTCCCCTGGAACTGGAGTTCTCCTGAAATTGGAGTTTCAGATGGTTCTCAGCCGCCATGTGGGTGCTGGGGATCGAACCCAGCTCCTCTCTAAGAGTGGCCGGCACTCTTAACTGCTAGGCCATTTCTCCAGCCCCATTTTTTTAAATTTTTTAAAAATTTTATTTATTTTTTATGTGTAATAATTTATTGTCTTCATTTAGGTCTGTGAACCTGTGATGTGAAATGCTGCAGAGGTCAGAAGAGGGCGCCCGATTCCCCTGGAACTGGAGTTAAAGACAGTTCTCAGCAGCCATGGGGGTGCTGGGGATCGAACCCAGGTCCTCTGCAAGACCAGTTGGCTCTCTTAACTGCTAGGCCATCTCTTCAGCCCCCCCCCTATAATTTCATTTTTTAAGAGATGAACAATATTGCATTGAGTACATTTCAAGAACTTTCATATCCATTCATAAGCTGATGGACATTTAGTTTGCTCCCAATTTATGGATATTTTGACGAGGGCAATAAACATGTGGTTCTCTCACCAGGTATAGATTATGTTGGGTATAGCTCGAAGAGTGGTATGGCTGGATCATATGGTAGATAAATTTTGAGCCTATTGAAGAATCTCCAAATTGATTTCTATTATTTCTTCATGGCTTTGCACTACCATCAGCATTTGATTTCTCCACATCCTCACCAGCAGTTGTTGTATTGTGTTTTCTGGATCTGAGCCATCCAGGGTGTGGTCCTAAGAAATTTGAAAGTCATTTCCATCTGTATTTTTCTAATGGATAATATTATTTCTCAACAATTTTCAATTTATTTTTAGCAAACCCTTGGTTCAACTCCTTGCCCAACTTTTTAATTGGGTCATCTGCTTTTTCAATGATTAATAATTTCTAGGTCTTTGAATAGTCACTACTGCAGTAATGTCATATGCTATGCCATTCAACAATGTATTACAACTCCTAAAGCTGGAATGGACCAACTCTTCCCATCCACACTTAATAGGATTTGTTTCCTTTGCATTTGAAAGACTTGTAGGAGCATCATCAATTTATTTATATGAGATAAGTCTAACTTTTTGGTGAACCACTTAATGGTAAAAAAAATATTCCTTTTAAAGACTTCTCTTGGGCTGGAGAGATAGCCTAGCAATTAAGAACACCGACTGCTGTTCCAGAGGACCCGGGTTCAATCCCCAGCACCCACATGGCAGCTAAGAACCGTCTGTAACTCCAATTCCAGGAGAACTCCAGTTCCAGGGGAATCCAATACCCTCTTCTGACCTCCGTGGCATTGCATGACATGGGTGCACAGACCTACATGCAGACAGTACACTCATACACATACAAAAATAAATAAAATTAAAAAAAATATATAATGCAGTTTAAAAAAAAGAATTCTCTCATTGGATTTTCAAAAATTTGCATGTGTGGCATTTGTGTTTTCATTTTCAATCAATTGTAGATAGTTTTTCATTTCCCTCTTGATTTCTCCCATGATCCAATTTTTATTCACTGATATGTTATTTAGTTCCCATGAATTTATATACTTTCTCCATTTCTATCGCTGTTGATATCTAGCTTTATTCCTTTGTGACTGATTAGAATAGAAAATGATATTTCAATTTTTATAACTTTTAGAGAATTTATTTGTGTCCTAAGAAGTGTGCAGTTTTGGACTCATTGCCATGCACTGTTGAGAATAAAGTGTATTCTTTGGTGTTGATAATATTCTGTAGAGGTATATAAAGTACATTCGATTTCCAGTGCCATTTAAAACAATGTTTTCTCTATTGATTTTTTTTTCTCATGGGCCTGTGTATTGGTGACAGCAGGTTATTGAAGTCACACACTATCACTTTGTTGGAGTTAATTTGAGATTTTAAAGCTAAAAAAGTTTCTTTTATGAAATTGATGGCCCTTTTGTGAGATGAGCATACATGCTTAGGACTGTAAATTCTTCTTTATGGATTTTTCCTTAATGAGTATAATGTGAACTTCCCTTCTCCTTCTGGCTACTTATAGTTTGAGATCAAATTCTTCAGATAGTAGAATATCTACATGTGTTTGATTCATCATTCTGTTGCTGGAAAAAACTTTTTTCCATTCTTTTACCCTAAGGTTGTGTTGAGAATTGTTGATGAGGTCCATTTCAAAGGGACGTCCCACACCCTCTTCTGACCTCTGCAGCATTGCACAACATGGGTGCACAAACCTACATGCAGACAGTACATTCATACAGAGGTGAAAATAAATAAAATAAAAAATATGAAAATTACGGAATTCACAGGTAAAAGTTTGAGACTGGAAATAGTGTCCTGAATGATCAAATCCCAGAAAGATAAGCATCACATGTTCTCTCACAGCTGGATGGTAGCTTTGAAATCTTAAATATGCATGTTTCAATTTGAAAATCCAGAGCAGACAAGAAATTAAATAAAGGTCATGCATGGGGAGGAGGTTTCCTTGACAAAGGGATTTAATGGAGTGATACGAAGGAAGATGGGTGGAACATTAGAGTAAGAAGGGTTAAATTTGGTGGGGAATTGGAGGGCAATGCAGAGGTGGGGGGGTATGAGAAGAGATAAGTAACATTAAATGAAATTAGAAGCTTCCAAATGGAAAACAATCACTCTAGAAGTTTGTAAATGTTATATACCTATACATTATAAAATGATTAATACAGTTATAGCAGGGTGGTTTAATTACCAGTTTTAAACATCATAAACTATCAAAATAAATCATTACTCACTTGTAGAAGCTGAGTCCAAGGGTGCCATAGACCCTCAAACAATACTGGCCACTGAACCTACAAATTATATCCCACCAAATTGTAAGACCCTCCTGCTCAAGACACTACATATATAAGGTATAGAACAAACAAATAGAAAACAAGCTGATGCTCAATACAGCACCTCATCTTTACTAGATAACTTCATAATTCTGGAATGTGCTGCACATAATAACAGAACAAAAAATCATCAAACTTATCCAGATGTAATTCTTGTACACAACTATTTGCTTGTCAAGCTATGTCCATTAGTAAAATAGTGGCTAGAAGAAAATGGTAGTAAACAACAAGTCTGTAATTGAATGTAAGGTCTTCTTCATAGGATAGATCCCATACTCTACATTCATATCAGGATTAAGAACCTCAGCCTACACAGGACACAGAGTCTATTGAAGAGCCCAATATTAGTTTTGTACTAAATATTTACAATACTGAATTTACTCCTAATGACTTGTTCTTATATGAATAAAGTATTCCATCTCTCAACTCTCACCAGAGAAGTTTCCTTATGCAGCAGATTAATAGAGAGACTCACAGCTGATCGTTGTGAATAGAACAAGAGGCTGCAGAGTATTTATTACTAAATAGGACACCTATATCAAATGTATTTATCCCAAGGCTCAGGGGTCATTGCAGAACTGGGGCCAGACTGAGTTGGAGGAGGATCCCAAGGAAAAGAGTTTTCCAGACAGCTATTCAGTTACTCAAATGCACTCAGAGCAATGTGACACCATGCACAATTCCCATGCAAGCTCAAATCGTAAAATGTCTCAGCATGGGCATGGGGAAGTTTGTAAGAAAGTTCAACCCAACCAATGGAATTATTAGCAACTGATGGCTACCAGGAGGAAGAAAGTATCACTTTCAAGTATGGCGCCATTTGTAGGTTATCTCTGCACTAATTAGACCCCATAGGCTGTATTTTTAAAGAGCTTTACCCAATTTATTTGAGGTAATTTTCATACATAGATTTACAACCAAACTAATCTCCTTTTATCACATGAAATATCAATTTTAAGTGTCAATATAAATGCTTTTTACAAATTGAAGATCTCACAACCAAGGTGGTCATTTTCAAACAAGGTTAACATGGCTGGTGTGCTTAAAATGTTACTTACATTTCCATTCATTCATGGAATAGGTTTCCTCCAGCTGGAGCAACAATATATATTTCATGCATCTTTTCTCAGTCCGACTTAGATTCATTTCCTTTTCCATTCCCTCCACCCCACCTGAGTTCATGCATTTTGCCATAACTGCCTTGTATGTTTTTCTGAGTATTTTTTAACGTTTTCCAAAGCAGAGGATTATTGTTTGTGGGAGAACCTTACGGTTTCAGTCGATACTTTGTTATCACTGTTGCTTCCAATTTGTATTGCTTCAACATATCCATATATTTATGTCACACTTATCCTAAATTATGTCATTTGCAAATAAACTGTGTTATTTCCACATCACATTTCAGGATTCACATTTTTTTTTCCTTTTTAAGTTTATATTACTCTAAAATATGCCTACATACCGTCCGTCCATGTACAAAGAATCCAAAGTCTGAAAATAAGTGGTAGGTTAATTTTAGAGCCTGTTTAAGGGATTAACATTATAAGAGCACAGTTGCTCTCAGTAAAAGAGGAATATGACATTGATGTTGCTCAGTTTGCCTTACAGCAAGGTGCTTGGAGCTAGCATCCACAGATGCAGGATACCATTCTTAGTTTGTTTTTCTGGGACTGTGTTACTTAACTTATAATATTTTCTAGGTCCATCCATTTATCTTCGAAGTTCATGATGCCATCTTTCTTTACCATTGCATAGAGCACCATTGTGTAGGTGTATCACATTTTCTCTACTACTTGTTTAAGGGACATTTGGTTTTCCCCCTCTTCGCTATTGTGAAGAGAGTTGCAATAAACATGGCTGTGCATGCATCTCTGCAGTAGCATGAGTCTTGTGGGTAATATACCCAGGACAGGGATGACTGGGTCAGGTGGTAGGCTCATTTTTAGTCTTTTAAGGGTTCTCCACACTGCGTTCTATAGTGGTTGTTCGAAAGTTTACATTCCCACCAGCAGTGGATGTGTTCTCCTTATCCCACAACCTCTCCAGTATTTGGTATCATTTGTTTTCTTGATCCTAGCCGGTCTGATTTGAATGAGATGATATATTAAAGTGGTTTTAATTTGCATTCCCTTAATTATTAATAGTGTTGACCACTTTTTGAGATGTTTCTCAGCCATCTTTATTTCCTCATTTGTGAAGTCTCTGTTCAGCTATTTAATCCATCTTTTGAGTGTATCATTTGTTTTCTTCTTTGTTTTTTGAGGAGTTTATATATTCTAGAAATCAATGCTCTGTCAGATGTGTCACTGGTGAAGGTTTCCTCCTACTCTGTCAGTTTTCTCTTCACTTCCTGGATTGTTTCTTTTGCTGTACAGACACTTTTGAGTTTAATGAGGTCCCATTTGTCAATTGTCAACCTTATTTCCTCTGCAGCTGCTGTCTGATTTAGGAAGTCTTCACCTATTTCTATGTCTTGTAGGTTGCTGCCAACATTTTCTTCTATAACAATCAGAGTTTCAGTTCTTTGATACATTTGGAGTTGATTTTTGTACAGGGTGACAGGTTGGAATTTAGTTTTGTTCTTTTATAAGTGATGATCCAGTTTTGCCAACAGCATTTGCTGAAGATGCTGTCTTTCCTCCATGGAATCTTCTGGGCCCTTTGATCAAATATGTGGTTGTTGAAATTGTGTGTGCTCAAGTTTGTATCTTCATTTATTTCCATTGGTCTACAGGTCTGTTTTTGTGTCAGTACCATGCAGCTCTTTTTATGACTATAACCCTGTAATATAGTTTGAAGTCTGTTATTCTGACCCCCCCCCCATATTGCTCTTTTTGCTGAGGGATGTTTTGGATATTTAGGGTCTTTGTTTTTCCATGTGAATTAGATGTTTTCCGTATCTGTGAAGGAACTCATGGGGATTTTAATTGGGATTGCATTGAATCTTTATATTAATATGGATAGAATGGATATTTTTACTGTATTAATTTTTCAAATCCATGAGCATGGGAGGTCTTCCCATTTTCTGATGTTTTCTTCAATCTCCTTCTTCAGGGGTTTAACATTTTTTGTTGTAGGGATCTTTGGTATCTTTGGTTCTGTTTATTCCTAGGTATTTTATTGATTTTGAGGTTAATGTGATTGGGAATGTCCCCTTATATTCCTTTTTCCTTTTTTAGTTGTTGGTGTAAAGAAAGGCTACTGATTTTTCTAGGTTAATTTTGTATCCATCCACTTTACTGAATCTCTTAATTGTTTTTCAGAGTTTTCTGGTGGAATTGTTAGCATCTCTTAGGTAAACTATCATATCATCTGCAAAAAGGGATAGATTGACTTCAACTTTTCCGATTAGTAATCCTTTAATTTCTCTTTCTTTTCTTATTGCCTTAGCAAGTGTTTCAAGCAATATATTGTAGAGAGGTGATAGGGGGCAGAATGCCTCATTCTTGCCTTTAAGGGTAACGATTTTGACTTTTCTCCATTTAGGCTGACGTTGGCAGTGGGTTTTTTGTTAATGGCTTTCATTACTTTGGGGAATGATCTCTCTAGTCCAATTCCCTTTAAGTCTTTAAACATGAAGCAATGCTGGATTTTGTCAAAAGCTTTTTCTACATCAATTGAGTTGATCTTTTTTTTTTTTTTGTCTTTCAGTCAATTTATATGTTTTATTATATTTATTGATTAACAGTTGTTGTACCATCCCTGCACCTCTGATATCAATCCACATTGGTCATGAAGGATGATCTTTTTGATATGGGTCTGGATGGGGTTTGCAAGTAGTTTTCTGAGAAATTTTGCATCTATGTTTATTAATGAGGTGGGTACATAATTTTCTTTTACTATTATATATTTGCCTGGGTTTGGTATTAGAGTGATGCTATCTTCATAGAAGGAATTTGGGAGATTTCCGTTTGTATGCTTCTGAACAGTTTGAGTAGAAATAGCTGTAATGTCTTTAAATTTTCCATAGAGTTCTGCCCTGTAACCATGCTGGCCGAGGCTTTTTTTAGTTGTGAAGTTTTTATTACATTTTCAATTCCCTCAAATATTATGGATCTCCTTAAGCTGTCAATCTCTTCTTGGTTGAACCTTGTTGATTTCCAGGATTTCAGATATTCATCCATTTCTCTTCAGTTTTCAAACTTAGTAGTGTATAAGTTTTTGAAGTATTCCCATATGACTGTATGGATCTTTTCATGGTCTGTTGTGATGTTTCCACGTTCATCGTGAATTGTATTGATTTGGAGTTGCTCTTTCTTTTAGTTAACTGGGCTAGAAGTTTGTCTATCTTGTTTACCCTTTCAAAGAACCAACTTTTGGATTCATTGATCCTGTGAATTTTTTCTTTGTTTCTATTTTGTTGGTTTCTTCTCTGATTTTTTTTTATTTCTTCCTGTCTATTGTGTTTAGGGTTCATTTGTTGTCTCTGAAGTGTTTTTCACTGCAGTGTTATTTGCGTTCTTCCTGTGTATTTAATGTAAGCACCTAGTGCTATATATTTCCCTCTTTGGACTGCTTTTAAAGTATCTCATAGATTTTGTTGTGTCGCATTGTCATTTTCATTTAATTCCAGGAATATTTTTATTTCTTTCTTTATTTCTTCCTTTAGCCAGTCATTATTCAGTGGTGTACGGTTAATCTCCATGTGTTCTTGTAGGTAATAGAGGTTATTCTGATGTTGATATTGAGCTTTACTGATACAATGCATGAAATTATTTCAATCCTTTTGTACTTTTTGAGTTTTGTTAAAGATTTTATATTCCTTGATTTCTTTGAGTATATCTAAGATTGTTCTAAGATCTGTGTCTTGGTTTTCTTTCAGGGAAATCTCGTAGGAATCTTTTATAGGACTGGTAGTGTTTGGTGTGGATACATTCTGTGTTTTTCCTGCGTTTTTCATTTTTTTGGCATGTGGGTTTGTTTTGTTGTTTGTATTCTGCGGCAAATCTCAATTATTTCTTTGCTGCCTTGGAGGCTTGCTTAGCTTGTTTCCTTCAGGTGGTTTCTTTGTCTTCTAGTTTATGGAGGACTGGCTAGTCTAGGTTTCAGGTTCTCGATTTGGTTATATATTTGAAGGTCCATCTAACTCTTTCCTTTCTGTTCTGAAGGCTCTCCAAACATTGAATAGTTAATATCCAGGTCGGTTCACCACTGAGCACTATGCTCACTCATCTTCCCTGTGGCCAGTTCATCTGAGTTGGCTCTTAATCCTAGTGTGCGGGGACTGGAGTTGTGATAGGTTCCTGTCTCTTCTACTTCTTTTTGCCTTAGTCTCACTACCTCTATTCCCACTGGGACACTCCCATTATAGCTCAAGTGGGAGGGGGGTGTGGTTTGCTCCCTTGGCCTGCATGCTGTCCCCCTATGCATCCTACTGGTAGTTGGGTAACTGCACTCATGCTGATCCCACAGGAGGGGTGTGGGTGCTGAGAACCAGGCCACTGGTGCTGGATTCTGGAATGGCTGTGGCTCACCTGTCTGTGCCCTGGCCCTCTGTGAGTTCTGCTTGTGGAGGGGTAACTCCACCCACCCCAATCCAGCAGGAGGGGTGTGGGGTTTCACCTGGGCACTGAGAACCAAGCCACTGATACTGGATTCCCAAGTGGCTCTGACTCACCTGGCCATGTACTGGCCCCCTGTGTGTCCCACTCACAGCTGAGTCACTCCAGCCATACCTATCCCACAGGAAATCTGTGCTGTTTTGCCTGGTTGCTGAGATCCAGGAACTTGGTGCTGGATTCCAGAGAGGCTCCAGGTCACCTGTCCATGTGCCTGCCCCCTGTACGTCCCTGTAAGCCATATTATACATAATAAAGTACATTCAAATTGTCAAGGGCTGTAAAGAGTTGTGTAGGTTTGGAAAGGGCTCTAAATACCATGAATTTATTGTGTGAACTTCGCAGAAATTTAATATAAATGAAAAAAAATTCCTTAAACTCAGAGTTAGTGCACAAAAATATAGTTGTAATTCCTTTTCTTCCTACTATTACATTTCCTGTGCATCTTCTTCTTGTAGTTTCTACTTGATGCTAGGAAATTTTTGCTAGTGTTCAAGGAAACACTATTACCTAGTGACCAGTTGAACATTAGTTCATTCATATATGGTAATTCACTTACTAATGATGCTTTTAACATTAGTTCAGTTAATTGTAAAACATGATACTCATCATTTATCTATTTGTGTGGTTTTGCAATTTGTATGTATCAGACAGCAGCTGTACAGGAAATATGGACAACAATTACCAAGTGGGACCTAATTCAACTCAAAAGCTTCTGTACAGCAAAGCAAGTGATCAAAGAAATGAAGAAAAAATCGATAGAGTGGGAGAAAACCTTCACCAGTGATACATTTGACGTTTTCAACATCACTAATAATAAAGGAAATACAAATTAGAACCACTTTAAGATTTCATCTTACTCCAGTATGACTGGCTATAATCAAGAAAGCAAGTGATAACAAATGCTGGATAGATTGTGGGGAAGGGGATACTCATTTCCTGCTGCTGGGGATGCAAAGGGCTCTTTAAAGACTCAAAATGAACCTTCTACCTGATCCAGTCATACCACTCCTGGGTATATACCCACAAGACTCATTCTATTGTAGAGATACATGCACAACCATATTTATTGGAACTCTCTTCACAACGAAGAGCTGGATGCAACCCAAGTATCCTTAAACTGCTGTGTGGATAAAGAAAATGTGGTACATCCACAAAATGCAGTTCAATGGAGTGGTAAAGTAAGATGACATCATGAAATTTGCAGATAAATTGATGGAACTAGAAATTGTTATGCTAAGTAAAGTAACACAGTCCCTGAAAGACAAATGATATATTTTATCCCTCATTTGTAGATTCTAGCACCAAAACCTTATTTGATAAGGCAAACAGTATTGTTTTTCTTTTTTAGTAAATATAATACCCGATGCTACTATAAAATGTATATTAAAGCATACATCAACTTTCTATGTAATTTAGGAATGTAAAAATATATTTCTTTATACCTGCATGCAACTTTACTGTTAAAGGGTGAATCCCTAAACATGTTTATTTACAGACAACATAATTTTAGTATACATCCTGAGTGTATACATGCTTATTTTGGAGTAATATAAAATTAATGAAACAACAACAACAACAACAAAAAAGACTTGCTCAAAGTACTGACTGAAACAGTAAACTTGTGTATCGAATTTTTTTTAAAGACAGAAAAATATGCAAGGCATGTATGGCAGAATATAATGAGATGAGATGTGATTTCTACTGAGATAAAAATATCACTGAAAAATTGTAGAAATGACTACCTCTACAGTGTTTATGTGATGTGTGTTAGTTTTCCTGTGAAGAAAATATGAATTTTATACAGAGGTACTCTCCATCCACTAAGAAATATTCATGTTAAATACTTTAACATACTTTAAAAAGAGTATTTTAAAATTCTATATTGAATCTTTGTTCATTTCATACAATGCATCTTAATCATATTTAGAGCACACAGATATCTGCAACCACTATAGGCCTCCTCAAGATTTCATGCATTCTTTCATTTTTTTAAAAAGAACCAGTCATTCAGATTCTCCTGTTCTTTATTTCCGTATGTGTGTGAATGTACTGTTTGCATGCAGGTCTGTGCACCCGTGTCGTGCAATGCCGTGGAGGTCAGAAGAGGGTCTCAGATTCCCCTGGAACTGGAGTTCTCCTGGAATTGGAGTTTCAGAAGGTTTTCGGCCACCATGTGGGTGCTGGGGATCGAACCCAGGTCCTCTGCAAGAGTGGTCAGCGCTCTTAACCGCTAGGCCAACTCTCCAGCCCATTCTTTCATATTTTTAAGACTTATTGAATCAAATTTGTATCCCCATGTGTCCCATGGTGTATCTCCACTGTAACCCAGTCATTCTATCTAGCATCACTCCCTTAATGAATACTAAGTTTTCCTCTTCCAGTCATTATCGGTGCCAATAGCTCCTTAGATAAGTTTAAGGCTTCTTATTCATTTACATTCTTCTATGCTGGGTTTTTGTCTGGTCAATATTTGCATGGGTGTTCTGCATGTTGTCAACATTGCTGTTAAATTCATATAAGCAAGTTCCAACCATCCTTGAAAACTGCTTCCTTGTGGTCATCCACCACCCTTGACTCATAAAGTCTTCCTGCTTCTTCTTCTCTGATGATTCTGAGCTAAGGTTTCATGTAGTAATGGCTAAGGAATAATAGAGAACTGCTAGCCAAGGATACCTACTCTTTATTCCATACAGGTTGACACGTTTCCATGTTAATCGCCATCTCTTGCATGAGAGAACTTCCCTGGTGAGTGTTGAGAAATGGATCAATATTCTCTTTGCCACCTGTTCTGTTATGCTCCTGAGCCTTAGAGGTGGAGGTAGCATTGTAAATTCTACCTGGGTTTGGTATTAGAGCAATCCGGGCTTCACAGGAGTTTGGGAGTTCTAACTCAGTTTCCCTACTTTTGAATAAAATCATATCACTGGTTATAGATCTTTGAAAATCCGATAAAATTCACCTGTAAATACATGTAGGCCTTGGCTGTTTCTAAATTGGAAGACTTTGTATTATTGTTTCAGTTTTCTTATTTGCAGGGGTTTGTTTGAAACTGTTTATCTCTTGGTTTATTTGGGTAGATATATTGAATTTAGAAATTTGTCCATTTCTTTAAGAGTATCTTATTTAAGAGAACATGGGTTTGTAAAGCATCCCCTTATAATATTCTGGAACTTTCTGTTGGGTATTGTGATATTTTACCTTTAATCTCTGAATTTCTTGATGTAGGTTTGATTTGTCTTTTTTTGGTTAGCTGGGTTAAGTGTATATCTAGCCTTTTTATTTTTCAAGAAACAGCTATTAGATAGACTTATTCTTGTATTGTTTTCTTTGCTTCTATTTTATTTATTTCCTGTTTGATTATTATTTCTTCTCATTTTTCAAAACGGGATTTCGTTTGTTCTTGCTTTTCTACATTTCAGAGATGGACTATTAAGTCAAACATTTGTGCTCTTTCTGACTTAATTTAGGCATTTAGTTCTATAAATTTCATCTATAGGGTGTTATCTTCTAGTTCTAATTGATAACCAAGAACTTCACCAATAACCAGTGTTATTTTTGGAAGTCTTTTGAGCACTCTCATCATCCGCTCAAAGGGATGGATGGTCTTTCCTGTCTGGCACTGTGTTCCTTGCCACTCAGCCCCCAGGTATACATAAGCAATAATGTTCAGAAACTAGATGTGCCTTTCTCGTGGGATTTCAGGGACACATTTTCCTCTATGTTCCCTAGACCCCAAAGTTCCACTAATCTCTACTCTCTTCCACCATCCTTAGTTGCCTCCCCATTTCTCCCCAATAACACCAACATTCCACCATTACTCCTCTCCTGAGTATACTCCCCCACCAACCCTGGTCTCTTGCATGTTCCTTCCTCCTCCCCTCCCAGATAAACACTCCCAATTTCCCCACCGCCCTGTGGTAAAATCTGTTTCCTATTGCCCCACTCATCTCGGCTCTTTCTTTTCATTTAGCTCTGTTTATCCTTTCCATTTTCCTGGTTCTTTGTGTTACATCTGGATATATACTCATATATAGAGGACTAATTCAATAATTTACAAAGGAGAGAGACCATAAATTGCTTGCTTTCTTGTGTTACTTTAACTAGTATAAAACTCTCTAGTACCATCCATTTACCTACAAATTTCATAACTGTGTCTTTTCTCAGTGCTGAGCAGAACTCCATTGTGTAAATGTACTACTTTTCATTATCCATTCATCACTAGAGGAGCATTTGGGTTGTTTCCATTTATTGGCTATTGTGAAGAGAGCGTCAACGTAGATGTTCAGGTATCTCTTGATTAGATTTCACCTTTGGGTCTATTCCAAGGAGTAATATAACCAGTTCATATGGTAGATTTATTTTAATTTTTTGAGGGTACTCCACACTTTTTTCCACAGTGGATGTCTGAGTTTGCTTTCTACATCAGGAGAAAATGAGTGCCCCCTTTCTCCACATCCTCTCCAGCATTTGATCTTACCCTATGAGAGTGGCAAAAGATGGAATCTTAAAACACATTTTATCTGCATTTACCTAAAATCACTAATGATGTTGCAGACTTCTGAAGGTGATTCTTAGTTATTTTTCTATCTTCCTTTGAGAACTCTCCAGTCAGGATTATAGTCCATGTCTTTGTGTATCTTTTTCTTCTTTTTTTTTTTTCTTTTCTTTTTTTAAAGTTACTTATATATCCTGGGTACTAATACTCTGTTGGATGAGTAGCTGGTAATTTTTCCTCCTGTTCAGTGGGTTTCCTCTTCCATACCTGGGTTGTTTCTTTTACCCTAAAAAAGCTTTATTAATTAATCAGGTTACACTTGTTGATTGTTGATTTTAATGCATGAATAGCTGACATCCCATCTAGAATATCCTTTTCTTTGCCTATATCTTAGAGGGTACTGTTTATGTTTTCTAACAGCATCTTCAGCATTTCAGGTTTTATGTTGAGATCATTGATTAATTGGAGTTGACTTTTCTACAGGATGAAAGACAAAAGTACAATTTGACGTACAATTTCTTCTTCAGGTGGAAATCCAGTTTTGCCAACATCATTTGTTGAAGATACTGTAGTTCCTTGATTGTGTGTTCTTAGCACCGTTGTCAAATATCCAGTGGGTGAAATTGCAAGTACTTATATTTGGGTATTTCATTGTGTTCTGTTGAACTACATGTCTATTTTTGTGCAAGTGCCATGCTATTTTATGACTATAGCTCTTTAGTATAATCTGAGATATGGTATGATGAACATCCACTGTTTTTTGTTAAGGGTAGCTTTGGCTATCTGGGGTCTTTTGTGATTTAACATGACATTTAGGATGATTTTTTTTCTAGCTCTGTGAAGAATGTAATGAGTAATTTGATAACCATTACATTAAATCTATTTTAGCAAGATGGTAATTTTCACAATATTGATTCTGTCAATTTAGGAGAAGAGTATGTCTTTCCACCTCCTAGTGTCTCCCTCTATCTCTTTAATTAAGATTTGAAAGTTTTATTTTAGAGATATTTAATATCTTTTTTCTGTTTACTCCTAAATACTTTATTTTCTTGAGGTGGTTGTGAATGGAGGGTTACCTTGAATGATTTTCCCAATTGCTTGTTAGTTGTATATTGGAAGTATTTTAATTTTTGTAAGTTGATTTTGTATTCTGCACCATTACTAAAAGGATTAATCATTTCTAACATTTTTTTCTGATGGAATTTTTAATATATTCTATCATTTCCTCAACAAATACTGACAGTTTGACCTATTCTTTTCCCAACTATTACTCGTTTAAATTCCTTCTTTTTGTCTTCTTGCTTTAGCAAGAGATTAAAAAAAATATATTGAAAACCAGGGGAAATCGTGGACATCTCTCTCTGGTTTCTGATTTTTATGAGAATTCTTCCAGTTTTTCTCCATATAGAATGATACTGTCAGTGGAATTGATGTATATAGCTTTAATTAGATTGAGGTATGTTTTCTCTCCAGACCAATTCCTTCTTAGACTTTTTTTTGTCTTTTTCAGACAGCATCTCCATGAAGCCCCAGCTTTCCTTTTATGTTTTGACATATAGATCCTTAAGATGTATTACACATACCTGTAGACAGGAACCAGGCATTAATTTTCATCAAATTCACTCAAATTGTTTACCATTGACTGTATGCTACTTATTTAGGAAATAAACTTAAACATAATTTCTCTAAATTATTCTACAAGTAAAACAAAGTGTTACAAGGTGATACTGTATAACACAGAAAAATATAGAGACCATTTGTGTACCTTAACCCCAAAGTTATTGTTGGAAATTTAATACAAATTATAAATAAAACAATTAACATTTTATATTCCCAATTATTTCAAATGTATTACCATTTTCACCAAAACCTTCAACCAATTTTAACTAATACAGACATTTTTACTAAGTCTTTTACTAAGTGTGCCAATATCCTGTAATATGTAGACAAAGGTTGGACAAAGTTGAATACCTGCTAAATATACCCAATATACAATTTGTTTTTTAAAACTATATGACTAGACTATGACTTCAAAGAAATCAAGTCCATTAACTTATATGGTTTATTTTGTATTTCTGTATAAACCTCTACTGAAATACCTCTCTATATAAATATATGTTATTTTTAAATATAACATTATAAACTACAAACCTTACAAAGAGGATTTTAATAACTATCTTGCTCCAAGCTCTTGGCCTTCTCCAGGCCTGGCATGAAAACCTGCTTTAAAGATTTTCCAATATCTAGCTCTTAATAAATTTATCCAAACTATTTCTCATTGACTGTATGCTACTTATTTGGAAAGGAAATTTAAGCTTAGTTCCTTTA
Organism: Rhizomys pruinosus; assembly: GCA_009823505.1. Taxonomy (NCBI): domain Eukaryota; kingdom Metazoa; phylum Chordata; class Mammalia; order Rodentia; family Spalacidae; genus Rhizomys; species Rhizomys pruinosus. Next base: position 768,302 of record VZQC01002209.1, read on the forward strand.
AATTGTCCTACGGGTAAAAGAAAGTGTTACAGTATGATGTTGTATAATTCAGAAAAATATAACGACCATTTGTGTACCTTAACCCAATACAAATTATAAATAAAACAATTAACATTTTATATTCCCAATTAGTTCAATTGTATTATGATTTTCAACAAAACCTACACCTGAATTTAACTAATCTAAACATTTTGCTAGGCCTTAAGATACTCTATACTTTGTGGATAAAGCTTGGGTAGAGTTGAGTACCTGCTAAATAAATTTTACCCAATATACACTTTGCTCTTTAAAGCTATATGACTGGACTATGACTTCAGAGAAATCAAGTCCCTTAACTTATATGGTTTATTTTGTATTTATGTATAAATCTCTACTGAAATACTTCTATACATAAATATATGTTATTTTTAAGTATAATTTTTTAAACTGCAAATCTTACAGAGTGGATTTTAATGACTATCTTCCTCCAAGCTCTTGGCCTTCTTCAGTGCTGACATGAAAACTTGCTTTAAGGAGTTTTCAGTACCTAGGTCCTCTTTTTTTTGTACAAGCATCCTTCATATAAAACCAATTTGCAAGCAGTTGTGCCCCAGACCACACAGCCCAAGGCTCCCACCATCCAGCTGGAGGGGCTTGAATGTTCAGTCAAGTTGATCAAATAAGTGTCCAGACTATATTGTCATAGTTTTACCATTCACCCCAATCGCAGCCCTTACATTCTACCACTCCCCCTCTTCTGCAGATTGTTCCTCAGGCTTAGAAATGGGGCACAGGTGGACAAGAAGCATAACAGTCTACTTTGTCTGGAGATGTCGTGTTGGACTCTGATCAGTTCTGGCTGTTTCCTTTCATGGGCTGACCGTTTGTCCAGGGATAACCTTTCAATCCTACTAATGAAGCACAAGCGATTAGATATATAGGTATTTAAACATTGCTAGTTATGATGTTAGGTGACTTTGGTAGGTTACTTTGGTATAGACACAGATGTTTGGATGGTGTGTTAATCCCTGGGTTACTTCTTTTTTTCTTGAGAAAGATGACAAGGTCTTACTGTGTCATATAACATCTCCTAATCACTAGAGGTAATAAGCTTGTGGCACCATCCATGAGTTATTCCTCTAAGGAGAGAGCTAATAGCCAAATAAATTTGGGATATACAGACATATGGCTGCCACTGCTGCACAGTATCTCCAAGCAGGTGAGGTGTAGCTGATGTTGGTGGAGGAGTCTTGCTTGACTCAAGGAGACCAACATTTGCTTTATTGGTTCAGTGGCCTTGGTAACACTCTCTGGTATTCCAGAGAACAACTGTATACTTATAAGTGCGGTCTCAATACAATCTTCCCATGCTTACATCAGGTCATTGACAGCAGGATGGGTCTTACCACCTCTCTTCTTGTAGATATCCCAGTTTACAGGCAATAAGCCTTTACCTGTTATTGGGGGGAGGGGCTTGGGTCTCCTGGCCAACATTTCCTAGGCAGAATAATACATTGATGCTATCAGTGCTCTCCTGTATTAATATATTTTGCTTATATGAACCACTTAAAGAGAATTTAGTATTATATTTGGTTCTGAATAGAGAATAATCCTTTTTACAGTTCCTATGTCTATTAGTCAATTAAAGAAAGCAATTTTACCAGTTTCATAAGAGATTACTTCTATACCAGTCAGCTCTAATTTACAGTTAGAGGATGACTTCATTACCACCATGTTTTTCTTTGTTCTATGAAAAAGAGGTAAGGAGGTCTCTCATATTGAAACTGTGCTGCACCTAGAACGTAAGGTTCATTAGGACTCACTATAAACAGTTGTTACACCTATGATTCTCAGAGAAGTTTGGTGCCTGTAGCAGTCTGAGGCTTTTCTTCCTTTTAGTGTTAAGATGGGTCAACTTCTCTGCTGGTATTTCTTGGTACAACCTACAGGATGGAAGACTGTATCCTTTCTCAGCCTTTGAGTTGGTGATGTTTTGACCTGTGGGAACATACAAATCTTTTCCCATAGTCTTAAGATTAAATCGAAAGATTTGACAAAAAGGTTTAATATGTAACTGTATTCTCCCGTTTTTTTTAATTTTTTTTGACCCATGAGTCTCTGCGGCATCCACCTGCGCGTCTGCCACACCCACTCCAGTGTCGCTTGTGTAAAGTAATATGAGAAATCATATTCAAAACAGGCGGGGGAGATGTGTCCTGTGGGGCTGGACCCCCTGGAGGTCACTGGCAGAATACCCGGCTAAGATCACCCCAAGATTGAGATGCTTTCCTAGGATATTACGTTTTTCTGGTGTTGACAGGAGAGCTCTGATATCATCAATGTATTATTCTGCCTAGGAAATGTTGGCCAGGAGACCCAAGCCCCTCCCCCCAATAACAGGTAAAGGCTTATTGCCTGTAAACTGGGATATCTACAAGAAGAGAGGTGGTAAGACCCCATCCGCTGTAAATGGACCTGATGTAAGCATGGGAAGATTGTATTGAGACCAGCACTTATAAGTATACATGTTGGTCTCTGGAATACCAGAGCAGTGTTACCAAATGGCCCACTGAAGCCCATAAAGCAAATGTTGGGTCTCTTAGTCAAGCAAGACTCCTCCCACCAACATCAGCTACACCCACCTGCTTGGAGATACTGTGTGCAGCAGTAGAGCCATGATGTCTGTATATCCCAATTTATTGGCTATTAGCTCTCTCCTTGGAGGAATAACTTGGATGTGCCACAAGCTTATGTACTCTAGTGATTAGGAGATATGTATTATGCCACAGTAAGGACTCCTGTCATCTTTCTCAAGGAAAAAAAAAGAAGTAACCCAGGGGATTAACACACACATCCAAACATCTTGTCGTCTATACAAAGTAACCTACCACAACAGTCACCTACACAATAACTAGCAATGTTTAAAATACCTATATATTCTAATCGCTTGTGCTTCATTAGTAGGATGAAAGGTTATCTGCCTGGACCAAACGGATCAGTCCATGAAAGGAAAACAGCCAGAACTGTATCAGAAGTCCAACACGACATCTCCAGACAAAGTAGACTGTTATGCTTCTTGTCCACCATGTGCCCCATTCTAAAGCCTAGGGACAATCTGCAGAAGAGGGGAGTGGTAAGAAATGTAAGGGCTGCGATTGGGGGAATGGTAAAACTAGTGACAATATAGTCTGGACACTTATTTGATCACTTGACTGATACATTCAAGCCCCTCCAGCTGGATGGTGGGGAGCCTTGGGCTGTGTGGTCTGGGCATAACTGCTTGCAAATTTGTTTACTATGAAGGTATGCTGTACAAAAAAGAGGACCTAGGGTACTGAAAAATGCTCCTAAATCAAGTTTTTCATGCTCAGCACTGAGAAGGCTAATGAGCTTGGGAGGAAGATAGGTCATTAAAATCCACTCTGAAGATTTGCAGTTTTTAAAAAAATGTATACTAAAAATTAAGAATATATTTTATGTAATTAAGTATATTTCAGTAGAGATTTATACATAAATACAAAATTAAAACCATATAGTAAGGGATTCGATTTCTCTGAAGTCATAGTCCAGTCCATATAGCTTTAAAGAGCAAAGTGATATTGGGTAAAATTTATTTAGCAGCGGTTACCTCAAACTCTAGCCCAAGCTTTATCCACCAAGTGTAGGTATCTTAAGGGCTAGCAAAATGTCTTAGATTAGTTAAATTCAGGGGAGGTTTTGTTGAAAATCATAATACAATTTAACACAGATTATGGAAATAAAAGTATGTGTTTGTTTTTTTATAATTTGTATTGGGTTAAGGTACACAAATGGCCTCTATATTTTTTCTGAATTATACAACATCATACTGTAACACTTTCTTTTACCCGTAGGACAATTTAAAGGTAACTAAGCTTAAATTTTCCTTTCCAGAATAAGTAGCATACAGTCAATGAGAAATAGTTTGGATAAATTTATTAAGAGCTAGATATAAAATCTTTAAAGCAGTTTTCTGCCAGGCCTTGGAAGAAGGCACAAGAGCTTGAGCAAAATAGTTTATAAATCCACTTTGTAAGGTTTTGTAGTTTAATGCTTTTATTATTTAAAATACACATAATTTATTTAGAGAGGTATTTCAATAGAGAATTTATACAGAAATACAAAATAACCATATAAGTTAATGGACTTGAATTCTTCTGAAGTCATAGTCTATCATATAGTTTTAAAAAACAAATTGTTTAATATTGGGTATATATTGCAGGTATTCAACTTTGTCCAACTTTTGTCTACATATTACAGGATATTGGCACACTTAGTAAAAGACTTTAGTAAAAATGCTGTATTAGTTAAATCATTGTTGAAGGTTTTGGTGNCTTTGGGAATAACATTATACAAATATAGTCAACTATAATTTTTTTCGTAAGTTAACATGTAGTACATCCTCCTGCAAAGGGTCAATTTGCTTCCTTTTTCTTTTTTTTTTAGGTCTTTTTTTGGAAGACAGGGTCTCCTGTAGACACCAGCGATCCTGGAACTCACCTGATCTCGGACGCAGGCTGGCCTTGAACATCACGCAAAGCCCCACTGCCGCTGCGCTCCCAGACTGCTAGGAACGTCTAGCCTCCCCAAATGCGTAGGATTTATATTAATCAATCTTGCTTCTAATTTTACCTGTACGGATAATTTAACCAAGGAATTAAGTTTGCATTACCACAAATTAACAATTACAGTCCCCCCCCAAATGGACAAATTTAATGAATTTTACACCTTGATTCTGCCTATGAGGTATGTGTCTTAAACTGCCTTTTTGATAGACTTGTTTACCGACTGCTTTTTGCCGGTTACTAAAAAGCTGAGACCAGCCCAGCCCTCCTGGGTCGTCGTGAGTCTTTTCTTGTGGGGTTTCCTTTGGCAGGAAAGACACAGGAAGCTGATGGCTTGCAGAAATGGAGACAGAGAAAAGTTTCCCAAATCCACAGCAATTTTATTGAACAGGGGCAGTGTCTTATATAGCAGTCTTAGGAGAAGGCAGGACACAAAGGATTTGGTGTGGCTTTACCGAATTCAGCAATGATTCACTAAAGGTAAAACTACATTATTACTCATGGTCAGAATCATACTAACAAACTCATTAATCTATATTCATTGATTGACGAGATACGGGCCGCCGCACGCAGAGCTAGGAAACCCAAAGACATACAAACATCTTAGTCAGGGGGGAAAATGTTTAATTATCTCTACTTGAAAAATTATAAAATGATAAAAAGAAGAATCTTAAGATAGCCCTTACCAAGGACGAAAATAACATTTAGAGAAAAAAGGTAAGCATCAATAGTTATAACGAATCATAGTGTTCTATCTTGAATTTACATTACTCCTTAATTACAAGTCATAATTGAAAAGTTACAGGGACACTGAGTAGTAATAGCTATGTCACAGTGAAAGTTTCTTGGCAAGTAGATACTGGCCTTATATCTCTGTCCTAAATCTAGAGCAAATAATCTTTAATATCCTAAGGTTATATAGTTCTCTTTTAAGTAATTTTATTAAAGACCTTATTCCTATAGTGCATCCTAAACTACTTATTAGCTTTTTCTAACTCTAACTGCTAATCTGTAAGTTTCAATCTTTACTGAGAACTAAGAAGCCGTTCCACTGCTTGATCAACTAACAGTTTTGTTTTTGTAAGACAATTGGCTGGTGTAAAGTAATTTATCTTTTGCCTAACTTTGCTGGGAGTGTCAGGACTCAGGCTTTCAGTGGCTGCATAGAACTAGGAAAACTGTTTAACCTGTCCTTTACTTAAATAGGGAAATGGAGTGAAGAGTCTTTTTATTTTAATTGTTAAGTTAGGAGTTTTTTACTTTTATTTTAAATGATATGATACTCTGTTTTTATTACACATGTCACTGGAACTTGTTTTTCTTTAGAGACAGTCATAGAACCATTACCACTATATAATTGTTCTGTTTTCCAATTTGTCACAGGTCCTTTGCATTGTAATGTTATTGTGAGAGAAGTCTATTTTTTAAGTCTATTTCTGACTCAAGACTTACAGACCATTCTTGCTGCCAGGAAAAAGACCTCCTGTGCCAAGAGAGGCATTTTAATTGCTAGTTACTTGGCACATTCAACAGTGTTTTTTGTATCTATAAGCTGGCCCTAAGAGTTCTTTATTTAGTTGACTCCAGTTGTTATGACAATACAGTCCCTGTATTAATATATTTTGCTTATATGAACCACTTAAAGAGAATTTAGTATTATATTTGGTTCTGAATAGAGAATAATCCTTTTTACAGTTCCTATGTCTATTAGTCAATTAAAGAAAGCAATTTTACCAGTTTCATAAGAGATTACTTCTATACCAGTCAGCTCTAATTTACAGTTAGAGGATGACTTCATTACCACCATGTTTTTCTTTGTTCTATGAAAAAGAGGTAAGGAGGTCTCTCATATTGAAACTGTGCTGCACCTAGAACGTAAGGTTCATTAGGACTCACTATAAACAGTTGTTACACCTATGATTCTCAGAGAAGTTTGGTGCCTGTAGCAGTCTGAGGCTTTTCTTCCTTTTAGTGTTAAGATGGGTCAACTTCTCTGCTGGTATTTCTTGGTACAACCTACAGGATGGAAGACTGTATCCTTTCTCAGCCTTTGAGTTGGTGATGTTTTGACCTGTGGGAACATACAAATCTTTTCCCATAGTCTTAAGATTAAATCGAAAGATTTGACAAAAAGGTTTAATATGTAACTGTATTCTCCCGTTTTTTTTAATTTTTTTTGACCCATGAGTCTCTGCGGCATCCACCTGCGCGTCTGCCACACCCACTCCAGTGTCGCTTGTGTAAAGTAATATGAGAAATCATATTCAAAACAGGCGGGGGAGATGTGTCCTGTGGGGCTGGACCCCCTGGAGGTCACTGGCAGAATACCCGGCTAAGATCACCCCAAGATTGAGATGCTTTCCTAGGATATTACGTTTTTCTGGTGTTGGACTTAGCATAACACTGAGCACAATAAAGAACTTTTCTTAGGGCCAGCTTATAGATACAAAACAAACTGTTTGAATGTGCCAGTAACTAGCAATTAAAATGCCTCTCTTGGGCACAGGGCTTTTTCCTGGCAGCAAGAATGGTCTGTAAGTCTTGAGTCAGAAATAGACTTAAAAATAGACTTCTCTCACAATATACATTACAATGCAAAGACCTGTGACAAATTGGAAAACAGAACAATTATATAGTGGTAATGGTTCTATGACTGTCTCTAAAGAAAAACAAGTTCCAGTGACATGTGTAATAAAAACAGAGTATCATATCATTTAAAATAAAGTAAAAACTCCTACTTAACAATTAAAATAAAAAGACTCTTCAACTCCATTTCCCTATTTAAGTAAAGGAACAGGTTAAACAGTTTTCCTAGTTCTATGCAGCCACTGAAAGCCTGAGTCCTGACACTCCCAGCAAAGTTAGGCAAGAGATAAATTACTTTACACCAGCCAATTGTCTTACAAAAACAAAACTGTTAGTTGGAGCAAGCAGTGGAACGGCTCTTAGTTCTCAGTAAAGATTGAAACTTTAGATTAGCAGTTAGAGTTAGAAAAAGCTAATAAGTAGTTTAGGATGCTATAGGAATAAGGTCTTTAATAAAAACTTAAAAGAAACTATTAACCTTAGGATATTAAGATATATTTGCTCTAGATTTAGGACAGAGATATAAGGCCAGTATCTACTGCCAAGAAACTTCTACTGTGACATAGCTATTACTACTCAGTGTCCTGTAACTTTTCAATTATGACTTGTAATTAAGAGCTAACAAGTAAGAACTAATTGATCATGTTAAAAACTATTGATGCTCCTTTTTTCTTAAATGTTATTTCCTTGGTAAGGGCTATCTTAAGATTTCTACATTTTTACTTCAAAGAAAATTCATTTCCTGACTAAATTTTGTAATGTTTTGGTTTCCTGCTCTGCGTGCCCCGTATCTCGTCAATCATGAAATAGATAATGAGTTCTGGTTAATGTATGAGTTTTGACCTATTAGTAACATATGTAATTGTAAAGCTCCACCAAATCCTTTGTTCTGCCTTCTCCTAAGACTGCTATATAAGCACTGCCCCTGTTCAATAAAGTTGCTGTGGATTTGGGAAACTTTTCTCTGTCTCTCATTTCTGCAAGCCATCAGCTTCCTGGTGTTTTCCTGCCAAAGGAAACCCCACAGAAAATACCCACGACCCCAGGAGGGCTGGCTGGTCTCAGCTACCGGCAACAGCAGTCGGTAACAAGTCTCAAAAAGGCAGTTGTAGTACACATACCTCTAGGCAGGAATCAAGGTGTAAATTTCATTAAATTTGTCCATTTTGGGGGGGAGACTGTATATTGTTAATTTGGGAAGCAAACTTAATTCCTTAAGTTAAATTATCCTACAGGTAAAAGAGAATGTTACATAATCCTAGCATTTGGGAGGCTTAATCCTAGCACGTGGGAGGCAGAGGCAGGTGGATCTTTGTGAGTTCAAGGCCAGCCTGGTCTACAGAGTGAGTTCCAGGACAGCTGGGTCTACAGGGAGACCCTGTCTCAAAAAGACCAAAAAAAAAAAAAAAGGAGAATGTTTCAAGATGATACTGTATAACACAAAAATTATAGAGAACATTTGTATATGTTAATCCCAAAGTTATTGTTATATAAATTTTAAGTAAAGTACCATGTAATTTTAAATTAAATGTACATTAATAGAATATAGACCCATGTCCCTCTCCTGACCCTCCCACCCCTCCTGGGTCACCATTTCAGTCAGTTTTCTGACGCAGTCTTTCTGTTGTTGTTCTTTTAATATGCATCCCTCTCCACAAGAAATATTAACAACTGAGTCATTGATGCTAGCATCCACAGATGAGGGATACCATTAGTCTTTTGTTTTTCTGTGATTGTGTTACTTCACTTAATATAATATCCTCCAGCTCCATCCATTTACCTGCAAAATTCATGATATCGTCTTTCTTTATTGCTGCATAGAACTCCATTGTGTACATGTACCACATTTTTTTCTATCCACTAGTCAGTTGAGGGGCATTTGGGTTGGTTCCAGCTTTTTGCTATTGTGAACAGAGCTGCAATAAATATAGCTGTGCATGTATTTCTGCAGTAAGATGAGTCTTGGGGGTATATGCCCAGGAGTGGTATGACTGGGTCAAATGGCAAACTCATTTTGAGTCTTCCAAGGGTTCCCCATACTGCTTTCCATAGTGGCTGTACAAGTTTACATTCCTACCAGCAATGGATGAGTGTTCCCCTTTCTCCACAACCTCTCCAGCACTTGGAATCATTTGTTTTCTTGATCCTGGCCAGTCTTATCCGAGTGAGGTGATTTCTTAGAGTGGTCTTAATTTGCATTTCCCTAATTATTAGTGACATTGAACAGTTTTTAAGATGTTTCTCAGCCATCTCTAGTTCCTCCTCTGTGAAGTCTCTATTCAGTTCTTTGCTCCATCTTTTTAGTGATTCATTTGTTTTCTTTCTTCTTTGTTTTTTGAGTAGTTTGTATACTCTGGAAATTAATGCTTTGTCAGATGTATCTGCAGTAAAGGTTTTCTCCCACTCAGTGGGTTTTCTCTTTACTTCCTTTTCTGTTTCTTTTGATGTACTGAAGCTTTTGCGTTTAATGAGGTCCCATTTGTCAATTGTTGATCTTATTTCTTGTGCAGCTGCTGTCTGATTTAGGAAGTCTTTTCCTATGCCTATGTCTTGTAGTCTGCTGCCAAGTTTTTCTTCTATTATCTCCAGAGTTTTGGGTTTCATGTTGAGGTCTCTAATCGATCTGGAATTGACTTTTGTGCAGAGCGAGAGGTAGGGGTTTAATTTCATTCTTCTACAAGTGGTGATCCAGTTTTGCCAACACCACTTAATGAAGATGCTGTCTTTCCTCCATTATGTCTTCTTGGCCCCTTTATCAAATATGAGGTGGCTGAAGTTGTATGTGCTCAGGTTTGGATCTTCAGTTTTATTCCTTTGGTCAACTGGTCTGTTTTTGTGCCAGTACCAAGCTGTTTTTATGACTATAGCCCTGTAGTATAGTTTTAAGTCTACTGTAGAGATCCCCCAACCCCCTGTATTGCTCTGTTCACTCAGGGTTGCTTTGGCTATTTAGGGTCTTTTTTTTTCCAAATGAAATTGAGGATTTTTTTTTTCCAAACCTGTGAAGAAGCTCTTGGGGATTTTGATTGGCATTGCATTAAATTTGTATACGAGTTTAGGTAGAATGGACATTTTTACTATATTTATTTTCCCAATCCATGAGCATGGGAGGTTTGTCCATCTTCTGATGTTTTCTTCAATTTCCTTCTTCAGAGGTTTAAAATTTTTGTTGTAGAGATACTTGGTGTCTTTGGTTAGGTTTGTTCCTAGGTATTTTATTGTTTTTGAGGCTATTTTAAGTGGAAAGGTCTCCTGTATTCTTTATTCATTTGCTTATTGTTGGTGTAGAGAAAGGCTACTGATTTTTCCAGATTTATTTTGTATCCTGCCACTTCACTGAAGTTCATAATCATTTCTAGGAGTTTCCTGGTGGAGTTCTTAGCATCCCTTAGGTAGACAATCATAACATCAGCAAAAAGGGAGAGCTTGACTTCCTCTTTTCTGATTAGAACTCCTTTAATCTCCTTTTCTTGCCTTATTGCCCTTGCAAGAGTTTCAAGCACTAGATTGAAGAGGAGTGGTGACAGGGGGCAGCCTTGCCACATTCCTAACCTTAAGGGGAATGCTGATGTCATTTCCCCATTTAGGATGATATTGGCTTTGGGTTTCCTGTATATGGCTTTGATTACATTATGTAATGGTCCCTCTAATCCAATTCTCTCCAGGACTTTAAACAGGAAGGGATAATGAATTTTGTCAAAGGCTTTCTCTGCATCAATTGAGGTGATGGTGTGGTTTTTGTCTTTCATCCATTTATATGCTTGATGATACTGATTTTCGTATGTTGAACCATCCCTGCATCACTGGTATGAATCCAACTTGGTCATGATGGATGATCTTCTTGCTGTGGTTCTGTATGCGATTTGTCAGTATCCTGTTTAGAATTTTGGCATCTGGGTTCATGAGGTAGATGGGTCTATCGTTCTCCTTTTTGGTTGTATCTTTGCCTGGTTTTGGTAATAGTGTGATGCTGGCTTCATAGAAGGAATCTGGGAGAACTCCCTCCGTTTTTTCCTTCTAAACAATTTGAGTAGTAATGGTTGTAAGTATTTTTGAAATATTTTATAGAATTCTGCTGTGACACCATCTGGGCCTGGACATTTTTTTCGTTGGGAGGCTGCTTATTACATCATGAATTTCTTCATAAATTATTAGACTATTTAAGCTGTTGATCTCTTCTTGGTTGAGCTTTGATGATTCTCACGATTTCAGATATTCATCCATTTCTTCTAGGTTTTCAAACTTGTAGAGTATAGGTGTTTGAAGTAATCCTTTATGGTTGTCTGGATCTTTTCATTGTCTGTTGGGATGTTTCCCCTTTCGTCACAGATTCTATTCATTTGGAGTTGTTCCCCCTTTCTTTTAGTTAACTGGGCTAGATATCTCTCTATCTTATTTATTCTCTCAAAGAACCAAATTTTGGATTCATTGATTATTTTTTGTATGGTTTTCTTTGTTGCTATTTCATTGATCTCTGCTCTGATTTTTGTTATTTCTTCTTGTCTGCTCCGTTTTTGGGTTCATTTGTTGTTGTCTCTCAAGTACTTTAAGCTGCCATGTTAGATCATTCACTTGTGCTCTTTCTGTTTTGTTTTTTTTTAATGTAGGCACTTAGAGCTATAAACTTCCCTCTTAGGACGGCCTTTAAAGTGCCACATAGGTTATTCTTTATTGTATTATTATTGTCATTCAGTTCCAGGAATGTTTTTATTTCTTTCTTTATTTCTTCCTTGGCCCATTCATTATTCAGGAGAGTGTTGTTTAGTTTCCATGTGTTCTTGTAGGTTGTAGGGTTTATCCTGGTGTTGATATTGAGTTTTATAGCACTGTGGTCTGATAGAATGCACTGTGTCCCAGTATATGGTCTATTTTGAAGAATGTCCGTGGGGTGCTGAGTAGAAAGTCTATTCTCTGGTCTTTGGGTGAAATATTTGATAGATGTCTGTGAGGTCCATTTGGTGTATTGTATCATTCAGTTCAGATGTCTCTCTGTTTATCCTTTGTCCTGTTGATCTGTCTAAAGGACTTAGTGGGGTATTGAAGTCCCCTACGATTAGTGTGCTGGGGTTAATTTGAGCCTTGACATCCTGAAGAATTGTCTTTACAAAGTTTGGTTCACTGGCGTTTGGTGCGTACATATTCATGATTGTGAAATCTTCATCGTCAATTGTTCCTTTAATAAATATGTATTGGCCCTTTTTGTCTCTTTTGATTTCTTTTGCGTTGAAGTCTATTTTGTCTGATATTAGAATAGCAACACCTGCTTTCTTGCTTGGAATATTTTCCTCCATCCCTTCACCTTAATTTGCTGCCTGTCCTTGAAATTGAGGTGGGTTTCTTGTAGACAGCATATAGATGGATTTTGTTTCCTAATCCATTCTCCCAGTCTATGCCTTTTGATTGGAGAGTTCAGCCCATTAATATTTAAGGTTATAATTGAAAGATGGATGTTGCTTCCTTTCACCTTATTATCCATTTGGACTTTTAGTCTCTGATTCGACTCCTATGGTTATGTTTTTATTAGTTTCTTTTCCTAGGTGCTTGAGGATAGTTGCTCTTCTCTTCTGCCCTTTGAATTGCTTCAAGTATTTTCTGGAGAGTTGGTTTTCCGGAAATGTATTCTATCATCTTGCTTATGTCATGGAAGATTTTTCTCTCTCCTTCAACTGTAATTGACATTTTTGCTGGGTAAAGTATTCTGGGTTGGCATCCATAGTCCTTTAACACTGGAAATGCTTTGCTCCATGTTCTTCTTGCTTTCATGGTTTGCGGCGAGAAGTCATTTGTGATTCTGATGGGTTTCCCTTTGTATGTGACTTGTTTTTCTCGCGTGGCCTTCAGAATTTTATCTTTGTTTTGGGCATCTAGCACTTTGACTATGATATGGCGTGGGGAGTTTCTTTTCTGATCTTGTCTATTTGGAGTCCTATGTACTTCTCGTATTTGAATGGGTTTGTCTATTTTTAGTTTGGGGAAGTTTTCATCTATTTTTGTGTTGAAAATATGATCAATACCATTCTCTTGAGGTTCTTCTCCTTCCTCTATTCCTATGATGCGGAGGTTTGATCTTTTCATAGTGTCCCATATTTCCTGGTTGCTCCACTTTTGTGTATTTTTAAAATTTTCATAATCTTTGAGTTTTTTAGTTGCTCTGTGTTATCTTCCAGATCTTATATTCTTTGTTCAGCTTCCTCCACTCTATTTCTGAGGTTTTTTCCTTTCCTTTTTTCTTGATTGGATGAGTGTTCTATTTCCTTTTTCATTTCATCCTGTGATTTCTTTAATATATCCATTTCCTTTTTGAGCTTCTCAATCTCTTCTTGGTGCTCCTTACTTCATTGGTTAGCTTCTTTTTTCAGTGTTTGTACTTCTTTAAGGTGTTTTTTTTTCTCTCTCTTTAGTTCTTTCTGGAGTTTGTCAATCCCTTCCTTTAGTTCTTTTCCAAGATTGTCATTGTATCCGTCTAGGTCCTTTTTGAGACTTTCATTCTCTCTCTTTAGTTGTCTGAATTCTTCTTTATGTTCTTTAATTTCTCTGCATAGGTCTGCAATTATTCTTCTAAGGTCTGCTTCAGGGGTCACCTCCAGGGGGATCCCATTGTACCTATCTCCTACAGGATTGGTAGAGCTTGGTGTGGAATTATCCTGCACCTTTCCCATGTTGTCCCTTCATTGTGTCCCTGGCATGTGGGTTTCTGTTTTGTGATTCAAATCACAAATTCCTTTTCAGTGTGTTGAAGACTGAAAGCTTGTTTTGTTTTGCTTGCCTCCTTCCAATGATTTTTTCACCCCCTCCTTGTTTATGGAGTGTTGATTTGTCTAGGTTTCAGGCTTTCACTTTTGTTTATAGATTGGATATTGGAAGTCTAAGTCACTCTTCCTTTCCTGTTCTGAGAGATCTCCTAATCCACTGGATACTCTCTCTTCCTCAATTCCAGTTGTTGGCAGGGGGGGCGGTGATAGCACCTGCCTGGAGCAGTGTCAGGCTGCTCCAGGTGATCCTAGCAGGTCCAGAACCTGAGCTCGAACACACGACCTCACTCAGGCACCTGAATCAGGAACCGAGTCAGACCCAAACTCAGGACCACTTCCAGCTGCGAGGGGGGAAGGGCGACTTGCTGGGCTTAGGGCTCCAATCTAGCCCCTCGCCAGCCACCAGTCCCTCTGCCACGACCAGCAAATCAATTGTCCAGCACCACAAGTGTCAATCTGTCCTAAGTTTTTACCTGCCTGGAGCAGTGTTGGGCTGCTCCAGGTGATCCTAGCAGGTCCAGAACCTGACCCCGAACACATGACCTCACTCTGGCACCCGAGTCAGGCACGCGAGTCAGACCCAAACTCAGGACCACTTCCGGCTGTGAGGGGGGAAGGGCAACCTGCCGGGCTTAGGGCTCCAATCTAGCCCCCCGCCAGCCACCAGTCCCTCTGCCACGACCAGCAAATCAATTGTCCAGCACCACAAGAGTCAATCTATCCTAAGCTTTTACCTGCCTGGAGCAGTGTAGTGCTGCTCCAGGTGATCCTAGAAGGTCCGGAACCTGAGCCAGAACACATGACCTCACTCCGTCACCAGAGTCAGGCACCCCTATTAACACTTTAATACAATGAAAACTTGGTTGCATCTTTGTTTCAGATGTTTAAAGGGCATAACCAGTAGGTGGCAGTGTAGATCGATTATTTTTAAAATTTTAATAGATAACCAATAACTTTTGTTGAAATTGAATTGTGGTTTTCTTTGGCACCGGGGCCAGAGGCCCAGGCTAGTTAGTGGTCTGCACCTTTGTGCAGGCTGCCGGGAAGTCACTTGGCAAGCATCTTTGCAGGTGGGCTCATCCTGGGGCTGCAGCTAGGGGGTGTGTCTCTGGGTGGGACCGCACTATGTCTTTCTTTGGTGCTGGGGCCAGAGGGCCAGGCTAGTGGTCTGCACATTTGTGCGGGCTGCTGGGAAGTCACTTGGCAAGCATCTTTGCAGGTGGGCTCATCCCGGGGCTGCAGCTAGGGGCTGTGTCTCTGGGCAGGACCGCCCTATGTCTTTCTTTGGTGCTGGGGCCAGAGGGCCAGGCTAGTGGTCTGCACCTTTGTGCGGGCTGCCAGGAAGTCACTTGGCATGCATCTTTGCAGGTGGGCTCATCCCGGGGCTGTAGCTAGGGGCTGTGTCTCTGGGTGGGACCGCCCTATGTCTTTCTTTGGCACTGGGGCCAGAGGGCCAGGCTAGTGGTCTGCAAATTTGTGCGGGCTGCCGGGGTGCAAGCTAGGTCAGGCATATCCCGCCCCCCCCCCAAGATTGGTGAGAATCCAAGTGGACTTTTTCTTGGAGAACCTTCAGAACAAGAAGAGAAGACTGGTTTACAAAATTGAAAACTCAATACTCCATAAACAAGGAGGAGGAAAGGGGGGGGGAAGCATCTGAAGGAGGAAAGTAAAACCATCCCCTAACATAGTGAAAAGGTATTTGTGATCTGACCCACAAAAGGGAAGCCCACATGCCAGGAACAAGACGAAGGGACAACATGGGAAAGGCACAGGAAAATCCTGCATCAAGCGCTACCAAACCAGTAGGAGATAGCTACAATGGGAACCCCATGGAGGAGACCCAAGGAACAGATCTTAGAGGAATAATTGCAGACCTATGCAGAGAAATTAAAGAACATAAAGAGGAATTCAGAGAACTAAAGAGAGAAAATGAAAAACTCAAAAAGGACCTAGAGGGATACAATGACAAACATCAGAAAGAACTAAAGGAACAGATTGACAAACTCCAGAAAGAACTAGAAGGAGAAAAAAATAAAGAATACAGAGAACTAAAGAGAGAGAATGAAAAACTCAAAAAGGACCTAGAGGGATACAATGACAAACTTCGGAAAGAACTAAAGGAACAGACCAACAAACTCCAGAAAGAACTAGAGGGAGAAAAAAACAAACTCCGAAAGGAAGTAGAAACACTGAAAAAGGAAGCCAACCAACGAAGTAAGGAGCACCAAGAAGAGATTGAGAAGCACCAAGAAGAGATTGAGGAGCTCAAAAAGGAAATGGAAGTACTAAAAAAAACACAGGATGAAATGAAAAAGGAATTAGAACACACATTCAATCAAGAAGAAAGGAAAGGAAAAAGCCTCAGAAGTAGAATGGAGGAAGCAGAACAAAGAATATCAGATCTGGAAGATAACACAGAGCAATTAAAAAGCTCAAATAAAGACTATGAAAAATTTAAAAATACACAAAAGTGGAACAACCAGGAAATATGGGACACTATGAAAAGATCAAACCTCCGCATCATAGGAATAGAGGAAGGAGAAGAATCTCAAGAGAATAGTATTGATCAGATCTTCAACAGAATAATAGATGAAAATTTCCCCAAACTAAAAATAGACAAACCCATACAAATACAAGAAGCACATAGGACCCCAAATAGACAAGATCAGAAAAGAAACACCCCACGCCATATCATAGTTAAAATGCTAGATGCCCAAAACAAAGACAAAATTCTGAGGGCCACAAAAGAAAAACAAGTCACATACAAAGGGAAACCCATCAGAATTACAACTGACTTCTCGCCTCAAACCATGAAAGCAAGAAGAACATGGAGCAAAGCATTCCCTGTGTTAAGGGACTATGGATGCCAACCCAGAATACTTTACCCAGCAAAAATGTCGACTATACTTGAAGGAGAGAGAAAAATCTTCCATGACATAAACAAGATGATGGAATACATGTCTGGAAAACCAACTCTTCATAAAATACTTGAAGCAATTCAAAGGGCAGAAGAGAGGAGCAACAATCCTCAAACACCTAGGAAAAGAAACTAACAAAAACATAACCATAGGAGCAAAATCAAAGGCTAGAAGTCCAAATGGATAATAAAGTGAAAGGAAGCAACATCCATCTTTCAATTGTAACCTTAAATATTAATGGGCTAAACTCCCCAATCAAAAGGCATAGACTGGGAGAATGGATTAGGAAACAAAACCCATCTATATGCTGTCTACAAGAAACCCATCTCAATTTCAAGGATAGGCACCAACTTAAGGTGAAGGGATGGAAGAAAGTATTCCAAGCAAATGGTACCAAAAAGAAAGCGGGTGTGGCTATTCTAATATCAGACAAAATAGACTTCAAAGCAAAAGAAATCAAAAGAGACAAAGAGGGCCATTACATCCTTATTAAAGGAACAATTGACGATGAAGATTTCACAATCATAAATATATATGCACCAAACATCAGTGCACCAAACTTTATAAAGACAATTCTTCAGGATCTCAAGGCACAGATTAACCCCAGCACACTAATACTAGGGGACTTCAATACCCCATTAAGTCCTCTAGACAGATCAACAGGACAAAGGATAAACAGAGAGACATCTGAACTAAATGACACAATACACCAAATGGACCTCACAGACATCTACCGAATATTTCACCCAAACACCAGAGAATACACTTTCTACTCAGCACCTCATGGAACATTCTCCAAAATAGACCATATACTGGGACACAGGGAAAAACTCAACAAATATAAAAAGGTTGAAATAATCTCATGCATTCTATCAGACCACAGTGCAATAAAACTCAATATCAACACCAGAATAAACCCTACAACCTACAGGAACACATGGAGACTAAACAACACTCTCCTGAATAATGAGTGGGTCAAGGAAGAAATAAAAAAAGAAATAAAAACATTCCTGGAACTGAATGACAATGATAAAACAACACAGCAAAATCTATGGGACACTCTTAAAGCAATCCTAAGAGGGAAGTTTATAGCTCTAAGTGCCCACATTAAAAAAACAGAAAGAGCACAAGTGAACGATCTAACACTGCAGCTAAAAATACTTGAGAGACAACAACAAATGAACCCTAAACGGAGCAGACAAGAAGAAATAACAAAAATCAGAGCAGAGATCAATGAAATAGAAACAAAGAAAACCATACAAAAAATCAATGAATCCAAAAGTTGGTTCTTTGAGAGAATAAACAAGATAGACAGACCTCTAGCCCAGTTAACCAAAAGAAAGAGGGAACAACTCCAAATCAATAGAATCTGTGATGAAAGGGGAAATATCACAACAGACAATGAAAAGATCCAGACAATCATACGGGACTACTTCAAAAACTTATATTCTACTAAGTTTGAAAACCTAGAAGAAATGGATGAATATCTGAAATCCTGGGAATCACCAAAGCTCAACCAAGAAGAGATCGACAGCCTAAACAGACCAATAGTACAGGAAGAAATCGAAGATGTAATAAGTAGCCTCCCAACCAAAAAATGCCCAGGCCCGGATGGATTCACGGCAGAATTCTATAAAATATTTCGTAAAGACTTACAACCATTACTACTTAAATTGTTTAGAAGGATACAAATGGAGGGACTTCTCCCAAATTCCTTCTATGAAGCCAGCATTACGCTACTACCAAAACCAGGGAAAGATACAACCAAAAAGGAGAACTATAGACCCATCTCCCTAATGAACACAGATGCCAAAATTCTAAACAGGATTCTGGCAAATCGCATACAGACTCACATCAAGAAAATCATCCACCATGACCAAGTTGGATTCATACCAGACATGCAGGGATGGTTCAACATACGAAAATCAATAAACATCATCAAACATATCAATGGACTGAAGGACAAAAACCACACCATCATCTCAATTGATGCGGAGAAAGCCTTTGACAAAATCCAGCACCCTTTCATGTTTAAAGTCCTGGAGGGAATTGGTCTGGAGGGATCATTCCTCAATGTAATCAAAGCCATATACAGAAAACCCACAGCCAATATCATCCTAAATGGGGAAATGACAGAAGCATTCCCCTTAAAGGTAGGAACTCGGCAAGGCTGCCCCCTGTCACCACTCCTCTTCAATATAGTGCTAGAAACCCTAGCTAGGGCAATAAGGCAAGAAAAGGAAATTAAAGGAGTTCTAATTGGAAAAGAGGAAGTCAAGCTATCCCTTTTTGCTGATGATATGATTGTCTACCTAAGGGATGCTAAGAACTCCACCAGAAAACTCCTAGAAACGATTAAGAGCTTTGGTAAAGTGGCAGGATACAAAATAAACCTAGAAAAATCAGTAGCCTTTCTGTACACCAACAACAAGCAATTGAAGAAGGACTACAAGGAGACCTTCCCACTCACAATAGCCTCAAAAACAATAAAATACCTAGGAACAAACCTAACCAAAGACACCAAGGATCTCTACAACAAAAATTTTAAACCCCTGAAAAAGGAAATTGAGGAAGACATCAGAAGATGGACAAACCTCCCATGCTCATGGATTGGGAAAATAAATATAGTAAAAATGTCCATCCTACCCAAACTAGTGTACAGATTTAATGCGATCCCAATCAAAATCCCCAAGAGTTTCTTCACAGGCTTGGAAAAAAAAATCCTCAATTTCATTTGGAAAAACAAAAGACCCCGAATAGCCAAAGCAACCCTGAGTGAAAAGAGCAATACAGGGGGGATCGCTATACCAGACATCAAACTATACTACAGGGCTATAGTCATAAAGACAGCCTGGTACTGGCACAAAAACAGACCAGTTGACCAATGGAATAAAACTGAAGATCCAAACCTGAGCTCATACAATTTCAGCCACCTCATATTTGACAAGGGGGCCAAGAAGACACAATGGAAGAAAGACAGCATCTTCAGCAAGTGGTGCTGGCAAAACTGGATCACCACTTGTAGAAGAATGAAATTAAACCCCTACCTCTCACCTTGTACAAAGGTCAACTCCAGATGGACCAAAGACCTCAACGTGAAACCCCAAACTCTGGAGGTGATAGAAGAGAAGCTTGGCAGCAGACTACAAGACATAGGTGTAGGAAAAGACTTCCTAAATCAGACAGCAGCTGCACAAGAAATAAGATCGACAATTGACAAATGGGACCTCATTAAACTCAAAAGCTTCTGTACATCAAAGGAAGCAATAAAGGAAGTGAGGAGAAGACCCACAGAGTGGGAGGAAACCTTCACAGCAGATACATCTGACAAAGCATTAATTTCCAGAGTATACAAGCTACTCAAAAAACAAAGAAGAAAGAAAACAAATGAATCATTCAAAAGATGGAGCAAAGATCTGAATAGAGACTTCACAGAGGAGGAGTTAGAGATGGCCGAGAAACATCTTAAGAAGTGTTCAACATCTCTGATAATTAAGGAAATGCAAATTAAAACCACTCTGAGATATCACCTTACTCCAATAAGACTGGCTAGGATCAGGAACATGAATGATACCAAGTGCTGGAGAGGTTGTGGGGAAAGGGGAACACTCATCCATTGCTGGTGGGAATGTAAACTTGTACAGCCACTATGGAAAGCAGTGTGGAGAACCCTTAGAAGACTCAAAATGAGCCTTCCATTTGACCCAGTCATACCACTCCTGGGTATATACCCACAAGACACATCTTACTGCAAAGATACATGCACAGCTATGTTTATTGCAGCTCTGTTCACAATAGCAAAAAGCTAGAACCAACCCAGGTGCCCCTCAACTGACGAGTGGATAGAGAAAACGTGGTACATGTATACAATGGAGTTCTATGCAGCAGAAAAGCCCTCTTTACATCATGAACTTTGCAGGTAAATGGATGGAGCTAGAAGACATTATGTTAAGTGAAGTAACACAGTCCCAGAAAAACAAATGACAAATGGTGTCCCTCATATGTGGATGCTAATACCAATAACCCAGATATAAATATTTCTCATGGAGAGGGATGCATAGTAAAAGAACAACAACAGAAAGACTGCATCAGAAAATGGCCCGAAATGGTGAATTGGCAAGGGGGGAGGGATGGGAGTGGGACACGGGTGTATATTCGATTAATGCATATTTAATTGACGTGAGTTCAACAAGTACCCAGTTTTGCCTAGACATTGTCTACAGGATACATGATATTTTAGGACTTAGTAAAAGTAAATATGTGTATATTAAACAACATTGGTTTACAGACTCTAATAAAAACAGTAATGCATCTGAGTAAAATGGAGATATAAATTGCTGTTGTCCACATTTGTTTTACATAAAATTTGTAGAGCAATAACTTTGGGATTCGCACATACAGATGTTCTCTATAGTTTCTCTGTTGTACAGTATCACCTTGCAGCATTCTCTTTAAGATGATTTAACATAAAAATTAAGTTTGCTTCCCAAGTTAATCATATATAGTCACCCAACGCAACATGGGTGAATTAGATGAAATCTAAGCCTTGTTTCAACCATATAGTTTTGTATAATACAACTGTCTTCTGGAGACTCAAGTGTTTAAAAAAAAGGGGGGGTACAGATAGACATGAAACCTTTTCGTCAAAAACCTTGCAATTCAAACCTTAAAATTAACTACGGGAAAATATTTGTGGGTTCCAACAGGACAAAATGTCACCAACTTAACGGCTGAGAAAGAAAAGATACAGCTTTGCACTGAGTAGGATGAACCAGAAAGTGCCAACTGAAAGGATGACCCATCTGAACATTGAAAGGAAGAAAAGCCTCAGATTGCCATAAACATTGAACCCCTCTATGGATCCTACATGTAACAACTATTTATAATGAGTCCTAATGAAATTTACCTTCTAGGTGCCGCAAAGGTTTTGATATGAGACTTTCTTCTCTCCCCCCCAGAACAAGGAGAAATATGACGATGATGAGGTCACTCTCCAACTGTAAATTGGAGACAACTATTATAGAGGTAATCTCTTATAAAACTGGTAAAACTGCCGTCTTTAATTGACTAATAGACATAAGAACTGTGAAAAGGATTATTCTCCGTTCAGAACCAAATATAATACTAAAGTCCTTAAACTATGCACTTAAGCAAAATATATCAATACAGGAGCTCTGACATCAGCAATGGTTTATTCTACCAGGGAGATGTTGGCCAGGGGATCTAAGGCCCCAAAAGGTAAAGGCTCCTTGCCTCTAAACTGGGATACCTGAAAGAAAAGAGGCGATAAGGCCCTGCTGCTGAAGACCTGACGGTAACATGGGAAAGATGTATTGAGACCGCACATGCAAGTGTACAGATGGCCTCTGGAACACCAGAGAGTGTTACCAAAGGCCACTAAACCAATAAAGCAAATATGGGTCTCCTTGAGTCAAGCAAGACTCCACCATCGGCACCAGCTACACCTCACCTGCCTGGAAATACTGTGCAGCAGAGGCAGCCATATGCCTGTATATCCCAAATCTAATTGGCTCTTGGTTCTCTCCTTGGAGGAATAACCCATGGCTGATGCCACAAGCTTACATCCTCTACAGGTTAGGAGATGTCATAAGCCACAGTAAGACCCTGTCATATTTAACAGGAAAAAATGTAATTCATGGATCAACATATCATCTAAACATATGTGTCTATACCAAAGTAACCTACCATAACTATTAATGCTGTTTAAGTACCTATATATCTAATTGCTTGTGCTTCATTAGTAGGATCGAAAGGTTATTCCTGGACAGACTGTCAGCCCATGAAAGGAAACAGCCAGAATTGACCAGAATCCAAGACAACAGCTCCAGAGAGAGTGGACTGTTCTGCTTCTCATCCACCTGTGCCCCTTTTCTAAGCCCAGGGAATAATCTGCGGAAGAGGGGGCGTGGTAGAATGTAAGGGCTGCGATTGGGGTGAAGGGTGAAACTACAGCAATGTAGTCTGGACCCTCATTTGATTAACCTGATTGAACATACAACCCCTCACCCCCCGCTGGAAGGTGGGGCTGTGGGGGTTTGGGCACAACAGCCTGCAAATTGGTTTTACATGAAGGATGCTTGTACTCATGGATTATCACTTATAGCTGAAAAATGAAAAAAAAAAACAGAGAAATATGCAGGACAGTTATGGCAGAATGCATGATCTGGGTTGGGGTGGGGGTGGGGGGAAGGGAAAGGGAAATATGCTGAACTGAATTGGAAAATGATGTATGAAATGCACAAAGCATCAATAAAAAAATGTTAAAAAAAAGAAATTGAATTGTGTTGGCTGTTTAATATAAATATGCGTCTTGAGAAGGAAGGGCCACGTTCCAACTCAGAGGCAATGTTTGTACTGGTATTATAGCTGTTAACATTAAAATATACTTAGAACACAAGTACACAAATCCATACACATGTGTGTGCACACATACAAACACACATGCATAAATATATATGTACATACTTAAATACATGCAAAAGATTTGTTAGGTTGACCTGCAAGAGAGGAAAGCCATATGTTTGATGTTCAATGAGAAACATGAAATGAATCTAGACCCATGTCTCCCACCCTATCCCACCACCCCATTAGAGTTCATGTATTCTGCTAAACATGCTTTTCATCTTTTTCTCAGTCTTTCTCAAAATTCTCCATGTGAAATTTGACTGTTTTGAACAGAAGTTCATTGATTCAGTCAGTTCTTTGATGCAGTCCTTTCTGTTGTTGTTGCTGTTGTTTCCAATATGCATCACTCCCAACTGTTTGGACAAAAGCTCAAGGGGCTGGGCACAAAAAATACTTACAACTAGGTAATTGTCACTAGCATCCATAGACAAGGGATACCATTCATCGTTTGCTTTTCTGGGACTGTGTTACTTCACTCAGCATGATGTCCTGTAGCTCCAGCCATTTTCCTGCAAAGCTCATGATGTCATCTTTCTTTACTGCTGCATAGAACTCCATTGTGTAGATGTACCACATTTTCTCTATCCACTCGTCAGTTGAGGGGCATTTGTGTTTGTTCCACCTCATTGTTATTGTGAAGAGAGCTGAAATAAACATGGTCATGCGTGTATCTCTGTGGTGGGGTAAGTCTTGAAAGTAGATGCCTAGGAGTGGTATGGCTGGGTCAGGTAGCAAGTTCATTCCAAGTCTTCCAAGGGTTCTCCACACTGCTTTCCATAGTGGCTGCACGAGTTTACATTCCCACCAGCAGTGGATGAGTGCTCCCCTTTCACCACAGCCTCTCTAGCACTTGGTATCATCATTTTTTTTCTTGATCTTAGCCAGTCTTACTGGAGTAAGATAATATCATTTTTTAAATTTTTATTTATTTTTATATGTATGAGTGTACTCTCTGCATATAGGTTTGTGTACCTGTGTCGTGTAATGCCACGGAGGTCAGAAGAGGGTGTAGGATTCCCCTGGAACTGGAGTTAAAGACGGTTCTCAGCTGCCATGTGGGTGCTATGGATTGAACCCAGGTCCTCTGCAAGAGCAGTCGGTGCTCTTAACCACTAGGCCATCTCTCCAGCCCTAAGATAATATCTTAAAGTAGTTTTGATTTGCATTTCCTTAATGATTAGTGATGTTGAACACTTCTTAAGATGTTTCTCAGCCATCTTTAATTCCTCACTTTTGAAGTCTCTGTTCACGTCTTTTCTCCATCTATTGAGTGGGTCATTTGTTTTCTTTCTTCTTTGTAAAACATTTTGGGTCTAGATAGATGGTCTAGTGGTTAAGAGCATCAACACTCTTGCAGAGGACCCAAATTCGATTCCGAGCACCCACATGGCAGCTGAGAACCATCTATAACTCCAATTCCAGGAGAACTCCAGTTCCAGGGGAATCTGACACCCTCTTCTGACCTCCGCAGCATTGCATGACATGGGTGCTCACACCTACACGCAGACAGTACATTCACACACATAAAAAATTAAAAAAAAATTAAAAACAAAATAAATATATTTAAAAAAAAGAAACATTTTTATGAGTTGAATCTATCTTTTATTATAGTCAGCTCCTAATTAGATTGAAACCTGTAGGATTATAATGAATTAAAAGTGGAAACTTACAGCTGGGCCTGGTGGTGCACACCTTTAATCCTAGCACTTGGGAGGCAGAGGCAGGTGGATCTTTGTTAGTTCAAGGCCAGCCTGGTCTACAGAGTGAATTCCAGGACAGCTGGGTCTACATAGAGACCCTGTCTCGAAAAGACCAAAAAAAAAAAAAAAAAAGTGGAAACATACATTCACTTACACATACACACACCTTGAATATGGGCTTAAAGAAACATAAAACAGTTTTATTCAAAAATTTCTCATTTGAATTGAACCAAAATATCAATTCATGTTGTTAAAGAAACTTTTACCAATGGTCCTTAAATAAAAGACAATTTATCAGAGCAAGTTTGTTTTGTTCGAACCCCAGGACCTGTAACCTCTCCTAGAAATCCATTAGTTTTGTCTCCAAAAGGCTGAAATCAAAAGAATGTTGCCTAAAATCAAAATTTAAAGGGCATGATTTAGATACCATGTTCTCAGTCCGGCAGCTGGTATGCGTGTACAGCAGGCAGGCTGATGGCGCCAGAGCTCAAACCACGTGTGATCAAGAATTCTGTGAGGAAAAAAAAATCTTTGAGAAGAAACACATTTTAAAAAGATAAATATAAAATTAAATCAACCAATTAATTTTAATTGTACACAAATGTTTACTCAAAAGATACCTAGGGTACCCGGGGGTTAAGTAAAAATATTACTTTTTAAGTTAAGCATGCTGAAATTGATTTGAATTACTGAAGTGATATAGCTAGCTGAATCCCAATTTTGGATCTACAAATATCCAGGAGGCTTAAGTAAGAAGAATTAGATTTAGAAAAAAAAGAAGAAGACAAGAGAGCAATAAAAGGCAAAATTTAACAAAAGGTATCAAGTGGCCAAGTTTAAAATTATCTGGAAAAAAATGCTCTTGGTAGGGTGGTTCCCATGAAAGACTTTAATTTGCATCAGAAAGAAGTGGGCTTGTGTCTAGGAGAGCTACATGGAGAAAAAATTTGCATATGAACAAGTTAAGGTTGGAGCCAAACTTGAAGAACAGGTTCTTCACAGTAGGAGATGGCGTCTTTCATTGGGGGGAGAAATTAAAACCAGAAAGTTTTTCGGACCTGTAGAATTATGAAAAATGGTTTCAGGGCTGGAGAGATGGCCTAGCGGTTAACAGCGATGACTGCTTTCACAGAGGACCAGGGTTTGATCCTCAGCACCTACATGGTGGCTGAGGACCTTCTGAAACTCCGATTCTAGGAAAACTCCGGGTCCAGGGGCATCCGACACCCTCTTCTAACCACCACGGATTGTGCGACATGGGTGCACAGACCTGCATGCAGACAGTACATTCATAAACATAGAGAAAAGAGTTCCAGGGGAATCTGACACCCTCTTCTGACCTCTGTGGCATTACACGACATGGATGCACAGACCTGCTTGCAGACAGTACATTCATACACATAGAGAAAAATAAATGAATTAAAAAAATTAAAAAATGGTTTCAAGTCCAAGCATGGCTCCTAAGCCTTAATATTAAACTCAGCCTTGAAGTCACTGGCTTTTATAGCCTGCAGGAGTGACCATGCCAGGAGACATTCCTGGAAGGCATTGGGTGCTCCCTCTGAGCCAAATCAGAGCCAGGTTGCTCTCCTCCACATATACAAAGCCACATGTTTACAGATCACTGCCCCATCCACTGAAACCAGCAGGAAAGACGGCTCCACCAAAATAGATAGGTATCAGGAGAGAGAGGAGAAAGAGAAGAAAAAGGTAAGATTTATGGGTGTGCATACCTACGTTAAGGTTTCCTCCTGCCCCACGGTATGGGCACCAATTGTGGGTGGTCCACTGAGATTTGTGGGGCCCATTTCGTCCCAGGACAATCCCTGGGAAAGACACTCTCAGGAAAGCACACCACGTGGACGCATGTTAAGTTCCAAATGCAGAGAGAGATTTTATTTCAAGATGTCTGGTTAAATATCCAGCATGACTCAATTTTCAAAGCCGAATCCTAAAACCTTTTTGTCACTATATCACACCCCATGGGTGTGGCCAGGGAGGTCCCATTGGTTTAGAATGCTACCCATCTTAACTAAATTTTCCCACACTGATTAACAGGATCTTACCCGTCATTGGTTAACGAGCCATACACCAAGGAAAATGCTTGGAACAGTGTTTTTCTTTGTGGGAGTAGAAGCATGGGGATTTACCCCTGCAAGTCATGAGCATAGAGCCAAATGCAAAAATGATGATATTTTCAGAAATGCTCAAGCAGGTGTTCTCATCAGGACCAATAGTAAAAACAGAATATTTGATGGATTTGAAGGAGATAATTAAATTACAAATCATACAGGTGTAAAACTTGAAGACAACCTAATTTCAACAACGGATCTAGAGGCCTATTTCCAGTATCTGATGTCAATATAGCAATGAAAGATAACAAAACAATGAACAATCACTCTGCAACAAAACTGAATCCCTTTCCTCAAAGAAAATCATGCCATTCTTACCAAAGAATTTAAAGGCTCATTTTTGGCATCTGGTTTCAATGTAGCAATGAAAAATTACAATATAACAAAGAAAGTTAACAGAACAATGAACAATCACTTTGCAACACAACTGAATCCCTTTCCCCTAAGAAAATCCTGCCATTCCAACACCCCACTTTTTTTTAAATCCATGCGTATATCAAAAAAAAAAATTTTTTTTTGAACACAAGGTCAGCTGACATTACAAACCTCAAGGAACCAAAAGAAAAAAAAATGGCAATATATAACTCAAGATCTGAAAGCTGGGTGTTCCAGCATTACTGTGTTAAGACTTTTAAAGAAAAAAAGAAGTGAAAAGAAAAAAAAATAAGCTGCAATTTTGCACAGTTACAAATTTCTGAAAAGCCAGTGTCTCTACAATTAGCACTGCATACAGTTGAACTTGAAGACCTAGGTAAAATTCATTGAAATAGAGCGGTCATATTATGGTTTTTATGTTTTTATGCCTAGGACTTTAGTTGAGCATGCAAAACAAGTAGTAAACTTTTGATCTACAGTATTCAAAGTTTTTGGTCTTTCAACGCATTTTTTTAAATATTCACATACTGAAGTTTGCACGTGCATATTCAGTCTAGCATGCCAAATAATTCTGTGAACATAAGCAAATGGAAACTTGAAGTGGCCACTTTATTTAACAGAAACAACATAGAGGACACTAGACATACCTTAAACAGGAAACACAAGTGCTTCAGAAAAAGGAGAGTCAAGAGAAAGAGCTCATGGGCTTCAACAAATCAGCAAATGAAGCACGTTCAAAGATGGATGCAGCCCAATCAGAACTTGGTATCCATTTCATTCTACACAACACTGTAGGAACTCAGCTAAGCAAGGAAAAAGAAGCTTAAACTACAGCTTCTGATTCTCTCAAAGAAAGCAAAGCTGCAATTGGAGATATAAACACAAAACTCTCTCAAGCTCAATGAAAATTAAAGGACAAAGAAAAGGAACTTCAAAAATTGATGTAAGAAGAAATAAACCCCAAAAGTTTGGTTCATGAGCCTTTCAAAAAAGTTGAAGAAGCAAAGAGTTCCTTAGCAATGAATTGAAGAAGGGGAGAGTACTTGATGCAAAAATTCAAGAAAAAAAATCTGGCAGGATCCCAGGAACACATGAAAGATTGAGGTATCTGGGAGCCATTGATGAGAAGTACGATATTACTATTCCATCCTGTTGTCATGCATCAGACCACATTTTTTGTGATGCAATTGATACAGTGCAAAAATGTGTAAACTTCCTTAAATGACACAATTTTGGAGTTGCAACCCTCCTAGGACTAGATAAAATGACAGTATAGGCAAAAGAAACAAACAAACAAAACAAAAAACAAAAAATGACCAAAATCCAAACTCCTGAGAATACTCCCCAGTCACTCGACCCAGCCAAAGTGAAAAATGAGGGAATCTGCAGGGCATGGTGGCTCATGCCTTTAATCCTAGCACTTGGGAGGCAGAGACAGGTGGATCTTTGTGAGTTCAAGGCCAGCCTGCTCTACATAGTGAGTGCCAGTCAGCTGGGGATACAGGGAGACCCTGTCTCGAAAAGACCAAAAAAAAATATATTAAGGTGATGTACTGAAGTGAAAAACAGTAAAGAAAAGACAAAAGTAACAATTTGACCACACTTTAAAACAAAAAGCAAATGATTGTACATAAATGCAAAGTAATGTCATAGTGATGTAAAGGTTTGGGAAAAAATGAGTTGTAACTTCAACATTTCACAGTAAACCTTTGACCACAAGCCTTCCAAAGTGTGATAGAAGAGACACTGGGAAGGTCTGAGCTAACTCTTCAGCAGGATTACAAATGGCCTAGGTCTTATCTGGCTACCCAGTAAAGATATGTGTAGTGTTGACACTGGGAAACAGTCTACCTTGTGCTTGGGGGAGCCTCAGAACCTCGTGAAGGTATTTTGCATAACTTTTGTCACTGGTAATGAAAATAAAGAAGAAAAACGTGAAGAACCCCTGCTGCTTGCTTTCAGCCCAGCATCACTAGATCAACTGAGCAAAGAAAGAGAGGAATACATTAGATACTGTCCTAGTTTGTCTTCCATTGCTGTGACAAAACACTCTGACCAGCACCAACTTGGGGAGGAAAGGGTTTATTCTGCTTACATCTCCTGGATCACAGTTCATCACTTAGAGAGCCCAAGACAGGAACTCAGAGCAGGAACCTGGAGGCAGGAGCTGAAGCACAGGCCATGGAGGAATGCTGTTCACTGGCTTGCTCTCCTGGCCCATGCTCAGCCTGCCCTTTTATACCATACACAACAACCTGCCCAGGGTGGCACTACTCATTCTGGGCTGCCCCCCCACACTGCTCGACAATCAAGAAAATACTCCACAGGTGTAGCCACAGGCCAATCCAATGGAGCCAATTCCACAATTGAGGCTCCCTCAACCCAGGTGTGTCAAGTTGACACTAAAGCTATCCAGCACAATTGACCCCTTGTCAACTTGACACACAAAACACATCACTATTAAACCACCACCTTTCCAGTTCTTATCCCCAAAGTATGATTTAACATTAATCACAACCTAAGACAGTACAAACTTAAAAGCCCCACAGTCCTTAAGATGTCCAAATGTTTAAAAGTTCAGTCGATTAAAAGTCTCTTAACTGTGGGCTGTTTTAAAATCCAAAACAAGTACTGTCTTATTTCAAAGGGAAGAATCAGGCACACTCAAACAAAACCTAAGTCCAGCAAAGTAGCTCAAGGCTGGACACTCCCTCATGGTCTTCTGGGCTCCAAAGGGTCTCGGCAGCTCCCCCTCTCTGACTCTAATATCCGTGGCACACACAGCTCATCTTGCAGGCCCAGGTCGACTCCATTCCACACCTGCCACTGTTCTTGGTGGTCATCCCACGGTCCTGGCATCTCCAAAAAGCTGGGGTCGCCACTGAAACTGAGGCAGCACCTTCACCAATGGTCTCTTCTGACCTCTCCTTGTGCAAAACCTCAGCTTCTCTCCATGACCCCTGCAATCCTGGGGTCTCCACTGCAACCGAGGTGCACTTCAGCCAATGGTCTTTCCTGACCTCTCAGTGCCATACCTCGGCTTCTCTCTGTTACCCCCTCAAATTTCAACACCAGAACCATATAGGAGACTCTTACACACTACCAACTCCTGCTTCTGGCTTGACATGGAGGCTCAGACTCCTTCTGGACCGCAGTTTGTGTGTGCTGACCCTGAAGAAATTCTTCCCAGAAGATTTCACCACAATGATGCTGGTCTTTTGTTACTTACAGCTGATTCTTCAGCCCCAGCTAACCAGCATCAATTGTCCCAGTACAACAAAGATTTCACTTCAGGTTCTAGTCTCTTGTTACTTATAGCTGATTCTTCAGCCCCAGCTGACCAGAACCCACAGATTACAGTCCTTATGATCTCTGTTCCCCTCTGAAACTAGAAACTTCACAAGCCAGGCCTCCATCTTCTACAAATCCTTGCTCCACGGCAACAAAATGATCTTTACGCATTCAATGATTTTCCCAGCCCAAAGTTCCAAACGCCTCCACAATCCTTTCCCAAAACACCAAAGTCAGGTCTGTCACAGCAGTACCCCACTCTTCTGGTACCAATTTCTGTCCTAGTTTGTCTTCCATTGCTGAGACAAAACACTCTGACCAACATCAACTTGGGGAGGAAAGGGTTTATTTAGCTTACATCTCCTGGGTCACAGTTCATCACTTAGGGAGCCCGAGACAGGAACTCAGGGCAGGAACCTGGAGGCAGAAGCTGAAGCACAGGCCATGGAGGAATGCTGTTCACTGGCTTGCTCTCCTGGCCCATGCTCAGCCTGCCCTTTTATGCCATATGCAACAACCTTCCCAGAGTGGCACTACTCATTGTGGGATGGGGCCTCCCACTCTGCTCGACCATCAAGACATTACTCCACAGATGTGGCCACAGGCCAATCCGATGGAGCCAATTCCCCAATTGAGGATCCCTCAACCCAGTTGTGTCAAGTTGACACTGAAGCTATCCAGCACAGATACACTACTTGGTGGATAAGCACTACTTGGTGAATAAGCAAGCCTTCTGTGGAGCAGGGATCACTGGGATAGCTTACGCTAAAATAGACTTCGTTAAAAATACATCAGACGAGATCAGCATGTATTTTCAGAATTTTATGTAACCAGGGAATGCTGTTCAAAAGCTCAGACAGGACATGTGGGCACAGACAACAAATGACTTCTGTCCCCCTCTAGCCCACAGACTCAGGGCAAGAAAAGGAAGAATTGGAGGAGCACCCTCTGATTACACTAACTCTTGCTTGTTATGAAAGGCATGGATCAAGATTCCTCAGGGTCCAGGACAAGGTCCTTATTTCTTCTCCTACACTCAGCTCATGTGGGAAGAGTTGGCAGGCCAAGGCTTCCAGCAAGATTCAGATTCACCTTGTAGATCCCTTCACTCAGCTGGCAGAGATGGAATACATTGTAAGAAGTGTTGCCCAGCAGTGGACAGATGCAGTTATTGTTCTCCAGTCCCTCCTGTCCCCTGGACCCTAGTTGATCTTTAAAGTCACTAGCAGTGGTGGCCTTCAAGGGACATACACTTATTTTTTTAAGTTTTTATTTTATTTTATTTTATTTTTATTTTTATTTTATTTATTTCTGTATGTGTATGAATGTACTGTCTGCATGCAGGTTTGTGCACCAGTGTTGTGCAATGCCGCGGAGGTCAGAAGAGGGTGTCGGATTCCCCTGGAAGTGGAGTTTCAGAGCGTTCTCGGCCTCCATGTGGGTGCTGGGGATCGAACCCGGGTCCTCTGTAAGAGCGATCGGCGCTCTTAACTGATAGGCCATTTCTCCAGCCCCCCCCCACTTCTGGTTTTTATTTATTTTTTTCTTTTTTTTATATTTATTTATTTATTTTTAACAAATCTAGACCCGTGTTCCCCCCCATTCCCCCACCCCGCCAGAGCTCATGCATTCTGCCAAACATGCTTTTCATCTCTTAGTCTTTCTCAATATTGTCCATGGGGAAGTTGACTGTTTTGAGCAGAAGTTCACTGTTTCAGTCAGTTCTTTGATGCAGTCTTTTCTGTTGTTGTTTTTGTTGTTTCCAAAATGCATTACGCCCAATTGCTTTGTACAAAAGCTCAGGGGGCCCTACACAAGAAATACTTACAACTGGGTAATTGGCACTAGCATCCACAGATGAGGGATACCATTCGTCGTTTGTTTTTCTGGGACTGTGTTACTTCACTCAGCATGATGTCCTCTAGCTCCAGCCATTTTCCTGCAAAGCTCGTGATGTCGTCTTTCTTTACTGCTGCATAGAACTCCATTGTGTAGATGTACCACATTTTCTCTATCCACTCGTCAGTTGAGGGGCATTTAGGTTGGTTCCAGCTCTTTGCTATTGTGAAGAGAGCTGAAATAAACATGGCCGTGCATGTATCTCTGTGGTGGCGTAAGTCTTGAGGGTACATGCCCAGGAGTGGTATGGCTGGGTCGGGTGGCAAGTTCATTCCAAGTCTTCCAAGGGTTCTCCACACTGCTTTCCATAGTGGCTGTACGAGTTTACATTCCCACCAGCAGTGGATGAGTGTTCCCCTTTCCCCACAACCTCTCCAGCACTTGGTATCATTTGTTTTCTTGATCCTAGCCAGTCTTACTGGAGTAAGATGATATCTTAAAGTGGTTTTGATTTGCATTTCCTTAATGATTAGTGATGTTGAGCAGTTCTTGAGGTGTTTCTCAGACATCTCTAATTCCTCGCTTGTGAAGTCTCTGTTCAGTTCTTTGCTCCATCTATTGAGCGGGTCGTTTGTTTTCTTTTTTCTTTGTTTTTTGAGTAGTTTATATATTCTGGAAATCAATGCTTTGTCAGATGTATCTGCAGTGAAGGTTTCCTCCCACTCTGTGGGATTTCTCTTCACTTCCTTGATTGTTTCTTTTGATGTACAGAAGCTTTTGAGTTTGATGAGGTCCCATTTGTCAATTGTCGACCTTAATTCTTGTGCAGCTGCTGTCTGATTTAGGAAGTCTTTTCCTACGCCTATGTCTTGTAGTCTGCTGCCAACTTTTTCTTCTATCACCTTCAGAGTTTGGGGTTTCACGTTGAGGTCTTTAATCCATCTGGAGTTGACTTTTGTACAGGGAGAGAGGTAGGGGTTTAATTTCATTCTTCTACAAGTGGTGATCTAGTTTTGCCAACACCACTTGCTGAAGATGCTGTCTTTTCTCCATGGTGGTTTCTTGGCCCCCTTGTCAAATATGAGATGGCTGAAATTGTATGTGCTCAGATTTGGTTTTTATAAGTGGCACTGACAGGTGCTTGGTGCTCACAACACAGTAATAAATAATAATAACTATTATTATTATGATTATTTGTTCACTGCTCATTATGGCCCAATGAGCTAAATCTTTTTCCAGTTTCCCTTCAGCCTATAAATTAAATATCATAATTAACTTCATCTATATAAAATAATTAAAATTGAAGCCCAGGGGGGTTAATGGCCCAGGATTGCATATCTAAGGTTACAACTGGCACTCAGACTCTTTCTGCGTCCAAGGTTGGAGCTCTGAATCATCAGACTACACTGAGTGGTCTATAGCTTGCTACATAATTTTAGCTTATACTAAGCTTTCTTCTCACTACATTTTTTCTCAGGAGCATCTCCATGTATGTCAATACCCAGCTCAGAGCTCTGTTCCCTCAGAGCACACCCAGGCCTATATAGCAGCTCATACACATAGTCTTTTTCTACTGTCTCATTTGCAGTAGGCTCAAACCTTGCCCGTATCCAATTTCATTTTTTGTTGGACCTTTAAATGCTTTTTAATTGCCAGCAATTTCTTGGCATCTTGCCAGAGATTAAACCAGCAGAGTTTGTGTTTTCTCACAGATCAGACTATGCAACCTCCAGCTTTCACGTGAGGTCCCCTGAGTGACAGAAGTCATATTAAAGAAATAGAAAACCTTAAAAACTCTACGCATGTTTAGCAATGCATACAAGGTACTCTAGGACAGGTTTTCAGGAGATGTACATTTGCAATGTTTGCTGACTGACTGGTGGAGTCATAAAGTAGCCTCTTGTTGGAGCACAGAGGCTGGTCCTTCTCTGCTTCACCCTTCCATGTCCTGTGCAACTTCTTTATTGGCTTCAGGCTCTTCCATCCCTCAGAAGTTCAGGCTTGTCTTTGAAAGGGTTTCTCAGCAAGCTGACCTCAGTGGGTTCCATCAACCTCTCTTGCTTGCACACGCTGTGATTCATTTTCACTAATTTGTGCAATGAGCAATGAGCAAGGTCCAGCAGAGCCCCTGGTCCCTGAAAAGGACTAATCAGCTACCAACTGTGGCATGTAACGGTATCTGTGCATAGAGTTCCAGATGCTTCCATGCCTCCAGCCCAGATATCCCTCCTTCCATGTCTTCCACCTGAGGTTCGGCTCTTGATTAGGTGTTCTAACAGCAGACCTCTGTAGCCCCGAGACAAGCACGTACCATCAAAACACACAGGAGTATGTGCTTATTTTCCCATTTGTCTACTTCAAAATTTACATTAAATTACAAATTTTTTTGTAAGTAAAGAAAAAGAACTATGTTTCCTCTAGTCCTGGCAGATGATTTCTTGTTTTTCTCAACCCTCTGCTTCTCTCAGGTGTATTTGCAAAATGAGAGAAGGCTGGTTTCTAGCACATAATGTTTCATATCTTAGCATCTCATCAAGATGATAAATCAGACTGGGTGCCTGAATAATTACATTCATGGAGCCGGACTGTAATTTTTTACTGCAGAATTCATGAGGCAGTGTTCTGACTCATTATATACAAGAGTTTTCATAACTCATGCAAATATTACATCCATGCCTTATGTAATTCTTATAGGAACTGAAAGTTCCTATATGAATTACATAAGGGAAAGGTAGACAAGCAGTAATATTAGTTCTACTAAATTTTCTAAATGTATAGATAGCAGCTGACAGTGAAGTCCCAGCAAAACTTCTATTAAACATGTGTATTGGTTTGATATCTGCAGCCAGTTTCCACAGATGAGTCTGCACCGCAGCAGAAGATGTCAAAATGTCCAATTGGTTGTCTGCAATACCGCCATCGCCCCAAGCCATTAATTGCTGCCTATCATAGATGGTATCTTCCTGTTTCGGGTCCTCGGTCATTCTGACTGTTTTAAGCAAATCACAAGTAATAGCATTCCACTCTGAACAAGTTTTAACAAAGAGTCCATATGGTCCCCAATTGACCCATCATTTTTAAATAATTTTTCCAAATTTACCTAGGCATACAGGCCATATAAATGGTTTATGTTTTAATCCAATATAAGCAAAATCAGGGCAATTTGGCAATGTCAATTTCATTTCCTTAATAACATTATCCCATGTCTGATTCATAGACCATGCTGAAAGTTGCTGCAATCGTGTCTGGCTTCCGGCTATATTTATTCCTGGCAATAACCAATGATGGTATGCCAAAGGCAAGCAAAATTCACCAGAACCTAAACAAATGGGAATCTTCTCCATGGAATGAGTAAAATTATATTTAGTGCCATCATTAATATTTAAAGAAGTAAAATCATTCCATGGTGGGAAGAGAATCTTTGGAGTAGTATAAACTTGTAAATCCATATCTCCCCAATACATAGTTTCTAACATAGGAGGATTAGGAATATAAGCCTAATAATTTATAGTTACTGCTTGGCCAAAAGAAATAGCAGAAAGTAAAAGACACTTGGCTAAAAACAAATTTTCAATAGCAAAGGGTTTTACAGCCTTTTTAGATGGGTCAGTAGCTGGGATCCACATTGCTGTCATCTCTGGCATCGTCCTGATTGTCTGTTGGAGGGCTTATCTCTCTAGTCAGCCGTTCTGGAATCCACCACGGCACCTCTTCGTCCTGAGGAAAAACACAAACACTGCCTGGGCCCCAGATCAATACCGGATCTGTACCTTTCCATTTATTAAGCAACACATCCTTCCACATAACTAGAGGTTCTCCTGTCCTTGAAGGATTCCAGTGACACTCACTAGCAGTGTGGCCTTCCTTGTCCAAGGTTAAAAAATTTAAGGTAAATAAGGCAAGGTTTAGTCTCTCTCTAGGGGTTTTACACACATCTCCTTCTTTTTGTTTTATAAGCATATTCTTTAGAGTTAGATGCAGTCCATGATGGCTTGTCCTTGTGGATTATATGGTATACCTGTTTTATGAGTAATATCAAAATTTGACAAAACTGGGAGAAAGCAGATGAAGAATAGGCAGGCCCATTATCTGTCTTGATGACTTTGGGAGCACCAAGTATTGCAATTATTTGTAAAAAATGAGTAATGACATCCTATATTTTTCACCTGAATGAGGGGAAGCATGAATGAATCCTGAAAAGGTGTCCACTGAAACATGTATATATTTTAAAGTGTCAAATGTTGGCTCATGAGTGACATCCATTTGCAATAGATGATTAGGTTGTAGTCCCTTAGGATTTACCCCATAATGAGGGACCGGCAGTAAGGGACTACAGGATTGACAATTCTCTACTATGTGGCAAGCCTGTTCTTTAGTTAAATGAAATTTAGCTCTTAAAATAGCTGAATTGACATGAAATAATTTGTGAAAATTTGTTGCCTGTTCTTCTGTAGAAAGTAGGACAATAGGCCTTGTAGCCAAGTCAGCCATAGCTTTTCCTCACTTAATCGGCCTGGTAATCCAGTATGAGCTCATAATAATTTTTGAATTTGTAAAAATAAGGTATGAGCTGATGTGGATGGGGAAACAGTCCCTGCGGTTTCTAAATGAGGAACAGCCTGAACAATATATTTGCTATCTGTAAAGATATTAAGGGATTGTGTAGAATAAGTTTCAAGAATTATAATTACTGCAGTTAATTCAACTAGTTGTGCAGATGAATATGGAGTGTGAAATGTGTTTGACTCTCCTTAGGTAACAACTGCAGCAATTCCATTGGATGAACCATCTGTGAATACAGTAAAAGCGTCAGGAAGTGGATGCTGCGATGTAACCCTAAGGAAGACTACTGGGTGTTGACTAAAAAATGTAAGTAGAGGTGACTTTGGAAGATGGCAATCAATGGGAATATTGGTAGTGCATTTGAGGATGGCCCAACTGTCAGAATTGTTATTCTTCCCAAAATATGTGAACACAGTGATCCTAGCCTCTTTTTTACTTACAGCTGATTATTCATCCCCAACCAACCAGCATCTTTCTTAGAGATTCCTAGTGGACAGTTCCCAAACCTGTGATGTCCTACCTCTGCCAACCATGTTTTCCCAGGCAGTTGAAGGAACAGACTCTTGAATCTTAGCTTCAGGAAGACTAGCAAGTTTACTCAGGCTTGCTTACACAGAAAATGGCTGAGGGGGATGGACTGACAAGACTTTATTGTTGCTCTCCCCATCCTGTTCCAAGCTGCAACCGCTGGCTCCACTCAAAATTGCAGCAGTGGAATAGAGATCACCTTGTGTTCACAGCAGTCAAAGCACCTTCTCAATGAATATCGTGAGGTGTCTGATGTTCAGATAAGTCCATTATAAAGAACATGTACCTAATCCCCACACCCCCTCTCACTACTTTGGCCCTTTTAATCCGTAAGTGCCAGTCTGTTCCATAGGAGTCCTTGAGCTTCGGAGATGAGAGAGAGGTGGGACAATCTAATTTTTGCTCTGAGGTGAGGCATC
The DNA here is from genome assembly GCA_009823505.1 of Rhizomys pruinosus. Lineage (NCBI taxonomy): Eukaryota > Metazoa > Chordata > Mammalia > Rodentia > Spalacidae > Rhizomys > Rhizomys pruinosus. The sequence goes on from VZQC01002209.1 coordinate 806,393, forward strand.
AGTCTCTCCTGTCTTTCCAGGTTGTGTTTGCAATGAACTGCTGGTTCATTTCATTATTTTGACATTCTTTTGGCAGAAGCACTTAAAAAGAGACAGTAAGCAGCCTTCAAGTCTGGACCCCTGCTGTTATCCCGTGAAACTTTCCCCACTGCCTGGTTGTTTTTGATGCCTTAGGGCAAAGCATTGATCCAGATCAAATGGCCTGAGGCTCCGCTTGTTCCAACCACCTGTTCCAGCCCCCAATTCTGTGTCCCCCAGCACCCATCCAAGGTTCTATATAAAATGCCCTGAGTTACAACATTAAAGTGTGTATTTTCCCCCTTTTGGAATTACTCCTGGTCTCTATGCGTCTATTTCATTTTCCTCTCTGGGTTATTTCCCACTGTTCCCTCATCATCCTAGCTGGGACTCAAGCTAGAACTGTTTCCCAGCTGGCTGGGGACAATTCCCAGGCTTTCAGCACCATGGACTCCAAGACCTAGCCAAGGGAAAAGAACATCTAGTGGAAGGTGGCACATGTGAAATGAACATTTAAAGGACCACCAGATGTATACTTCAAATGACAACTAGCATCCAACTTGGGGTATGATCTTTCACAAGATAAAAGAAGGAAAAATAAATGTTTGCTCTCGGGCTGTCTCTCTCAGCTCAATCTTTCCCTCACAAGTGGGAACATTTTCTGAGGGTTCAGAGTAGGGAAGTAACCCCCCCCCCCCCCAAAGGAAGGTTCAGGGTAGAGGCCGGGCTGTTAGTCCATCCTCACACTTCTCCTCTTGTGGGAAAAGTATTTAATCTGTCTTTCACCATCTCTAAGGTTGGGGTATCTTTCCATCCCCAATACACCCTTTTTGTGTGGATAAGTCTTTCTTCTCTCTGTTAGCTAACTTCGGTTCCTGCAGATGAGAGGCTATTACGCCTGCTGGGCCAGACAACTGCAAACCCTCTGATCCTAAGTACTGGGCCACACACCTGCAATCCCTCTGGTGCTAAGCATTTCTCTACTCACTAGCATTTCCTACCATTTTCATGGGAAACAAGCAGGCACACCAAAGGACCCACAAATTAAAGAAGATAAAGACACTCCTGAGAGGCAAGGAGTTAAAATTTCCACATGGGAAGATGCCTTCTTTTTGAGTGAAATCCTTAACATATCCCCATGGATGTCCTCTGCAGACTTATGGAATCCAGACTCTTGGACTCGTGTGGCACGAGGGACTAGGCAGCGTGAAGTTGTACCTACATCTCTCAACTTTTTACCACTCTCAGCCACAGCAGGGACAATGTCTGTGCCCCTCCCATCAGGGCATCCAGGCAGGGATTATAAAAAAAAAATAATTTCTCATGAAAGAAAAACGCTGATTTGGCTGCCGGCGTGGAACTGTGTGCCAGGATCGGGCATGCAAAATGACAGACCCCGGAATTCTTTGGGCATGTTGCGGCCATGTTAAATTCCTATCACACCCTTGTTAACTTCCTTTAATTTTCAACATTCCAAACCAGCAGACTACAATTCCTAGAATACATGCTTCAGGCCTGTTGCCTGACAGAGAAAAACTTCAGAATGTTTCAAGTTCATTCTTAAAGACGTTTCCCAAAATATACAGAGAAAATCTACCTTTAAGCCTTGTTGTGTTTTCTCTTATGATACTTGTACAAAATTGAGTTACTTGTACTGTTCCTTGATAAATAAGTTTCTAAATATAATACATGGGTACCCCAAAACATATTTAAATACAATGTGCACAGTTAATCAATTAAGAAGTCCTAGGCTGGGGCTGGAGTGATGGCCTAGCGGTTAAGAGCGCCGACTGCTCTTGCAGAGGAGCCGGGTTCGATCCCCAGCACCCACATGGCGGCCGAGAGCCGTCTGAAACTCCATTTCCAGGAGAACTCCAGTTCCAGGGGAGTCCGACGCCCTCTTCTGACCTCCGCGGCATTGCACGTCACGGGTGCACAGACTTGCATGCACACAATACATTCATACACGTACGGAAATAAAAAAAATAAATAAAAAAAAAATAAAAAAATATTAAAAAAAAAAAAAGAAGACCTAGGCAATTCAAAGTCAATCAATTAAAAGGATCATAAGCGGGGCTGGAGAGATAGCCTAGCGGTTAAGAGCACCGACGCTCTTGCAGAGGACCCGGGTTCGATCCCCAGCACCCACATGGCGGCTAAGAACCGTCTGTAACTCCAATTCCAGGAGAACTCCAGTTCCAGGGGAATCCGAGACCCTCTTCTGACCTCCGCGGCATTGCACGACACGGGTGCACAGACCTGCATGCAGACAGTACATTCATACACATACAAAAATAAATAAATAATAAAAAAATTTAAAAGGATCATAAGCGATTCTAAAATCAATTAATTTAAAAGGTCCTGGACAATTTCGGAGTCTTTTAGATTTGTTTTCACCTTTTAAAATTCACAGGTTCCAGGACCACATGGTTAGTAACCTACCACCAAGCGGACATAACAAGTCGTCCTGATTCATGTCTGTCTTTCACTACCTAAAATTGACACCATTTTTTAAATTTCAGCATCATGAAAGCAAGACAAGGGAAATTTGTATGGAGATTTTCAAGCCATCTTAGTCTAACAAAAAGCTAAAGTTAATAAAATGTTCTTTAGCAACTATTTGTCATTTTAATGTTTTAATTAAAAAATCAACTTGTGTTTTTAAAAATTACATGAATTTAGTGTTTAAATTTAGTAAAAGCTATCTATAAAACCAAGCCTGATTATTTTCCCCTAACTCAAGTGTGCCAGTATATCTAAACAGCTAATAAATTGATTTATTAAGGGTAAATATAAATTTACACATGTGTTATTTCAAAGTTTTATTAAGTATGTACTGTCATCTACTGGTTATGATCCACCAACACCCCATAAAGATCTGTAAAACCCATTCTATAAGATTTAATCCTTAAAGTTATACATATAAGGGTTGTAATATATAAAGTTTAAAGTTAAATATATAAACTTTATTTCTACAGGATCAAGTCTTAATCGGGTACTTTAAAGATCATGATGTATGTTTAATCAAGTCTCTCTAACTTATTTTTACCTTTATCCAAAACTTATTCACATGTTGTATAATGGTAAACTGAATTACTTATGTTGTTTAAAAATTGGTCTAATACTATCAACATAAAATAATGGTCACAATTAAATGTGTGTGAACTGTAAGTTGTCATTACTTTTACTCCTAATCCATACTAGATTTTCAGGTAACACACTTGACATTAGTGTATATCAAATGTCTTCCTGTGATGTTATTTTTAACACCCCCTTATTTATCTACACAATAACGGAATTTAAAAGAATTTCACCTCTTCTTCAACAATGAACCTCAGAACATCAGTTCCTGTATGGGTATGCAGTACTATAATTTTCACAAAGGGTATATTCTCCTAAAATAAGGTAAAATTACTATAATGCCCTCCAAAATACAACTTACCTTCTTCATTACATTAAGAGACATAAGATCTCTTGGAGGGCTCTTCTATTTATTTCTCAAAAAAAATCTATTAAATATGTATCAAAGCCAGGTACTGTACTGGTTGGGACTTCTCCCAGCAGCCAATTATATCAAAAAATATTATAGCTGTTTTTCATCAAAATAAAAATCAGGCGCAATTAATCTATCAATGCTAAAAGTCCATGGGTAAATCCCAAGTATTAAACTGATACATTATTTTGTTTTTCAAACTTAACATAAAAGGGCTAATATATTTCATTCTTAAAATAACTTTATTTTAGCATTCATTCATTTATGTACTGGAATGATAAATGAGGTATTTTCTACTAATACCCACAGTAATATAAAAGAATGGTATTTCTTTCTTTTTTTTATAATTTTTTTTAATTTTTTAAAATTTTATTTATTTCCGTATGTGTATGAATGTACTGTCTGCATGCAAGTTTGTGCACCCGTGTCGTGCAATGCCGCAGAGGTCAGAAGAAGGTGTCGGATTCCCCTGGAACTGGAGTTCTCCTGGAATTGGAGTTTCAGACGGTTCTCAGCTGCCATGTGGGTGCTGGGGATCGAACCCGGGTCCTCTGTAAGAGCGGTCGGCGCTCTTAACCGCTAGGCCATCTACCTGTGCCATGCCAACAGTACAACCTAGTATAATAAATTTTTACTTAACTGCATATATTTTTACTAATCATATTCCATTAGTAAATTGCAAAAGGCACCCCTGAAGGCCTAGACTCTGGCTCAGCCTGAGGCAACCTGCAAGGCTCCCCAGTTTGCTCCATCTCCGGGCCCACAAACTATGCCTCCAGAAAAACTAAAGTCAGAGCCGAACCACCAACTTCCTGCTGGGAGGAAAGGCTGAGACAGCCTCAGTGCTATATTCAACAACAACAAATGCATTGTTCCTCTTTGCACCTGCCTTTCTCTCAAAGCCTAGGAGCTATAGACTAAAAAACAGCAGTCATACCACTCATGTGTATATACTCAAAAGACTCATTCATGTTTATTGCAGCTCTCTTCACAATAGCAAAGAGCTGGAACCAACCTAAATGACCTTAACAGACAAGTGGATGACAGAAATGTGGTACAATGGAGTACTACTCAGCGGTAAGGAAAGATGACTTCATGAACTTTGCAGGTAAATGGATGGAACCCAAGCCATTATGCTAAGTGAAGTAACACAGTCATAGAAAAACAAGAGGCAAATGGTTTCCCTCATTTGTGGATGCTAACAACAAATCCCCAAATGAATGGCAAGCTGAACAACATTATCGTTATATTTCTGCTTATCTGAAAGGAACTATGTTGTTTTAATGTAAATCTCTTAACAGGCTCTAGAATTACTTACTTTCACACTCTGCAATTACTGTATATAGGAGGGCACATATTAAGGCCAGCTAGAGTGGGGAAATACTGCAGCTAGAATAGTTTAAGTGATGGGTTGATTGGAGAGGAGAGAGTTAAGGAAATACTCAGATAAAATTAAACATCTATGAGTAAGACCTTTGGAAATTTACTATTTTTAAGCCTATTTAAGAAAACGTAAACAAAGAGGGATAAAGGTTCCAGAGAACAACATAAGTATGAATCCTGATTCTTCCCAGCAGTTGATATCCCAAAGGGTAGGAAAGACAAGAAGAGCTCAAGGTCAGTACATACTTGGTTCTTTTTATGCATTTTTCAACTAACAACAATGTAAGGTGTGAAACAATGGGAGCTGGGCATAGGTTTCAGGAACATTTTAGGACCCTGGCAAAATGGTTCAAACCTGCACTAATCCAGCTGCTTCCTTCCCAAGTTCATGTTCTATCTCTACATCCAAGTGACCTTCCTTCCTCAACAGTGGCAAGGAGTGCATGAAGTCTAACACAGTGCAGTTTTCCTATCCCAGATGGTGGTGATGTTGTCATATGAGGAACTCAGGGAGCCCATGAGATAGGCCATAAAATTACCCACTCAGCATAGTGATGCCAAGGTTTAGTTAATCTATAAAGAAGGGGAATGCCTCTCCTAGTTACCACAGTCTATCAAATAAAAAATGCCCAGTGCCAAGAATGGATTACACCCTTTGCAGTTGTTAGGCAGTGGAGTTCTATCAACTCCCAAATATATGTACAGGCTATTTCTATTCCTCTTCGTTGCCCTCCAGAACTTGATGACAAGTCCCTATTAATAAGCACACTATGAACTTGAGTCATAGAACATGGAGAAATCAATCTGACACTGACCTGGAAATCTCATCCTAGCTGGGTGACTTCCCTAGTGCTTGCTGGAAGATTCAATGATTGCTATCATGGGAGAAAAAGTGATCATCAGGCTTATTCAGCTGTGACCCTGCAAGCTATAATAACAGCTGACCTGGCAATATGGGCCCATTGCACAATAATGTCAGGTATATGATGAAACTAACCAATGACTTTCAGATTAGCCTTAAGGCCCACACTACAACATTGAACTTATGCCTGCCACTGTTAAACATGGCAAAGAACCTGAAGTCAGGTAGGTCATAAGCCCAAAAGAGACCTACTGCTAATATTCTGTTCCATGGATATGGTATTAAACTGACTTCTGAAAACTTATTGATTAATCAAAAGATGAGTGCATCTGTCAACCCTCATCAGAGAAGCCATTCTTGTAGTAGATGGGTGTTTGTTAGTACGGACACCTCCAACTACAGGTAGTGCACAGTCCTAAATGGGGAATCTGTATCTCTTTCCTCCTTGAAAGGCTCAGGAATCATCACCAAAGAGGGAAGGTAAAGATTGTAAGAGTCAGAGGAAGTAGATGACTACGTCACAAAAAATCTTTTCTGTACACAGCAAGGCAGTTATACATATGAACTCACCATGACCCTGATTGTGTGCATATAACCAAGTCCTACAAAATTCCACAGTTGAGGGAAACATGGTTATGAATTCCTACCACTAGCTGAGGAGCTATTAAGCACCTGACGGATGTTGGGAGAGGGAGAGGCAATTACCTTTAGATTTGAACTCCATGGTTTTAAAAAGCAGAGAACAGATGAAATTGGAAGGCAATAGTGGTGGTGCAGATAGATGAATATTTGGATTGAAGGGAATGGAAGAGTGGACTTGATCAAAAGACATTATATGAATGCACTTAATTGTCAATAGGAAAATAGTAATATAAAAAGTGTTGGAACAGAGGCTTCCACTTCGATGGCTAATACTCTTTATAGAAGTCTTTCTCTCTCTTTCTTTCTTTCTTTCTTTCTTTCTTCCTTTCTAATATTTTTATTAATTATTTGAGTATTTAACACATGCATCGAATGTATCTTCATCATGTTCACCTCTCATTCCTATTTCCTATACCTATCAGGTTCCTCTTCTATACAATATGCAGTTCAAATTTCATATCTCCTTATTTTTATTTTTTTAAATCCTTTTGGGATACATTTGGAAACACAGTCTCCCTGTAAACCCAGCTGACCTAGAACTCACTATGTAGACCAGACTGTCCTTGACCTCATAAATGTTCACTGGTCTCTGCCTCCCAAGTTATGGGAGTAAAGATGTGCAACACTGTACCTGGCCATCTCTTCTTATTTTTAAAAGTAGCTCAAAGTCTATTCATTGCTGCCTGTATGAATATTCACTGGAGCACAATAAACCTACCAGAGGCCATATCCATGAAGAAAACTGACTGTTCTTCTACAAGCAACCATCAACTGCTCTTAGCCCTCCAACTAGAGGTGTAATGCTGTCTAGACCTTGTGTGGGCAATGACAACTGTTTTGAATTTATGGTCTCTGTGACACAATTTTCAGAAGGTTTTCGTCTTATGTTTCATTTTATCTTTCTATTCCATCTTCTGTGAGGTTCATGGACCTTTGAGAAAGGGTGTGATATAGACATCTCATTTAAGCCATAGGTTATTTAATGAAAATCCAAATGCCAGGATTAGGAAACCTTATTAATATACTTGGTAGGAAGATGACTTAGGCCCATGAAACAATATAGAGTATTGCCATTTCTCTTTGTTATCTATCAGAACTAGGTGGTAAGAACTGGGCAGTGAAAATAACACACACTTTTGTTCCAAGACATACATAAATAAAGTTGGAACTGAGATGGAGGCTTGCTTCCTGATGGGTAAAATTCACAGTGCAATAAGATGCCCATATAATTCTAGGGAATAAGTAATCAATGGTAATATACATCTGTGTACTTCATGAGCTACATTAAAGACTTGTCTGGTAAAATAGACATACTAGTGCAGTCTATTAAGGTGGTATGCAATTGATTTCTAACTGAATATGAAACCTGCTACACAGGAAGAATCTTAGAATTTGTATTATCAACCTGATTGAAGTCACGGCTGGGGAAGTAGTAGGCCCAAAGGGGAATTTAACACTGTTCCATTGCGAAGTGAGCATGATGTCAAACTGCTTTCTAATTCTCAGGTTTTCCCCATAGTTTAGTGCTGCTCTTGGTTTTCAGCAGAGAAGCTTCTTGCTAGTGTGCACTTCTTAATGAGGGGATTCACAAGTTAAAAGTCCTGAGAGTAAGTGACTTCTGCATGTTTATCCCTAAACAAGCTTCCATATCACACATGTAAAGGCACAGGGAACACTGTGGAATAGAGGGCAGAAAAATGTCATTGTGAGAGGACAGTGCTGGATTTGCGCTGCACTGTGCATTTGAGAGCTGCCACCATGAACTGGCCAGTTCTCCTGCATATCCCTTTCTGGGTTTGCCCCACTTCCAAGGTGGCAGTTGGTGACTTGGATATCTGATATTGGTTACTGGGAAGTGATGTCATCCAATGTGAGGGCTACCTGTTTTAACACTATATACCTGTTTTATTCTGCATGAATAAAAAAGAATCCCTACAAGCTTTACAACAAACCTCCAGCCACAGGTTCATGAACGAGTGAGGGCCACAGGAATCATCAGTTTCCTGGCTGGGTGTGGCTGGGGAATGATCTCCTCCCCAGCCAAGGATTTGCCCACAAAGCCATAAGCTTCATGGGTGTGTATTGGGAGGCCAGCAGCACAGACACAGATCCAGTTGCAGGTTCATCAACCTTATCATTGCCAGAAGGCCAGCAGCCTCCTAGAAATCCAGCACTTATAACAGTAGGAATTTATGATTCATCCCTCTGACAGAATCTGAGTTTGAAAAGTAGTCCTTTAAAGCAACACCTTACAAATATTACAAAGCCACTGCATTCACCAACTCTGCAACCTGCAGTTAATTATACAAGGTCTGCCCAAGGTTTAGTCCCTCAGCATACCACCCATGTATGACAGAGGGGCTCAGGAAGCCCCAAGGGGGTAATTTTCCTCAAAGTCCCAGTAAATAACCTCCTATTCAGGCTAATGAAAGCCATCAAACTGAGTGAACTTAGTTCCAAAATGACACCAAAGTAGGAGAGCTGGTTGGGAAGAAGTGTTTCATCTGAGAAGAGAGATGGATAAGAGAGTCTGATGTGTGTAAGAAAGACTCAATTTCTGAATATGTACATATAAAATGTCAAACAATAAAACATCCACGAAATTTATGAAGAATTTTAATTCTCCCAATGTGTAAATTATAGGTATTTTATATGTGAATCATAAAGGTTCAACCAAATGTGTTTTGAGTAGTAATTCTGGGAATGTGAAATATAAATTTTCATGTATCAGTCTTTTGTCTGCAGCAGAATAATAGTGTAACCCTTGATGAAGCAATCAGGAAATCAGCTCAACAATCAATAAATAGTTGGATATGATTCACATTTGATTGTATACATCATGAACTTATGAAGAGTAAAGTTATAGTTGCAAAGAGGTAATATTGACATATTTTGTCACCAATCACTGAGGACCAGGGCAGAGCTTTATTGGCTTCCCAGACAGGAGGCCAGAGTGCCTGGAATCCCACATGTATCTCATTTCCAGAATTTCAGGACAGGAGCATTATTTGCTTTCCTGTTCAAAGGCTGTATCCTGCCCTCTTGCACCCTGGCTCTCCTTATCTCATCAATTGAACAGAACTTGTTATCCAGTTTGGAGATCACACCATCCTTTTCTAGCACCCTCATCACCAGCATCGCAGGACCTGTATATAATATACTTCCCAAGTCATGCCACATTTCTGCCTCACCTCAGAACCCCTATTATGACATCACATGACCTGTGAGGAGAACTTTATGTCATGGCTCACACCTGCACTGTCATTTAGCATCTATGCTGTATCAAGAGTTACTAAGTCTGTACCATCTTCAGGTGACAGGCCACGACATCTAACTACAAATCATATCACATTAGCACATGCTTTGAGCACCAATCTGGTTGTGGGGTCTGAGGCTACACCCCTATCAACACTGGAAACTCTATTCCTCTCTGATAACTTATGTAGAGCTTCTTCTAATAAGATGAGAAATCACACATTCTCTGGGTAATATGGCACAACCTTTGCTACCCCGCACAAGGGTCATTACTGACTGGCCTTGAGAATGAACTTGAAACATCATCTACCTGAACAAAAACAGCTAAGCTGGGTAACAGGGAACAGAGCCCGCAATGCACACCCAGCACAGACAGACCTGAAAGTCATAGCAAAAGACACAACTGAAGAAAATGTGGAAAGCCTGATGTAAAATCCCAGGAAATGTAAAGAAAATGAACATAAAAACGAACAAAAAATGTCTTTCCAAAGATTACAATTTGGGCAGAGTTCCAAAAACAAGTATAAATATAGTCAAATAATTCATAGAGATTATGAATCAACATGAAGAAATTAAACATTAATAATTCTTTGGTCTTTTCAAGACAGGGTTTCCCTGTAGCCCCAGCTGTCTAGAACTCACTCTGTAGACCAGGTTGGCCTTGAATTCACAAAAATCCACCTGCCTCTGCCTCCCAAGTGCTAGGATTAAAGGCATGCACCACCACACCCGGCTAAACATTAATAATTTTTAAAGTTCAATTTATCTCTGTGTATGTACACAATATGGGATGTGTTTCAAGGTTAGTGGACAACTTTGGGGAATCAGTTCTTATATTTCACTTTTAAATTTGGAGGATTGTGCTCAGGTTCCCAGGCTTGATGGAAATGGCTTTAATTGTAGAGCCATGTTGATGTCCCTGAATTTAAAGTCAAACAAGAAGTCTAAAAATCTTATGTAACTAACAAAAAATGGAAATATTGAGTACCACCGCTGCAAAAAAGATTTTTGGAAGACTGAATATGGCAGTGTGTAGAGGAGATTAAATATAAACATGTATTTTGGGAACAGAAAATGAAGTAGCATTCATTTTGTAGTAGTTAAGTAACAAAATGAAATCCCAAATATTTCTTGCAGAATCAGCAATGTTCATTTTGTTATTTGTTGATCATTGACCCATCAAGGACAAGAGATTGCTCTGCTGAGACTTCTCAGAGCTCCCTTCACATCCTTGTTCCTCAGGCTGTAGATGAATGGGTTCAGCATGGGGGTGATCACTGTGTACATCACTGAGGCAATGGCGCTTCCCTTGGAAGAATGATTCACAGCAGAACTGAGGTAAACACTAAGTGCTGTTCCATAGAATAAGCAGACCACACATAGGTGACACCCACAGGTGGAAAAGGCTTTGTACTTGCTTGCTGTGGAAGACAGTGTCAATAAGGTGGATACTATTTGAGAGTAAGAGAAGAGGATGCCAGTGACAGGAAATACACACAACAAGGCAGTAGCCACATATAAAAAGATGTTATTAATGAGAGTATCAGAGCTGGCCACCTTGAGAACCTGAGCTAATTCACAGAAGAAATGGGGAATTTCAGTCTCTACTGAAAAAGTCAATCGATTCATTACTAGAATATGCAGAAGGGAGAACAAGAAAATGATAATGCAGGACATTAGAACCAGGAGGCCACAGAAGTAAGGGCTCATGATGACTGTATAATTTAAGGGATGACAAATGGCCACAAAGCGATCAAAAGCCATCACAGTCAGCAAGAAATTATCCATTCCAGCAAAAAACATAAAAAAATATACCTGGGTAAGGCACTGTATGTAGGAGATACTTTTGTTCTGTGTCTGGATGTTCACCAGCATCTTAGGGACAGTGGTAGAGGTGAAACAGATGTCCACAAAGGCCAGGTTGGAGAGGAAGAAGTACATAGGGGTGTGGAGGTGGGAGTCTGAGCTGGTAGCCAGGATGATGAGCAGGTTCCCAAGCACTGTGATAAGATACATGGACAAGAACATCCAGAAGAGGAGGGGCTGTAGCTGAGGATCATCTGAGAGGCCCAACAGGAGGAACTGTGGCACTTCTGTGTGGTTTTCTCCTTCCATGCCAGAGGCTATTCTTAAGAAGCAAACAGATATTCAGAAAGTCTCCATGTTGACTTGGTAGTCATCACTTCACACTCTCACCTTCCAAAAAGGGTCTTCATCCTCCATGATATCTTCCTATGAGGATGATATTCTGAGACAAGGGCTATCTCACTTCACATTTAAATATTTATAATTTTTCAAAATTTTAATAAAGCTAGTGGACTCTTCTATTTTTTTGGTCTTTTTGAGACAAGGTCTCCCTGTTGCTCCAGCTGTCCTATAAGTCACTATGTAGACCAGGCTGGCTTAGAACTCACAAAGATCCACCAGCCTCTGCCTCCTGAGTGCTAGGATTAAAGGTATGTGCCACCACATCTGGCTGCCCAATGATTTTTAACTTCTACTCACTTATTTATATTCTCTCTAAATTTGTGGACATAAACTGACTTGTCATGCCCATTTCAGAATGTTCATAATATATTTCATGTATTCTTTGATATTTTTGTACGTCCTTATTTCTAAATATGATAGTGATAAAATATGGATTTATAACCTAATGCTTCTTTATTCCTTGTATTAGCACTTCTCAGTGATGTAATACTTAAATAACAAAACTCTATTTTCTCTATAACTATTAGTACCAGTATTTTGTTATCAACTTAAAATACATTTGCACATTAGGAATATAAATAATTGAGGTCTCTACTATTCTCCACTGAAAAGTCTATTATTATTATTATTATTATTATTATTATATTTAAATAAATGTTTGGTATATGTTACTCCCCCAAAAGTGAGAAGGTAACTTGGATTAAACGCTGAATTCTCAATTCAAACTTGAACAAAAATTTTGGTTCACCAAATTATTGTTTCTGGAATCTTGATACAGTTAATTAAACTCTTGTAGCTACAGATTTTTTTCCTCTTCTATATCAACACTAAATATTTACAACACAATGGGATTAAAAAGAAATTAAAAAGTATGATTACGTTATTCTACTGTGGGTAATATGACATAAAATTACTATTTTATAAATGTAAACTTTTATTATTTTGACCATGACAATAAAACTCTTTTCATGGATGTCATTTAGTAATTTCTCCTTTTTGTGTCTTTTTCAAGATAGGGTCTCCCTGTAGCCCCAGCTGTCCTAGACCAGGCTGACCTTCAACTCACAAAGATCCGCCTGTCTCTGCCTCTCGAGTGCTAGGATTAAAGGTGTGTGTCACCACACCCGGCAGTAATATCTCTTTAAACTTAGGTATCCACTAAATCTAGAATTTTGTTTTTTTGATTGATTACCACATTTCTTATCAGGAAACCTGAGATCCCCTTAGTCATAGAATACTTTTTCCTCTTGCAGGATAAGTTAAAAGAATATATGCTATGCATTAAGAGGACAAAATAATATACTGTTATTAAAGTTGAATGAAATCAAGTAAAAATGAAATAATGTACATTGATTCAATGAGAATGTTTATTTACACAGTCATGCTCTTGATAGGTAGCATTTTATTAAAAATTATCATCATTAATGGTAATATATGCATTTGAATAAAATATTCAGTGCTTTCCTAAGTCAACTTATCTTAAAATATTAAGAGTTTGTCAGCTATAGGAGCCCTTGGGCAGAGGTTTAAAAAGCTCCTCAATTGTTTTTCCAAGCTTGACATGGGTACTGCAATTTTGTGTCATTCAAGTACACATTTTCAATAGTAAAGCTCAGTATCCGTCTGTACACAAAAAGTACAATTTAAATTCAGATCAAAATTCAAAATAGTAACATGATGAAAAGTTAATACCTAGGCTAGAAATGAAAGTCCAGTTAATGTAAGTAGGTTGATTACCAAAATTCAGCCAGCAAAATGTCATAATCACAATTACAAGAGCAAAAATTGAAATTGCAAAAATCATAGCCATTTCTCTTTTTAGATGCTAAGGGTAAGTATGTCAGCCAAAGAACAAACCAAGACAAATTTCCTAATAGAATAAGTATTGATAATTTTCAAACCACAGTCTGCAGGTTAGTAAAACACTAGCATATCTGTGACAAAATAATTAGGATGTTAATTCAGTCTCCTTCAAATTCATATTTTTCTGAATATTTAAAATAATCGTTTCCTTTTTAACTAAGGGGATTGGATTGTTCATATGAAAAAAGTAATTTTGGTAAATGGCAAGCTTCATAAATAATTATTTTATTAGTAAATGCAACTTATGATATTAAAATAAAACAGTAATTACAAAATGAAAATAATTAGGGCAATACATAACTCAAGCAATGCAGTAAAATTATGTAATAAAATAAAATGCAACAAAATAAATAACTAGTATATAATAGATGTTGAAGAATAAAATAAGTAAACACCTGGATGCAGAAAACTAAAATAAGAACACAGTTGACAGGAATAATTGAAGAAAACTTACTCTATAGAAAATTTGTTTCCTTGACAGGAGGCTAAAGAATGAATGAAAGAAAAAGACTGAGAGCCCAGAATGGAATATGTGAAAATGAAATTTACTTCAAAGCACAAACATTGCTTCTTTAGAGGCTGTTTCTGGCACATTATTATTCTAGAGTTATAGCCCAACAATCATTTTCTTCTACTAATACTATAATAGTTTTATGTTTAAATCCACCTGTCTTGACCAAGACCCACAAACCTTCTCCAACACCTCCTGCTGAAGGTTCCTATTTTCTACAACCTGTTCTCAGGAGGCTACTTGAGTTATTATGGAAGCTGGACTCATATAGCTACAGCTAGGGACAACAAGGACAGGAAGCTGTACTCACATATATAACTACAGCTGGGGAAAAGGACATGAAGCTGAACTCATATAATTACAACTGTGGAAAGGGACATGTAGCTGAAATCATATAACTATAGCTGAGGACAACAGGGACGTTATTAAAGTTTCCATTATTTAGACCATTCAGTTATCAGAGTTCCTCATTAAATAAATTGTCATATTTTCTCTCTCGTTCCAACATATTTTGTTCTTCTGAGACTGGAAGATAGCAAATAGGAAGTTTTCAAGAAATGTTATACTTATGTTAGCATCAACAGGCATCAGCTTACTTTTTTCCAAACAGGAACTTACCTGATTTTATTTCAAAAGGTACATCGAGTCCTCTAAGAGAATATTAATTTACTATTTCCTTTTCTAAAATACATTTAATTATTTTATATTATATGTATGAGTGTATTGACTGCACTGGAGGAAGTGAACTGATATCACACAATACCCATGGAGGTCAGAATAGGACATTATATTCCTCTGGAATTGGAATAACTGAAGATTGTTAGCTGCCATCTGTGAATTGCAAATTGAATCAGGGTCCTCTGCAAGAGAAGCCAGTGCTCTTAATCACTGAGCCATCTTTCAAGCCCCTAGGGAATAATTTATATGACTGGTAGATTTCAGGGATTCTTTCTCTTTGAAATCTGCCTTAGTTTTGAAGATTTAATGGTTTATTTGTTGTCCACAATGTTATGGCAGAGAAGAATCCTTAATTTTTCTCATTTTTAATTTCTCATATTAATCTAAATTTAATATAGATAAAAAGATATGTGTTCCTGTAAACAATATATTAAGAATACTACATATTATGAAATTGTTAAATATAAAATTTAACTAAGCATTATCTCTTATACTAATTATTTTGTGATAATACCCTTCATATTAACATAGTGATTTTTAGTATACTTCTGCTTGTACAATGGATCTCTTGAAATTCTTGTTTTCATATAATTGGAATCCTTATATTTCTCCCATATTATACACAAACACTGTAGCCTTTGCTAAGCACCATGCTTCTGTGTTCTGAAGAGGTCAACTTGGTCAGACTATGATCTGCCTGGCTTTTTTCTGAATTTTGTTTTATAAGACGACTTTTTAGGTTTCCATATTGCATGAGGCAGGAAAATTTGCAAGGTATGAATAGATTGTAAGTGAAATCACACTGGATGATTGTAGGAGTTTAATAATCATCGGAATAGTCATTTAGTCACATGTGGCCGATATCCACATGGTGTTTTTCCCTCCTGCCTGCAGGAAGAAAATCTCTTGGCTTAGCTCTGGCAAGGAGAGGGGGGGACCGAGAGACTGTTACCCAGTGGAATAGACAGACAAGGAAAGATAATGACCAACATAAAGACACAGAGTCAGAGAAAGCCCGGGAGCATAGACTCTCTCTTTATTTATGCCAGCACTGTGCTTAAATACCAAAAGTTACTGTACTCTGGGCAAGGAATTGGGAGGCAGGCAGAAGGGAGGGGTAAGCCACCTTGGCTCTAATCAGGGGACTGCAGAACTCCTGTTTGTGCAGTAAGTAAATAGAGGTGCGACATTTGGCTCAATGCCTCAAAGGAATGGGCCATCTGGTCCTGGAAATTTGTAGAGATAAGTGAAACAAGAAAACATTGTAATACACCAAGCCTTCCAGAGCTACAGATAACTCACAGAGGCAACTGCATGCCTACAGAGATATCAGATAACCCTCCTTGAAGGTCTTACGGGGCAGGTCTTACAAGTTCTTGTTTCAAGCCCACACAGTTTCATTAGTACAGATGGTCTGTCTGAATAGCTGGTTTGGGAATCTTTTTTTTTAAACAATCTTTTATTTATTTCTGTATGTGTATGAATGTACTGTCTGCATGCAAGTTTGTGCACCCGTGTTGTGCAATGCCGCGGAGGTCAGAAGAAGAGGGTGTCGGTTTCCCCTGGAACTGGAGTTCTCCTGGAATTGGAGTTTCAGACGGTTCTCAGCAGCCATGTGGGTGCTGGGGATTGAACCCGGGTCCTCTGTAAGAGCAGTTGGTACTCTTAACCTCTAGGCCATCTCTCCAGCCCCTGGTTTGGGAATCTTAAAGTTGATTACATGTTTAGGGAAATGAATAGAGACTTCCAGTTGGCTTTATGGGGGACTGTAACATGCATTGTAAAAACTGTAAGTAAAAAACCTCATTTATTCTTATCTTTTTTCTCTTTAGCTTTGAAATATTAGGTATCATCAAGTTTTGTGAAGATATTCCAGAGTGAATATCAAGTTTGTGTGAAGAGTTAAGTAGGATTAACAATCAAAATAAAGGCTAATACAATGAGAGCATAGATTCTAGTATTTCTTTTTTGCTGCTTCAGTTACTTTAAGGATCCTAGTTAAGAATTGACATTTTTTTAACGTAAGCCTTTTTCAAAGTACCTGTTGAAATATCACATTTTTTTTTCATTTCAAACAGATTACTTTTCAGTTGAACATTAAATAATCTTATAGTGGCCCTATGTTCTATCATAATTGTCACTTACTTTATCACCTTGTTCCCTTGTCCCTTCACAATAGTTTACTCTTTCATCATAATGCTTGACTTTTGCCTCACAATGGCCCCTGTATAAGTAATACTCAACAATATCATCACAATGCCCTGTTTTTAAATCAAAGTCACTCATTGTCTTGATGCCATGCTTCATTTTTATTCCACAATGGTTCAGTCTCCCAACTGATCTATCACAATGGTACATTGTTTCATCACAAGGGTTCACTCTTCCTTCATATTGCTGCACAATCTAAAGTCTTGATTGTTTTATTTATGTAGTCTACTGTCTTATCACAGTGTTCCTCTGTTTCATGGTGCATTACAGTGGCCCACTCTCCCATAACCACAGTCTTCTATCTCACCATGGTGCTTATTTATTGCATCAAAACGACCTAGTGTCCCATTACAATGTTTAATGCTCTCATCACACTCATCATACTCTGATCATACATTAGAAATGCACACCTAGAGGGTCCGGAGAGTCCGGCGGCCAGGGCGGCTGCGCCTTTGAGCAGGATACCCAGAAGCCACCTGGGCGAGTAGCTTGGGAGTTGGGGCCTTGAGGGCGGGACCCGGGCGCTGGGCCAGAGGGTCCGGAGAGTCCGGCGGCCAGGGCGGCTGCGCCTTTGGGCAGGATACCCAGAAGCCACCTGGGCGAGTAGACATATAAGTAACACAACCACACATCCTGCCTTGACACATAACTCATATAAACAACCATGCTGCCTTGAAAAATAAGTAATAACCACCCAACCTACCTTCACACATAAATAAGGTAACCACCCAATTTCCCTTGACACATAACTAATATAACCACCGATACTGCCTTCAAAATAAATCACATCAACCATACACATCCTGTTTGACACATAAGTCATATAACCGCACATCATGCCTTGACACACATAAGACACATAACCACCCATCCTTACTTGACAAGCACAAGAATATAACTAACATTCAGCCTTCACACATCAGTCGATAAGACCCATCTACTTTAAAACATATAAATCATATAACCACCTATCCTTGCTTGACTCATAAGTCATATAAAAACCAACCTGCTTTGACACATAAATCATACATGCACCAATCCTTCCTGCCGTGACACATAAGTAAGTTAAGCACCCATCCTGGCCTTGACACTTAAGTAATATAACCACCATCCTGCCTTCACACATAAGTAATATAAAACCACGCTTCATGCCTGGACACATAATATATCCACCCAGCACGCCCGTGACACATAAGTAACATAAGCAACCATCCTGCCTTGACGCAAAAGTCATATAACCACCAATCATGCCTTGAAGGTAAGTCATACAAAACCATCCTGCTTTGATACATAAGTCATATAAGCACCTGTTTTGCCTTGACACATAAGTAAATAACCACCTATCCTGGCCTGCCTTGACGCATAATATACCCACCTATCCTGCATTTCATAAGTAATATAACCACCCATCCTGACTAGACCCATAAGTAATACAAAACCCATCCTGCCTTGACACATTAGTTATATAACCATACATCCTGCCTTGATGCATATGTAATATAACCACCCTTCCTTCCTTGACACATAAGTCCTCATCATAAATCCCGCCTTGACACATAAGTCATATAACAACCCACCTTGCTTGAACATAAGTAATATGACCATCCATCCTACCTTGTCACTAAATTAATACAAGCACCCATCCTGCTTTGATGCATAAGTCATATAAACGCATTTATCCTGCTTGACAATATAATGAACATATCAACCCATCCTGCCTGGAAACATAAGTCATATAAGCATCCATCCTACATTGACACATAAGTAATACAAACCACTCATCCTGCTTGAACAAATAAGTCATATGAGCATCCATCCTCCCTTGAAAAATAAGTAATATAACCACCCAACCTGACTTGAGACATAAGTAGTATGACCACTCAATCTGCCTTGATGCATAAATAAAACCACGCATCCTGCCTTGACAGATAAGTAATATAACCACAATCCGCCCTGCACATAAGTAAGGAGAACCCCCATCCTGCATTGACACATAAGTTATATATAAACACCCCCAACCTGTCTTGACACATAAGTTATATAATCAACCATCCTTCCTTGACAGAATTATAAGACAAGTACCTGTCCTTCATTGACACATAAGTAATATAACTACCTGTCCTGTCTTGACACACAAGTAATTTAAGCACCCATCCTGCCTTAAAACATAAGTAATATAACCACTATCCTGCCGTGGCCAAATTAATATAACCACCTATACTGTCTTGACATATAGTATATCCACCTATCCTGCATTGACACATAATATACCCACCTATCCTGCATTTCAAATATGTAAATATAAAACCACCCATCCTGCCTGGACACATAAATAATACCTACCCAATATGCCTTGACACAAAATTCATATAAGCATTCATCCTAAATTCACACATAACCATAGAACCACCCATCCTGCCTTGACACCTAAGTTATATAACCAGCCATCCAGCCTTGACACATAAGCAACACAACTACCCATCTTGCCTTGACACATTAGTCATATAACCAGCAGTCCTGCGTTGAAACATAAGTAATATAAGCACCAATCCTGCCTTGACGCATATGTCATTTAACCACCCCGCTGCAATGACAAAAAAATAAAAGCACACCAGCCATCCTGCCTTCTCACATAAGGAATATTTAATTCCACCCATCGTTCCTTGACACATAAGTAATAAAACCACCAATCCTCCCTTGATACATAAGTAAAAATGCAACCCATCCTGCCTTGACACATAAGTAAAAAACTCCCATCCTGACCCTTGGGAAAACTAGGCCATATAGCAACCATCCGGACCTTGAGAAATAAGAATATACCAAAAATCCTCCCTTTGACACCTAAGTAAGAAAGACAAAAAAAAAACAGCCTGGCATTGACAAATAAGTAATAAAACCTCCCATCCTGCATTGACACATAAAATAAGCACCCATCCTGCCTTGGCACATAAATAATATAACCAAACGTCCTCGCTTGAACCCTAATAATATAACCACCCAATTTCCCTTGACACATAAGCATATAACCACTCAATTTGCCTTGACACATGAGTAAATATAACCACCCATCCTACCTTTACACATAAGTCATATAAACCACCATAGTAACTGACACATAAGATATATAACCACTTGTGCTGCCTTGGCACATAAGTCATATAAACAACCATACTGCCATGACAAATAAGTAATATTGGCACCCATTCTGCCTTGACACGTAAGTAATATACCCACCCAATCTGCCTTGAAACCTAAGTCATATAAGCACCGATACTGCCTTGACACATATCATAAATCCACAATCATTCTGAACACATAAGTGTTTTTTATAACCACACATCCCTGGCTTGATGACACAATAAGTTATATAACCACCTTTCCTGCCTTGACAAATAGTAAAGACACCAGTCCATCCTGCCCGGGACACATAATTAATATATCCACATATCCTGCATTTCAAAAAAGTACTACAACCACATATCCTGCCTTGAAACATAAAGTCATATAAGCCACCCCATCCTGCCTGAAAATAAAGGTAATATAAACCACCCATCCTTGCCTTGACACTAAGTTAATGTAACCCCAAACCAATTTAACCCCCCATCCGTCCTTGAGACATAAGTCATATAGCAACCCATCTGCCTTGACACATAATTTATATAAAACCAACCCATCCTTCCTTGACACAAAAATAATATAAACACCTATCCTGCCTTGACAAACCTAAGGCATATAACAAAAACCATCCCCTGCCCCTTGACATATAAGTAATTTCTACTCAATCTGCATTGACACATAGTAATATAACTACCCATCCTGCCGTGACACTTAAGTAATACATCCCCCTAACCTCCCGGTGACACATACGTTATATAAGCATCCATCGTGCCTTGACAAAGTAAAGGAAATATAGCAACCAATCTTGCCTTGACATATAAGTAATATAACCACACAATCTGCCTTGACACATAAGACATATGACCACCCATCCTGCCTGACACATAAGTTTTATAACACCCATTCGGCTGTACAACGTAAGGAATAAACCATCATCCTGCCCATGACACATAGTAAATAATAAAGTGACCGTATCCTGCTGGCCTTTCAAATAGGTACTCACACCACCTATCCCTGCCGTTGACGCATAAGTCAGTAGGCAAAACATCCAACCCCTGCCCCTGAACAAATAAGTCAGATAACCAACGCCATCCGGCCGTTGGACACATAAGTATGTACTAACCCATGCCTGCCTTGGACAACTAGTATATAAAACTCATAATGCATTGACCACATAATATAAATTCCCGGGCCATGGAAAAAAAGTAAAACAAACCACCCATCCTGCCCTTGACACATAATCCATATAAGCAACCATCCTGCCAAGACAAATAAGTAATATAACCACCATCCTGCCTTGACACATAAGTAATGCAACCAGGTATCCTGCCTTGACACCTAAGTCATATAAGCATTCATGCTACCTTGAAAAATAAGGAATATAACTACCATTTCTGCCTTGACACATAAGTAATATAAACCCCAATCCAACCCTTGACACGTAAGTAATATAACAACCCATACTGCAATGATACATAAGTCATATAAGCACCTGTTTTGCCTTGACACATAAGTAACGTAACCACCCATCTTGCTTTGACACATAAGTAATAACTCCAGGTATCCTGCCTTGACAGGTAAGTCACATAAGCATTCATCCTACATTGACAACTAAGGAATATAAATACCATTCCTGCCTTGACACAAAAGTAAAATAACCACCCATCCTGTCCTGCCTTTTGAACAATAGTAATGTAACCACCATCCTGCCTTGACACATAAGTAATAAACCACGGCCATTCCTGCCTTGAGACATAAGTCATATAACCACCCGCCTGCCTTGACACATAAGGCATATAACCACCAATCCTGCTGCGCCCTTCCCAACATAAGTCCTATAAGCACCCATCCTGCCTTGACGAATAAGTAATATCCACCTGTCCTGCCTTTCAAATAAGTAATAGAACCACCCATCCGCCTCGACACATAATATAACCATCCATCCTGCATTGACACATAAGTAATATAAAAACCCATCCTGGCTTGACACATATGTAAGATAAGCACACATTATGCCTTGACACGTAAGTCACGTATCCACCCAATCTATCTTGATACATAAATAAGAGAACCATATATCCTTCCTTGACACATAAATAATACAACCATTTATCCTGCCTTGACACATAATGTAACCATTAATCCTGCCTTACACATAAGTAATATAACCAACAAACCTTTCCTGCCTTGACACATGATATTACCACCTATCCTGCCTTATACTTAAGTAATATGAACACCCATCCTGACTTGACACATAAAGTAATATAACCACCCAACCATGGCCCTGACTAATTTCACATAATCGACTAACCTGCCATGACACATAAGTTTTTATAAGCAACCATCCCTGTCCTGTCCTCCCTTAACACATAAGTTATATAATCAACCATCCTTCCTTGACACATAAGGCATATAACCACCCATCCCTCTTTGACACTAAGTCACAAACCACCCATCCTGCGTTGACATATAAATAATATAACCACCCAATCCTGCATTGACACATAAAGCCATATATCGACCCGTCCTTCCTTAACACATAAGTTATATAAACACCCACCCAATCCTGCCTTGACGCAAAAGTCATATAAGCACCCATTCTGCCTTGACACATAAGTTATATATCCACCAATCCTGCCTTTACACAAAAGACAAGCACCCATTCTGCTTTGACACTTAAGTCATATATGCATACATCCTGCCTTGACATATATGTAATATAACCACCCAATCTTTCTTGACACATAAGTCATATTTGCATCAATACTGCCTTGAACATAAGTCATATATCCACCACCCATCCTGTCCCCCACGCTGGACCATAAGTTCTATAACCAACCCATCAGCCTTTGACACATAAAGTATAGAACCACCCACTGGGTTTAAAACATATACAGGGGTGCTGGGCCAGAGGGTCCGAGAGTCCGCGGCCAGGGCGGCCGCGCGCTAGTAGGGCAGGATACCCAGAACCACCCTGGGGCGAGTAGCTTGGAGCTTGGGTCCTTGAGGGCGGGACCTGGGCGCTGTGCCACACCAAATGGACTTCACAGACATCTATGGCCTATTTCACCCCAACACCAGAGAATTACACTTTCTACTCAGCAACCTCCGCGAACATTTCCAAAATAGCCCATCTAATGGGAGCAAAACGGAAAAAAACTCTACAAATGCAAAAAGATTGAATTAATTTTATGCATTCTATCAGCCACAGTGCAATAAATCTCAAAATCAACACCAAGATAAACCCTACAAACTACAGGTAACAGGCAGACTAAAGCACTCTCCTGAATAATGAGTGGGTCAAGGAGAATTACGAACCAAATAAAAAGACTCCTGGAACTGAATGATAACGATAAAACACACAGCAAAATCTATGGGACACTAAGCAGTCCTAAGAGGGACAGTTATAGCTCTAAGTGCCTAATAAAAAAAAAAAAAAAAAAAAAAAAAAAAAAAACAAAATAAAAAAAACAGCATAAGAGCACAAGTGAATTATCTACCCTGCCAGTGAAAATACTTGTGAGACAACAACAAATGAACCCTAAATGGAGCAGACAAGAAGAAATAACAAAAATCAGAGCAGAGATCAATGAAATAGAAACAAAGAAAACCATACAAAAAAATCAATGAATCCAAAAGTTGGTTCTTTGAGAGAATAAACAAGATAGACAGACCTCTAGCCCAGTTAACCAAAAGAAAGAGGGAACAACTCCAGATCAATAGAATCTGTGACAAAAGGGGAAATATCACAACAATGAAAAGATCCAGACAATCATACGGGAATACTTCAAAATCTTATATTCTATTAAGTTTGAAAACCTAGAAGAAATAGATGAATATCTGAAATCCTGCGAATCACCAAAGCTCAACCAAGAAGAGATTTGACAGCCTATATAGACCAATAGTACAAGAAGAAATCGAAGCTGTAATAAGTAGCCTCCCAAACAAAAAATGCCCAGGCTCAGATGGTTTCACGGCAGAATTCTATAAAATATTTCGAAAAGATTTACAACCATTACTACTCAAATTATTTAGAAGTATACAAACGTAGGGAGTTCTCCCCGATTCCTTCTAGGAAGCCCGCATCACGCTATTACCAAAACCAGGGAAAGATACAACCAAAAAGAACTATAGACCCATCTCTGTAATGAACACAGATGCCAAAATTCTAAGCAGGATTCTGGCAAATCGCATACAGACCCACATCAAGAAAATCATCCACCATGACCAAGTTGAATTCATACCAGAGATGCAGGGATGGATCAACATACGAAAATCAATAAACAACATCAAACATATAAATGGTCTGAAGGACAAAAACCACACCATCATATCAATTGATGTGGAGAAAGACTTTGACAAAATCCAGCATCCCTTCATGTTTAAAGTCCTGGAGGGAGTTGGTCTGGAGGTATCAGTCCTTAATATAATCAAAGCCATATACAGGAAACCCACAACCAATATCATCCTAAATGGGGAAATGACAGAAGCATTCCCCTTAAAGTAAGGAACTCAGCAAGGCTGCCCCCTGTCAACAATCCTTTTCAATACAGGGCTAGAAACCCTTGCTAGGGCAACAAGGCAAGAAAAGGAAATTAAAGGATTTCTGATTGGAAAAGAGGAAGTCAAGCTATCCCTTTTTGCTGATGATAGGATTGTCTAACTAAGGGATGCTAAGAACTCCACCAGAAAACTCCTAGAAATGATTAAGAGGTTTGGTAATGTGGCAGGATACAAAATAAATCTAGAAAAATCAGTAGCCTTTCTTTACACCAACAACATGTAACTGAAGAAGGAATACAAGGAGACCTTACCACTCACAATAGCCTCAAAAACAATAAAATACCTAGGAACAAACCTAACCAAAGACACCAAGGACCTCTACAACAAAAATTGTAAACCCCTGATAACGGAAATTGAGGAAGACATCAGAAGACGGACAAACCTCCCATGATCATGTATTGGGAAAGTAAATATAGTAAAAATGTCCATCCTACCCAAACTTGTGTACAGATTTAATGCAATCCCAATCAAAATCCCCAAGAGTTTTCTCACAGGCTTAGAAAAAAATACTCAATTTCATGTGGAAAAACAAAACACCCCTCCTTCAGATGCCTTTTCATAATCACGGTTGGCCGGGGGGGTGTTCTTCAGCTGGCCTCAGGAGATCTCAGATCTCAGTAATCACACAAACCCAACTTTAATACTGGCTGGGAGGATAACTCCGCCCCCACAGCCACAAAATCCAATCAAGCCAAAGACCGCACCTTTAATCCCAGCTGGGAGGATAACTCCAAACCCACAGCCACAAACGCCAATCAAGCCAAAGACAGCTGGATTAAGGGATCAACAATCAGTTTTACCTGTCAACCCAGTTCCTACCTGTCTCTTGCTCTTCCTTCCGCTGGCCTCAGGAGATGTCCCTGCCACTAATATAAGTAATATAACCACCCATCCTGCCTTGACACATAAGTAATATAACCAACCATCCTGCCTTGATACATAAGTCATATAGGCACCCATCCTGCCTTGACATATAAGTAACACAACCACACATCCTGCCTTGACACATACGTCATATAAACAACCATGCTGCCTTGACAAATAAGTAATATAACCACCCAACCTACCTTCACACATAAATAAGGTAACCACCCAATTTCCCTTGACACATAACTAATATAACCACCGATCCTGCCTTCACAAATAAATCACATAACCACACATCCTGTTTGACACATAAGTCATATAACCGCACATCATGCCTTGACACATAAGACACATAACCACCCATCCTTACTTGACACAAGAAATATAACTACCCATTCAGCCTTCACACATAAGTCATATAAGCACCCATCCTACTTTGACATATAAATCATATAACCACCTATCCTTGCTTGACTCATAAGTCATATAAAAACCAACCTGCCTTGACACATAAATCATACATGCACCAATCCTGCCTTGACACATAAGTAAGATAAGCAACCATCCTGCCTTGACATATAAATAAGATAAGCAACCATCCTGCCTTGACATATAAGTAATATAACCACCCATCCTGCCTTCACACATAAGTAATATAACCACGCTTCATGCCTGGACACATAATATATCCACCCATCCTCCCTTGACACATAAGTAACATAAGCAACCATCCTGCCTTGACGCATAAGAAATATAACCACCCATCCTGCCTTGAAATGTAAGTCATATCAACAACCATCCTGCCTTGACACACAAGTCATTTAAGCACACATCTTGCCTTGACACATAAGTAATACAACCACCTATCCTGCCTTGACACATAATATACCCACCTATCCTGCATTTCAAATAAGTAATATAACCACCCATCCTGACTAGACCCATAAGTAATACAAAACCCATCCTGCCTTGACATAAGTCATATAAGCAACCATCCTGCCTTGACATATAAGTCATATAAGCACACTTCCTGCCTTGACACATAAGTAATATAACAACCCAACCTTTCTTGACACATAAGTAATATGACCATCCATCCTACCTTGTCACTAAATTAATACAAGCACCCATCCTGCTTTGATGCATAAGTCATATAAGCATTTATCCTGCCTTGACATATAAGGAACATATCTACCCATCCTACCTTGAAACATAAGTCATATAAGCATCCATCCTACATTGACACATAAGTAATACAACCACTCATCCTGCTTGAACAAATAAGTCATATGAGCATCCATCCTCCCTTGAAAAATAAGTAATATAACCACCCAACCTGACTTGAGACATAAGTAGTATGACCACTCAATCTGCCTTGATGCATAAATAAAACCACGCATCCTGCCTTGACAGATAAGTAATATAACCAACCATCCTCCCTGCACATAAGTAAGAGAACCACCCATCCTGCCTTGACACGTAAGTTATATAACCACCCAACCTGTCTTGACACATAAGTAATATAATCAACCATCCTTCCTTGACAGAATTATAAGACAAGTACCTGTCCTTCATTGACACATAAGTAATATAACTACCTGTCCTGTCTTGACACACAAGTAATTTAAGCACCCATCCTGCCTTAACACAGAAATAATATAACCACATATCCTGCCTTGGCACAAATGTAATATAACCACCAATCCTGACTTGACACATAAGTAATACAACCACCTATCCTGCCTTGACACATAATATACCCACCTATCCTGCCTTTCAAATATGTAATATAACCACCCATCCTGCCTTGACACATAAGTAATACCTACTCAATATGCCTTGACACAAAATTCATATAAGCATTCATCCTAAATTCACACATAACCCATATAACCACCCATCCTGCCTTGACACCTAAGTTATATAACCAGCCATCCAGCCTTGACACATAAGCAACACAACTACCCATCTTGCCTTGACACATTAGTCATATAACCAGCAGTCCTGCGTTGAAACATAAGTAATATAACCACCAATCCTGCCTTGACACATAAGTCATATATCCACCCACGCTGCAATGACAAAAAAAATAATATCACCAGCCATCCTGCCTTCTCACATAAGGAATATATCCACCCATCTTTCCTTGACACATAATTAATAAAACCACCAATCCTCCCTTGATACATAAGTAAAAATGCAACCATCCTGCCTTGACACATAAGTAATAAAAACTCCCATCCTGCCTTGACACATAAGTCATATAAGCAACCATCGTACCTTGAGAAATAAGTAATATAACCAAAAATCCTCCCTTGACACCTAAGTAAGAAAAGCAAACATCCTGCCTTGACAAATAAGTAATAAAACCTCCCATCCTGCCTTGACACATAAGTCATATAAGCAACCATACTGCCTTGACAAATAAGTAATATAACCACCCTTCCTCTCTTGACCCATAAATAATATAACCACCCAATTTCTCTTGACACGTAAGCCATATAACCACCCATGTTGCCTTGACACATAAGTAATATAACCACCCATCCTACCTTGACACCTAAGTCATATAACCAGCCATAGTAACTGGACACATAAGATATATAACCACTTGTGCTGCCTTGGCACATAAGTCATATAAACACCCAACTTGCCATTATACATAAGTCATATATGCACCCATCCTGCCTTGACACATAAGTAATATACCCACCCAATCTGCCTTGAAACCTAAGTCATATAAGCACCGATACTGCCTTGACACATAAGTCATAAATCCACCAATCCTTCCTGAACACATAAGTTTTATAACCACACATCCTGGCTTGACACATAAGTTATATAACCACCAATGCTGCCTTGACACATAAGTAAAGAAACCAGTCATCCTGCCTTGACACATAATGTATCCACCTATCCTGCCTTTCAAAAAAGTACTACAACCACATATCCTGCCTTGACACGTAAGTCATATAAGCACCCATCCTGCCTGACAAATAAGTAATATAACCACCCATCCTGCCTTGACACATAAGTTATGTAACCCCCCATCCTTCCTTGAGACATAAGTCATATAAGCACCCATCCTGCCTTGACACATAAGTTATATAAACACCCATCCTTCCTTGACACATAAGTAAAATAACCACCCAATCTGCCTTCAAACCTAAGTCATATAAGCACCCATCCTGCCCTGACACATAAGTAATTTCTACTCAATCTGCCTTGACACATATGTAATATAACTACCCATCCTGCCGTGACACTTAAGTAATACATCCCCCTAACCTCCGTTGACACATAAGTCATATAAGCATCCATCTTGCCTTGACAAGTAAGTAATATAAGCACCAATCTTGCCTTTACTCATAAGTAATATAATCACCCAATCTGCCTTGACACATGAGACATATTACCACCCATCCTGCCTTGACACATAAGTTATATAACCACCCATTCTGCCTGGACACGTAAGTAATAAAACCAGTCATCCTGCCTTGACACATAATATATGACCTATCCTGCCTTTCAAATAGGTACTACAGCCACCTATCCTGCCTTGACGCATAAGTCATATAGGCAAACATCCTGCCTGACAAATAAGTCATATAACCACCCATCCTGCCTTGACACATAAGTTATGTAACTACCCATCCTGCCTTGACACTTAAGTAATATAATAACTCATAATGCCTTGACACATAATATATCCTGCCATGCAAAAAAGTACAACCACCCATCCTGCCTTGACACCTAAGTCATATAAGCAACCATCCTGCCATGACAAATAAGTAATATAACCACCATCCTGCCTTGACACATAAGTAATGCAACCAGGTATCCTGCCTTGACACCTAAGTCATATAAGCATTCATGCTACCTTGAAAAATAAGGAATATAACTACCAAACCTGCCTTGACACATAAGTAATATAACCACCAATCCAGCCTTGACACGTAAGTAATATAACAACCCATACTGCAATGATACATAAGTCATTGAAGCACACATTCTGCCTTGACACATAAGTAATACCACCAGGTATCCTGCCTTGACAGGTAAGTCACATAAGCATTCATCGTACCTTGACAACTAAGGAATATAACTACCATTCCTGCCTTGACACATAAGTAATATAACCACCCATCCTGCCTTGAACAATAAGTAATATAACCACCAATCCTGCCTTGACACATAAGTAATATAACCACCCAATCTGCCTTGACATAAGTCATATAACCACCCATCCTGCCTTGACACATAAGTCATATAAACACCCATCCTGCCTTCACACATATGTCATATAAGCACCCATCCTGCCTTGACACATAAGTATTATACCACATATCCTGCCTTGTTACATAAGTAATATAACCACCCATCCTGCCTCGACACATAATATAACCATCCATCCTGCATTGACACATAAGTAATATAACCATGAATCCTGCCTTGACATATAAGTCATATAAACATCTATCTAGCCTTGACACATAAGTCATATAATCACCCATCCTGCCATATCACGTATGTAATATAACCACAAATCCTGCCTTAATACATAATATAACTACCCATTCTGCCTTGACACATAATGTAACCATTAATCCTGCCTTACACATAAGTAATATAACCACACTTCCTGCCTTGACACATAATATTACCACCTATCCTGCCTTATACTTAAGTAATATAAACACCCATCCTGACTTGACACATAAGTAATATAACCACCAATCCTGCCCTGACTAATTTCACATAATCGACTAACCTGCCATGACACATAAGTTGTATAAGCACCCATCCTGCCTTAACACATAAGTTATATAATCACCCATCCTGCCTTGACACATAAGTCATATAAGCACCCATCCTGCTTTGACACTTAAGTCACATAACCACCCATCCTTCCTTGAGACATAAGTCATATAAGCACCCATCCTGCCTTGACACATAAGCCATATATCGACCCGTCCTTCCTTAACACATACGTTATATAACCACCCATCCTGCCTTGAGAGATAAGTCATATAAGCACCCATCCTGCCTTGACATATAAGTCATATAACCACCCATCCTTCCTTGACACATAAGTAATATAACCACCCATCCTGCCTTGACACATAAGTAATATAACCACCCAATCTGCCTTGAAACCTAAGTCATATAATCACCCATCCTGCCTTGACACATAAGTCATATGTCCACCCATCCTGTCTGGACACATAAGTTCTATAACCACCCATCCTGCCTTGACACATAAGTAATATAACCACCCATCTGGGTTTAAAACATAATACAGGGGTGCTGGGCCAGAGGGTCCGGAGAGTCCGGCGGCCAGGGCGGCTGCGCCTTTGGGCAGGATACCCAGAAGCCACCTGGGCGAGTAGCTTGGGAGTTGGGGCCTTGAGGGCGGGACCTGGGCGCTGGGCCAGAGGGTCCGGAGAGTCCGGCGGCCAGGGCGGCTGCGCCTTTGAGCAGGATACCCAGAAGCCACCTGGGCGAGTAGCTTGGGNATTTATTATTTTTATTTTTTATTTTTTTTTTATTGTTTTTTTATTATGATAGGTTTGTGCATTTTATACCTCATTTCCAATTCAGATCAGGCATATATTTCCCTTTCCCCGTCCCCCCCACCCACCCCATCCCAGAATCATGTATTCGGCCAAATGCCTGCATCTTTCAGGTTTTTTTTTTTTTTTTTTCATATTTTTTAGTTCTATAAGTGCATAACTACCATGAGTTAAGCATCCTTCTGTGCAAACCTAATCTATCAGACTGTTGTGCCCAAACCCCCACAGCCCACCTTCAGGAAGGATGTTGACAGGTGGTGTTATTGGGTTCAAATCAAGTTGATCAAATAGTGTCCAGACTCATCTCTGGTAGTTTCACCTCACAATCACTCAATACCCGTTCACGAAAAACAAAGGGCCCTATTAAACATTCTACCACGCCCTCTCTTCCGCAGATGTTCCCTATGGCTTAGAGAAAGGGGCACAGGTGGATGAGAAGGTAAAACTGTCCAATCTCTCTGGAGCTCGTTGATTTGGATTCTGGTCAATTCTGGCTGTGTTACCTTTCAGGGGCTGACATTTGTTCCATGAGTTAACCCTTTCAGTCCTTACTTAATGAAGGCACAAGCAATTAGAATATATAGAGTTATTTAGCAGCACTAATAGGTTATGTGTAGGTAACTTTGGGCATCGACCACTATGTTTGAGTGATATTTTAAATTTCATAATATTACATTTTTCCCCCTCTGATAAATATCTCACCAGGGTCTTATCATGTGGCTTATTCCATCTCCTAAGCACCTGATAAGAAAGGATTGTGATTAGGCTTGATGGGCTCCGCCATGGGTATCCTCCAAGGATAGAGCTACAAGCCAATTAATTTGGATATATACAGGCATAATGGTCTGCCGTCTGCTGCACAGTATTTTCCAGGCAGGTGAAGTGTAGGCTGGTGCTGAGTTGGGAGTCTGCTTTGACTCAGGGAGACCCGTATTTGCTTTGATTGGTTTTGTGTCCTTGGAAAACACTTCTCTTGGCTTCCAGAGGGCCATCTGTATCACTTGCATGTGCGGTCTCAATACATCCCTCCCATGTTAACTTCAGGTCTTCAGCAGCAGGGCTTATACCGCCTCTTCTTGCAGGTTCCCAAACTTTATAGGAAGGACATTTTACCTTTTGTGGGGGCTTGGATCCCCCTGGCCAACATCCCCCTGGTAGAACAATCCATGTGCTATGTCGAGAGCTCTCTGCATTAATATACTTTGCCAAGTGCATAAGCCCAAGGACTTTACGTATTAGATTTGGTTCTGAACAGAGTATAATCTTTTCACAGTTCTTATGTTATTAGTCAGATTAAAGAAGGCATTTTATAACCGGTTTTTAATAAGAGATTACCTCTATAATAGTTGTCTCCAATTTACATTGGAAAATGAAATCTCATGTCATTATTTCTCCTTGTTATTGTAGGATCACAGAAGGTTCGATGTTTATGGGCAAGTCTGCGGTTTCTTTTCTTCTGCGGGATCTCCATCAGTGTTCAAACGGGTCAACTTTCAGTTGCCACTTTTTGTACATCCTACTCAATGCAAAGCTTTATCTTTTCTTTCTTTAGTTTTTGCATTTTTTTTTTTTGTCTCTGTTGGAACAACAAATCTTTCCCATGTTATTTTTCAAGATTTGAATGTGCGGGAAGGGTTTTTTGGACAGAAGTGTTTTCGAATGTCTGTCTGGACACCAGCCCCCTCCCCATTTTTTTTTTTTAACCCCTGAGTCTCCAGAAAACAGTGTTATTATACATAACTATTAGGTGTAGGAATCAAGGCAAGCGATTTATCAACATATCACCCATGTTTTTTTGGGTTGAGCTATAGGAATGATTAACTGTGGGAAGCAAAAGCGTTAATTTTGTTGCTGGTTAAATCAGTCTAAAGGACTGCTACAAGGTGATATGTACAACAGAGTAAATTATAGAGAACATGTTGTCATGTGTGCCAATCCCAAAGTTAATGCCTAGAGATTTTTGTTAAACAAATGTGGACACAGCAATTATATCTACATTTATACTCAGATTGCAATAGCAGCGTTTTTATCAGAGTCTGTAAACCAATGTGTTTAATATACACATATTTACTTTTACTAAGTCCTAACAAAAACACCATGACCTTATCCTGTATACGTGTGGCTAGGTGAAAACTGAGGTACTTTCTGAACTCACACAATTTAAATATGCCTTGATTGGATATTCATCCTGTGTCCCTCTCCCACCCAATCCCCCCATACTCCATTCACACTCATTTCAGTCCATTTTCTGGATCAGTCGTTTCTGTTGTGTTCTTTTCCTATGCCATCCCTCTCCATGAAGAAATATTTATATCTGGTGTTGTGGGTATAGCATCCACATATGAGGGACACCATTCGTTTTTTGTTTTTTCTGGAGGGGGGGGGGGGGGGTGTGGGGGCTGTGTGTACTTCACTTAAGCGGATGGGGAATGTCTTCCACTAGTATGCTTCCATCCTCTTTACCTGTACAGTAATTCGTGATGTTGTCCCGCTACTGCTGCATATGAACTCCATTGTCTACATGGTACCACTGTTTGCTCTATCCCACTATCGTAGTTGAGGGGCATCTGGGGCTGGTTCTCAGCTTTTTGCTATTGTGAACCAGAGCGGCCAAATAAACATGGCTGTGCAGGTAGTCTTTGCAGGTAGATGGTCTTGTGGGTATACCCAGGAGTGGTATGAACTGGGTCAAATGGAAGGCCTCATTATTGTCTTTTAAGGGTTCTCCACACTGTTTTCTCATAGTGGCCTGTACTAGTTTACATTCCCACCGAGCAATGGATGAGTGTTTCCCCTTATTCCCCGCAACCTCTCCAGCGATTTGGTAATCTTCGTGTTCCTGATCCTAGCCGTCTTATTGGAGTAAGGTGAATATCTCAAGTGGTTTTAATTGCGCAGTTCCCTTAATTATCAGGAGATGTTGAACACTCTTAAAAGTTTCTCAGCCATCTCTAATTCCCTCCCTCTGTTTGATGAAGTCTCTGTTCAGTTTGTGCTCCATCTTTTGAGTGATTCATTTGTTTTTCTTTTTCTTTGTTTTTTGAGTAGCTTGTATACTCTGGAAAATTAATGTCTTTGTCAGCTATGTACGCTGAAGTTTTCTCCCTCCCAACTCTTGGGTCTTCTGCCTCACTTCCTTATTGCTTCTTTGATGTACAGAAAGCTGTTTGAGTTTAATGAGTTCACAATTGATGTGTCAATTGTCGATCTTATTTCTTGTGCAGCTGCTGTCTGATTTTAGGGAAGTTCTTTCCTACCTTTTTCTTGTATGTTCAATATTTCTTCTATCACCTCCAGATGTTTGGGTTTTCATGTTGAGGTCTTTGGTCATTTGGAGTTGTTTTGTACATAGGGTGAGAGGTAGGGGGTTTTAATTTCATTCTTCTAGCAAGTGGTGATCCAGTTTTGCCAACACCACTTGCGAAGATGCTGTCTTTCCTCAAATTGGTATCTTGGCCCCCTTTGTCAAATATGAGGTTGGCTGAAATTTGTATGAGCTCAGGTTTGGATCTTGCAGCAGGTTTTTTCCATGGTAACTGGTCTGTTTTTGTGCCGAGTACAAGCTGTTTTTATGACTATAGCCCTGTAGTATAGCTTTGATGTTCTTGTTCGTAGCGAATCCTCCCCTGTATTGCTCTTTTCAGCCAGGATTGCTTTGGCTATTCGGGTCTTTTGTTTTTCCAAATGAAATGAGGGATTTTTTTTTTCCAAGCCTGCGAGGAAGAACCTCTTGGGGATTATAATTGGGATTGGGCTTAGCATTAAATCGTGTAGCAAGCTACGTTGGGTGGATGGACATGGGTTACTATATTTATTTTTCCCAATCCATGAGCAGCGGAGGTTTTGTCCATCTGTCTATGTCTCCTTCAATTCCTTTTTCAGGGGTTTTAAATTTTTGTTGTAGCGAGCTCCTTTGGTCTTTGGTTAGGTTTGTTTCCTAGGTATTTTATTTGTTGTTTTTGAGGCTATGTGGAGTGGGAAGTGTCTACTTGGAGTCCTGTCTTAAGTTTGCTTGTGTTGGTGTGTAAAAAGCGAGGCTACTGATTTTTCTCTAGATTTATTTTGTATCCTGCCACTTTCCAAAGTCTCTTAATCATTCTAGGAGTTTTCTGGTGGAGTTCTTAGCATCCCTAGGTAGACAATCATATCATCAGCAAAAGGGATAGCTTGATTTCCTCTTTTCCAATAGAACTCCTTAATTTCCTTTTCTAGCCTTATGGCCCTTGCAAGGTTTCCAGCACTATATTGAAGAGAGTGGTGACAGGGGGCAGCCTTGCCGAGTCCTCCACTTCAAGGGAATGCTTCTGTCATTTCCCATTTAGAGTATTATGGCTGGGGTTCTCTGTATATGGCTTTGATTCATTGAGGAATGATCCCTCTAGGCCAATCCCTCCAGGACTTTAAACATGAAGGATGCTGGATTTTGTCAAAGCTTTCTCCGCATTTTTAGCTAATTGAGAAGATGGTGGTGGTTTTTGTCGCTTCATCCATTTATATGTTGCTGGGATGTTTATTGATTTTCGTATGTTGAACCATCCCTGCAACTCTGGTATGAATACCAACTGGTCATGGTGGCTAGATGTTCTTGATGAGTCTGTATGCATTTGCCAGAATCCTGTTTAGAATTTTTGGCATCTGTTGGTTCATTAGGGAATGGGTCTATAGTTCTCCTTTTTGGTTGTATCTTTCCCTGGTTTGTGGTAGTAGCGTAATTGCTGGCGCTTCATAGAAGGATTCTGGGAGAAGTCCCTCCGTTTGTTACCTTCTAAACAATTTAAGTTAGTCATGGTTGTATGTCTTTTGCGAACTATTTTATAAAATTCTGCCGTGAAACCATCCGGGCTTCGGGGCATTTTTTGGTTGGGAGTACTACTTATCATCTTCGATTTCCTTCCTGTCTATTGGTCTGTTTAGGCTGTTATCTCTTTCTTGTTTGAGCTTTGGTGATTCGCCAGGATTCAGATATCATCCATTTATTTAGGTTTTCAAACTTAGTAGAGTATAAGTTTTGGAAGTATTCCCGTATGGATTTCTGGATTATTTTCATTGCTTGTTTGTGATTTTCCCCTTTCATCACTGGATTCGTTGATTTTGAGTTTTTCCCTCTTCTTTTGGTTACTGGGCTAGAGTATGTCTTATCTGTTTATTCTCTCAAAAACCAGCTTTGGGATTCATTGATTTTTTGTATCGTTGTTCTTTGTTTCTATTCTTGATCCTGCTCGATTTCTTGTTTATTTCCTTTTTTCTTTTCTGCTCGTTTAGGGTTCATTGTTGTTGTTTCTTCAAGTATTTTTAGCTTGCAAGTGTTAGTCATTCACGTGTTCTTTCTGTTTTTTAGATGTAGGCACTTAAGTATAAACTTCCCTCTTAGGACTCTTTTTAAAAGTTCCATAGATTTTGCGTGTGGTTTTATCATTGTCATTCAGTTTCCAGGAATGTTTTTTTTTATTCTTTCTTTATTTTTCCTGACCCACTCATTATTCAGGAAGCGGTTGTTATTTAGTCTCCATGTGTTCCGTAGGATGAGGTTATTCTGGTGTTGATATTGAGTTTATTGCATCTGTGGTCTGATGAATGCCATGACATTAATTTCAATCTTTTTATATTTGTTGAGTTTTTCCTCTGTTCCAGTATATGTTATTTTGGAGAATGTTCCATTGAGATGCTGATGAGGAAGTGTATTCTCGGCTGTTTGGGTGAAATATTAGATAATGTCTGTGAGGCTCCATTCTGTAATATGTGTCATTAAGTTCGGATGTTCTCTCGTCTGTTTATCCTTGTGTCTGTTGACCTGTCTAGGGACTAGTGGGGTATTGGAAGTCCCCTACGTTTTGTGTGTGGTAATCTGTCCTTGAGATCCTGAAGAACTATGTCTTTAAAGTTTGTGCAACCTGTGTTTGGTGCCATATATTATTATAATTGTAAATACTTCATTGTCAATGTTCCTTAATAAAGATGTATGGCCCTCTTTGTCCCTTTGATTATATTTGTCTTTGAATCTATTTCTCTGATATTAAGAAAGACACACCTGCTTTCTTTTGGTACCATTTGCTTGGAATACTTTCATTCCATCCCTTCACCTCCTCTAATGAGTGCCTATCCATTGAGAAATTGAGATGGTTTCGTGTAGACAGATATAGATGGGGTTTTGTTTCCCTAATCCATTTCCCAGTCTATGCCTTTTGATTGGGGAGTTAGCCCATATATTTAAGTTATAATTGAAAGATGATGTTGCTTCCTTCATTTATTTCCATTTGGGCTTCTAGCCTCTGATTTGTGCTCCTATGGTTATGTTTTATATAGTTCTTTCTGAGGTGTTAGGATTAGTTGCTCTCTTCTTACCCTTTGAATGCTTCAAGTATTTTATGAAGAGTTGGTTTTCCAACGACATGTATGTCCATCATCTGTTTATGTCATGGAAGATTTTTCGCTCTCCTTCAAGTAATAGTCGACATTTTGCTGGTAAAGTATTCTGGGTTGGATCCGTAGTCCACTTACACTGGGAATGCTTTTGCTCATGTCTCTGCTCTGTTCATGTTTGAGGCGAAGTCAGTTAATTCCTGATGGGTTTCCCTTTGTATGGACTGTTTTCTTTTGTAGACCCGCGAATTTGTCTTTTTTTGGGCATCTAGCATTTTAACTTATATATGGCTGTGGGGTGTTTCTTTCTGATCTTGTCTGATTTGGGGTCTCTATGGTGCTTCTGTATTTGTATGGTTTTCTATTTTTTAGTTTGGGGAAGTTTTCATCTATATATTCTGTGAAGATCTGATCAATTACTATTCTCTTAATTCTTCTCCTTCCCTCTATTCCTATGATGACGACTTTGACCTTTTCATAGTGGTCCGCATATTTCCTGGGTTGTTCCACGTTTGTGTATTTTTTAAAATTTTCATAGTCTTTTATTTGAGCTTTTTAATGCTCTTGTTATCTTCCAGATCTGATATCTTTGTTTCTGCTTCCTCCATTCTACTTATTGAGGCTTTTCCTATTCCTTTCTTACCCTTGATTGAATGTGTGTGTCTAATTACTTTTTCATTTCATCCTTTTTTTTTAGTACTTCCTTTCCTTTTGAGCCTCCTACATACTTTCTTGGGCTTCTACATCTCTTCTTGGTGCTCCTTACTTCGTTTGTGGATTTTTTTAGTTGTTTCTAAAAAAAAAAAAAAAAAAAAAGAAATGCACACCTGTTTCATTATAATACTCCATTGTACCCTACCAGTGGTTAACACCCATCATAATCCTTCACTTTCTCACTGCAATGTTCATTTTTGATAATTTTCCACTGTCCTAACAAAACACACCATTGTTGCGTCCAATATGTTACTATTAGTCTCCTTTGTTGGATTACAATGATCAATGATCTACCATCCCATCTGGTCTCATAACAAAGTTCCATTTTTCATCACAGTGTACCACTCTTCTTTCACAATGCTTTTGGTATATCACAGTGTTCTCTTATCCCAATAAGTCCTCCTGTTTCATAACAATGCTCCCATTTTGCAAAACAAGGTTTTAATATTCCATCACAATGATTCACTAACTCATTTCAGTGACCCATTGTCATCGTTCAATGTTTTGAGTTATGTGTGATCAAATTCCACAAGATGTTCTTCCCTTCTTGGCTCAGCTCCAGGACATGACTCCTGCCTGCAGACCAACAGTCTCTAGACTTTACTCACACAAGAAGTGGGGAGGGAAAACCACAGGAGATCACCCATGGAAAAATGAGCAGACTCATATGCAGAGAGTTGGGAGAATAGTAACTTCATTTATTTTCTGTCACTGAGGTCTATACATTGAAGATTACTGTGCTTGGGGTAAGGAAGTGGGGGGCAGGCAGAAGGGAGGGGTGATTCACCTTAGCTCTAATCAGGGGGCTGCAGAGCTCTGGTTTGTGCAACAGGTAACTAGAGGTGTGACATTTTGCTCAATGCCTCAAGGGAAGGGGCCATCCATCTTTGCAGAGATAGGAAAAGCAAGAATCATTGTAATATCCCGAATCTTCCTGCTACAGATAACTCTTAGAGGCAACTTATTGCTCACAGAGATATCAGATAACGAGATATCTTCTGGGACAGGTCTTACAAGTTCCTGCTTCAAGCCACACACAAAGTTTTATTACCACAGCCCATCCTTTATTATTTCTTTTATTTATTTCTGTATGTGTATGAATGTACTGTCTGCATGCAGGTTTGTGCACCCATGTCGTGCAATGCTGCAGAGGTCAGAAGAGGGTGTCGGATTCCCCTGGAACTGGAGTTCTCCTGGAATTGGAGTTTCAGACGGTTCTTGGCTGCCATGTGGGTGCTGGGGATCGAACCCAGGTCCTCTGTAAGAGCGCTCGGTGCTCTTAACTGCTAGGCTACCTCTCCAGCCCCCATCCTTTGTTTTTTAATTCAAATGGAGAAGTAATGTCAAAGTCCTCTAGGGGTTCCCCTGGGACGACCTGGTATTGGACTAGAACAGTCTTGGCCATGACCTTAGTGAGTGTATTGATTCGGTTTTTGATAAACCAGAGGATACAGGGTGGGATAGTCAGGAGGATTCTTAGAGTGAAAATGGGTCCCAGTAAAGGAAGTAACCAGGTAGTCAGGGGGTTGGAAAACCATGTGACAGAAACTTGTGGGGAGTACTTTGTGGGGAGTTCTTTTTTGAAGTCCTTTAGGGTTTATAATTTTGCTTGACAATACCAGACTCATTTATGTAAAAACAGCATTTCTCCCCCAGGAACATGCAGGTTTCCCCCTTTTTCTGCAGTTAACAAGTCTAGGGCTCTCTGGTTCTGAATCACTGCCTTGGCCAGAGAAGTTATCTGTCTCTGGAGTGATTCAAGGGTATTTGTTGAGGCAATTGCCTCATCAAGCTTATTTTGGAAGTCCGCTTCCATGCTGTAAACCTGGCTAGGGCTCTGTCCGAAGTTCCCCTCACTGCTGTAGAGAGAATGATGCCTAGGCTGACCAGAAGCAGAATGAGTATCTCTCTCTTTTGATGATCCGGGTCTGGTTGCAGCATCCAAGCTACTTCCACCTTCTCATAAAGGAAGAGGTGGAGAGTGATAATTACATGCAAACAAAATCCAGAACCAGTAGCATTTGCACAGAGGGATGCAGTGGTATCACACCAGACAAATAATGGGGATTTGACACACAGGGTCCTGTAGAGGGAACACTTTGGAGGCACCTGGGGTCTGCGGCTGCTACAGCTCTCACTAAATAAATAGGAAGTGTAGTGAGTGGGTCAAAGAGAGAAATGCCATGAAACACCAGCTATGTCGCCACAGGGGCAGATTCCTGTAAAGAGGCATTAGAATGAATGGCAGTGAAAAGAGGGCATGTAAGGTACACACAGAAAAACGTTGGGAGACATTAGGGTGGGTGCTGTAGTTGAGGAGATCTCTGGCGTATTCAATATAGCGGGGACATAGTTACAGTGGACCATATATTTCCTTCCATTTTGGATTCCTGTAACAGAATATGGAATTGAGTGAGGATGGGCTGAGGAGCTAGAAGAAACTGGCTAGAGATGTGGTTATCTGCCTCAGCGAATCAGGCGTTGGTGTAAGGGTAGAGTTTTCCCTGCAATCCAGCTCTCCAGCAGTCACTCCAGGGGTCCTGTGTATTAATTATAAACTGGTTATTTTGGAGTTGGGACAGGCTTCTTGGACTGCGAACACTCTCCAACCTGCAAGACCAGAATCTGCAACTGCCATAAATAACAGCCTCCTGTAAACATTGTCCTTAGTTAAGATGGGAGAAGCAGATAAAGGGTGCCTGAGAGGTAATGTTGGAATTGGGAAACACAGTCATTGTGATTGACTTGCTGCAGCCTTGCAAAGGACAGTCACTGATTCCAATTACCTGATTTCTTCCTTCCAAAGTTTCTCTGACAAATAAGTGATGAAACTGACATTTCTGGCCAGAATCCAAATGGGTCTCAGGCAATCCTGTGGGAAGATGCAAGCAAAGCCCCTCCCAGTTATTAACAGTTGATCAGGTCCTTTCCACTGATTGTCTAAGGGGTCTTTTCATCTGACAAGTATTTGAGGAACAGTGCTTGGTGTACGGCAATGTTTGACTATGGCTGGACATTTTGAATCTCTGTAAATGTTAAAGAAGTTTAGAGTTGCCAATGCCATGGCCTGCTGGATTTTAGGAGGGTACTTTCCCGCCTTTTGTCTTAACTGAATTTTAGGACATGATGGGTCCGTTTTATGATGCCTTGTCCCTGTGGGTTATGAGGTATACCTGTGTGATGTGCAATATTCCATAATTGACAAAATGATTTAAAGCAAGAGGTAGTAAAAGCTGGAGTCTTGACCTTTTTAATCTGTTTGGGAATGCCCATGGTAGCAAAGGTAGAAAGGAGGTGGACAGTGAGGTCCTTGGCTCTCTCTCCCATGTGGGCAGTAGCCCAAATAAATTTGGAATAAGTGTCCAATAAACAAAGATATACTTTTGTTTTCCAAAGGAAAAAGGTAGCTATGTGTGTAACATCAGTTTACCAGAGCACATTGGCTTTCAATCCCCTGGGGTTAATTCCCAAAACCAGTAGCACAGGTGTTTTAATTAGAGCAGAACAGGAGGAAAGTCTAGTAAAGATTCACTTAAGTTGGGTGGAAGGAATATTAGGAAAGTGAGCTTGGAGGTCTTTTAGGTTAACATGGGTGATGGAGTGGAATTTTTCTGCTTCAGAGAGGGACAGGGAATAGACTCCTGTAGAGGAGACTCTGTCTGCAAGAGAGCTGCCTTCAGAAAGAGGCCCCAGTAGGAGGCCATGTGTATGAATGTGCTGTTTGAAGAGAGAGTGGCTCCTATTCTGTGAGGAGTGAAACGTCAACGAGAAGCAGGGTGAGGGGATTTTTGTCTAATGGGACAAAGGATCTTGATAGACAGGGCAGCAGATTGATCACATCGATATTGTATGAGAAGAGATTAAGAGGCCGGTTGGTTTCTTTGAGTGCTAGATAAACAGCATAGAGTTCTTTGTACTGTGAAGTATGGTCAAGGAGAGGGTGAAACAGGATCTGAGGGGATTGATCCAAGTTGTCATAAATGATGGCTGCAGCTCCTCCTTCCCTCAGTCAGTGAAAACAGACATGGCCTGCCTTATAGGCTCATCTTGGAAAAGATGGGGAGGAAGCCAATTTAGCAATGAGATAGTGGATACCCACCTGTCATTAGGGTAGTGATTTTCTATCTGTCCTGGAAATCCCATGAGGCTTATGGCTATATGAGCATGATTTCACATCAGCTACTGGATATCCAGGAGGGTGAAGGTTCACAGTATGATATCAGTCTCTTTCCCCAGTGCATGCAGGGAATGCGCCCTCCCATTTCTTATCATAGTGGCCAAAGAATCCTTTTCAGGGTGCTGGAGAGATGGCCTAGCTGTTAAGAGCACCGAGTGCTCTTGCAGAGGAACCAGGTTCGATTCCCAGCACCCACATGGTGGCTGAGAATCGTCTTTAACTCCAGTTCCAGGGTAATCTGACACCCTCTTCTGACCTCTGTGGGATTGTATGACACAGGTGCACAAATCTATATGCAAACAGTACATTCATACACATAAAAAATAATTAAATTAAAAAAAATAATCCAATTCAGTTAACAGTCAGGGAGTTTCCCCCTATGGGTGTGTACAGCCACTCTAGTACTCCAGTGGATTGATAAAGATCTCCTAAGACCATGGGGTGGTAAAGATAAGCATCTGAACAGGAAGGGAGGGTTTAAAAAGGTGCTAAAGCCAGGCTCTGGAGAGCTCAGTTGAGTTCAGTTAGATGTTCTGAGGCTTCTGCTTTGTGCTTTCGCTTGGAACTGGGTTCTGGTCACCTTGCAGAAGATCAAAGAGAGTCTGTAGTTTTGTAGTGGGGATTGACATCCATGGGTGGAGCAAGTCACGATTTCCTAGGAAGGAATGAAGGAATGCTAGTGTGAGCTTTGGAGGAAGGGAGAGTATAGGTTTGAGTGGCCTCACTGCTGTGAGAGAAATTTCAGTGCCTAGGAAACGAATTGGGGGAATCATTTGAACCTTAGTATGGACTTTTTTAAATTATTTTTTTAATTTTCATTTTTTTATTGATGATTTGTGTATTTTGTACATCATTTTCCAATTCAGTTCAGGCATATTTCACTTTCCCTTCCCACCACCCCACACCACCCCATCCCGGATCATGTATTCTGTCATAACTGTCCTGCATCTTTCAGTTTTTTTTTTTCATTTTTTAACAATAAGTGATAATTTATTAGTAAAAGCGTCCTTCATATAAAACCAATTTGCAAGCAGCTGTGTCCAAACCCACACAGCCCATGGGTCCTACCATCCAGCA
Organism: Rhizomys pruinosus; assembly: GCA_009823505.1. Taxonomy (NCBI): domain Eukaryota; kingdom Metazoa; phylum Chordata; class Mammalia; order Rodentia; family Spalacidae; genus Rhizomys; species Rhizomys pruinosus. The sequence continues at coordinate 849,965 of VZQC01002209.1, forward strand.
GGGAGTATGGACTATTTTTAAATCTAAAAGCTTCTTAGGATGGTACAAGACTGTCCTTTAAAATTGCCATATCAGTTGATAATTTGTCCCAATAAAACGTCGTCCATATAATTGAAGGCTTGCAGAACTTGTTCCTTGTGGGGTTTTAGAGCCACCATTACTGCCTCTTGGCAGAGCATTGGGCTGTTGGCCATGCCTTGTGGCAGGACAGTCCAGGTGGAATGAGTTGCTGGACCTGAGTTGTTAATTGCAGTTCTGAGAAATTGAACTGCTTGCAATCCTCAGCATGGAGGGGAATTGGAAAGAAACAGTACTTGATATCTAAGGCTAGCAGAGGGGTGTTAGCTGGGATAGCAGAGGCAAGGGGGAGACCCCTTTGTGGAGAACTCCCTCTATATGCATAGTTCTGCTAATGACTCTCAGGTCTTGTAAGAGACGCCAACCTCCTGTTGCCTTTTTTAATGACAAACACAGGGGTGTTCCAGGGTCTGAGAAATGCACAGATGTGTCCTAATGAAAATTGCTCCTTGGCTAAGTCTTGGAGAGTTTGTACTTTCTCCCCTGGTAAGGGCCACTACTCAATCCTGCCTGGATCATCTGACTTCCAGTCCAGAAAGGGGGGGGGGCATATTTTGCAGTGATGCTCAGGATTGGGGGTGCTTCTTGCTGAGATGGCAGAGGTGTTTTTCTACAGTTAAATGGTCTGTCTGGTTATGGTTGGTCTCATTTGGAGTGGTAATAACCACATCTAAAGCCTCCACAATATCTCACCCTAGCAGATTAGTGGGTGCTATTAATGGGCGAATCTGAACCATGTTTCCATCAGGGTCCTCCCAGGTGTAAACAATTTTAATTACATAAGACTGTGAGGGCCTTCCTATTCCTAAAAGTTTAGGTCCTGAATCAAGGACCAGTCAGGGGGTATTTCTTGCTGTTTTATAATCGTTCTGTCTGCCCCTGTATCTATCACACATTTAAAAGGACTCCCCCTAATTTTAATCATGAATGAAGAATGTGAGCCTTCTGAAATAGGCACTGCACAGAGGGTGCATATGGACTCTTCATCCCCTCCCCCTTTTCCCTGGGCTAGGGGCTGCCCGCCTAGGAGTTTAAAGGTGGCAGGTTTTTTACATCTTTATCATAGTTTGAATGGCAATATTTCCTCCAATGGTATCCTTTTTTACACTGGGGGCAGATAACTCATGGGGGGGGCATTCAGAAGGCCTTCTCAGAGAGACTGGTGCTTTCAGGCACTGTCTTTTCCAATGACCTCTTTCTCCACAGTTAAAACATTTCTCATTTGTGGTGACAGCAGCCACAAAGGCTTGAGGTATGTAATAAGCTTTGTGGGAGACTGTACCCACATCCTGAGTTGCCACTATCCATCATAATGATCATCGTTTAAGCCCTGGCACACTTATCTGCATTCCAAATTGATTCCCTCCCAAACAATATTTTTAAGGAGCAACTATCTGGCTGCAGATTTGGAGATCCTTCTCTCTAGACTGCTTTTGGTTATTAAGATAAAGTCAGGCTGGACGTGTTGGCACACGCCTTTAATCCTAGCACTTGGGAGGCAGAGGCAGGTGGATCTTTGTGAGTTCAAGGCCAGCCTGGTCTACCGAGTGAGTTCCAGGACAGCTGGGACTACAGGGAGACCCTTTCTCAAAAAGACCAAGAAAAACAAAATAAAAAGATAAAGTCAGACAGAGTTCCTCAGGATTTTGCCTAGGAAATAATAAGAAGGAACTGGACTGGCACTCATTGGGCGGTGTAATTTGATCCCAGGCCTGTAGGCTGCAAAGGCGGACCTGGTCAAAGTATCTTGGGTCCAGTCCTGCCCACTGCGTCCCTGTGCTAAAATCTCCTCTCCAAAGAGCTGTCCATAAGCCCAGTCTATATTAGGTTGCCCTTGATTTCTCTGAACCTGTTGGAGACATTCCCCTCTGTACACTGTTTCCCATTGTAAAAATAGAAGACCTGGAAGTGAACATCTACAGAAACCTCTCCAGTCCTGGGGAGTGTTAAGAGAAACACAAAAGCTCTGGAGAATGGACTTTGTCCATGGTGCCTGGACACCATCCTCTCTGACTGCTTGCCTGAGTTCTTTCAACTCACTTGCCTAGTATGAGTACCAGTTTAGAGGATGACCCCAAGTTGGAGCTACATTACAGGGAATTCCTGTAACTGTAGATCTGGTTGTCCCAAATCTGGTACAGTTTTTCTGTAGCAGAGAGGCAAGAAGTTGAGGGTGAAGATGTCCCCAGCCCCTTGAGAGGGAGTGGCTGATAATTAGGGGAAAGGTTAAGGCTATCCACTTGGATGTTTTGATTATCCTGTTCTATTTTTACTGGGCCTGGAGCTTGGGAGATTTGAGACTGAATTATATTGGGGCTCTTGAGGGGAGTTTGAGCAGGTTCTATGGAAGAGGGAGTCTGCGATGTAATTTTGTTGTTTTCCTTTCCTGACGTGGTTTGGTGGGAAGTCCCTAAGCATTGTCTCACCTCTGCCAATAGTCCCAAGAACATGACATATGCCAGAGCATTTTGTCTGTAGAGGACAGAGACTTATAATGAGAGATAAGAAATGCTAGTGGTTAGGGAAAGAGACAGTTCAAAAGACTAACCACAGGGGAAGAAAGAATCCCATGGAGACATACCACAGCTGGTCATGACTACCCCAATTATTCGGGGTGTCTCCCTGTCTCTAGGGTAAAACCCTCCAAGATTTCCCTTGCATGGGAAAAATCAAGTTCTAAGAGAGAGCCCAAGGAATACCTTCTTTCCTTCTTCCTTTGGTGAACCTTCAAGCCCCTTGTTGAGCACCAGTTGTCATTCTTCCCTTTCCTCAGCTCCAGGACATGTCTCCTGCCTGCAGTCTCTAGGCTTCACTCTTGCAAGAAGAGGGTAGGGAAAACCACAGGAGATCACCCATGGAAAAATTAACAGACTCCCATGCAGAGAGTTAGAAGAGTAACTTCCTTTATTTTCTGACACTGAGGTCTATATATTCAAGGCTATTGTGCTCTGAGCAAGGAAGTGGGGGGCAGACAGAAGGGAGGGGTGAGCCACCTTTACTCTAATTGGGGGGCTGCAGAGTTCTGGTTTGTGCAACAGGTAACTAGAGGTGTGACATTTTGTTCAATGCCTTAAGGGAAGGAGCCATCCAGTCCTGGAACTTTGCAGAGACAGGCGAAGCAAGAATCATTGTCATATCCCGAATCTTTCTGATATAGGTAACTCACAGAGGCAACTGAATGCCCACAGAGATATCACATAACTGGAGTTCTTCCAGGACAGGTCTTACAAGTTCTTGCTTCAAGGCACACACAAAGTTTCATTCCCACAACCCATTGTTACATCAAACATCAAATTTTCCAAAACAATACTCCATCTCAGCAAGTGCTCCACAATTGCACAAAAGAGCCCAATGCCCCATGAAAATGCTACATCTATTTATTCTCTCATTATAATTCTACATTGTTATCTTACATGGTCTTTTTCCTTATAACGGTCCACTATCTCCTTACATTGCTCTACTCTCTCATTAAAATACTCCATTGTTACATCACAATAATTTACTGTACTATCAGAATGCTATATTGTTGCATCATTATTGTCCATTGTCTCATAACCATCATCCAATTTTTCATCCAGTATTGAATCATAGTGATTAGATATCCCATAATAATCCTCCCCTAACACTAAAATCCAATACTTAATTTTTGCAAATTTAATACATCTTGATTACATTTAGACCCCTCTCTTATCTGCAGCCCTCATAGCCTCCCACCAGATTTCAGCATACTGTCATATATGTTTTGGCTTATCAAGCCCAGTTTGTATCCCAAAATGTTCCTTTGTGTGAGTCATTCCACTGGAGCCTAGTCAATCTATTTACTGTCACTCCATTAAAGAATACCAGCTCTCCATCTGACTGTAATAATCTGTTTCTTAGGGCAACCTTGCTGAGGCTCATCCACCCCTAGCTCCCCAGGAGCCATAGCCAGAAGCATAGGAAATAGTGACAACATTCACATTTCTGGGAGATTTGTCTTTTGCAAAGCTCATTTATTCTTTCTTTGATAAAAGTGTATATAGTGAAAACAGGGTTCTCAGAAAACACATGAAAGGGTCAGGATTCCAAAGACAGTAAAAAGTAATCACAAGTCTTCATACAGAGAAGATGGGGGAGGTGTTTCAAATATAAACCTTGGGTGGTAAACAAATTTAAGGGGGTGCAGTTAAATATTGAAAGCATACATAAATCTTAGTTAATACAGGTAAGACAGATAAAAATCACAAAGATACGTAGTGTTGGCAGCCTACCACACAGACAATGTGTGCTGTGCCACGCCCTAAGATGGCGCCGACTTCCTGAGTCACTACAAGCCGCTTCCCGCCGTTGCCTTTGCAGTGGACAAACTGCGCATGACTACTACTCTCTGGGCCCGCGCCTTGGGCATGCTAATGAGGCATCGGACGGTGCACCAATCCAGAGCATACCCGAACCCTCTGGACTGCTATATAAGTGGTGCTTCTGCCCCATTTCGGGGTCCTTCTCACAAAAGAGCTGTGCACAATAAATATTACCACAGAAGAATCCTGTTGTCCGCGTGAAGTTCTTGCCGGCGAGACTACCGCGCGGGACAACGTAGGTCCTGTGTAAAGTAGGCACTAACTAGAGGAAGAGAGATAACAATCAATGTAGTCTGACCAACATGATTTTTCCCATAAAACAAATGGGAAATTCAGGTCCTGGCAGCTGTGTCTTATTTGGTGTTCTAATTGATAGATTCTTTGATGAACCCACTGCTTTTAGTGCTCCATCCCCCATAAGGACCCCAAGCAGCTTCTCAGAACTCATGTGCTCCATATTATTCTAAATCAATTCATCCCAGCCTCCAACATCTCCCCTGTTTTTTTTTTTTTTCTTTTTTAAATGAAAACAAATTGATACTCTCATGGAAACCATGACATTATTTGTTGAATAAATAAATATATTATGAGAATTGGTGTCACAATAAGAAGTATGCCAATTAATATGGATTCCAGTAAATTGATGATCCATAAAAGCCATTTAAGCCAGGGGATTGAAGAGTAAGGGTTTTTGTCAATTTACATTTGAAATTAATTAAATTGTCACCCATTCCTTGATTCATCTCTCCCAATAATTCAGCGGTCATATTGGTTGTTTTACTAGTTACACAAGTGAATTTGGAAATTTCCCTTTGTCTCCCAGTTACTAAGCCAGGTAGAGGAAGCAGGTAGGATGATACATCTGCTTACATCAATGGGTTTAATAGATGTAAGGACTCATCACAGTTTTCTGGCAGAGACCTACTAGTTCTTGTCTTACGTAGAGTTAAAAATGCACAAACTTGCATGCAGACAGTACATTCATACACATACAGAAATAAACAAAATTAATAAAAAAAAATAGAGGCACTCTATGTCCCATATGACAGAGTCCTTGATAATCAGTGGGCAGAACCTTAAATGTCTCATTATTAAAAATACGTCCATCCTATGGATACATTTTTTCCTTTGCTCAAGGAATAATTAGAAGTGGAAGCACAATGTGGAGGAATGCATTTACAATCAAAATATAGACAATGATTTGCAAAAACATAAGTAATAGGTAGATCTCCAACTTCTTTGACAATATGTTGTGTCTGACTATCCATATTATCTCTAGTTATTTGTTTATAAGATTCAATATGTACTTATACACAAATTATTTTTTTCTTTAACAGACCTGGTATTGTGGGATATCCTTGGACACAGAAAATTTTATGTATTTTAACCCTGTTGCACAAGGTGGACCAAACCAGATTTAAGTCTAAAGTAAGGTGGTTTTGCTTTTTTATACAGATATCATTGCCCTATACTCTAAAATTTATTGCTTCCTTATAAATGGTAAAATCATTTTTGCCTTTTAAGTTTTGATCAGTAGCATTTTTCCAATTAAACTTTTCTATATTTGTTCGAATGTGTATAATTTTCCCTGCATTTCCCAGACTATGGGCCTAGAAGTTGATTGAGTCTTCTGATGAATCCGTATGGCACCTATCTTGGGGAGGATTTATTTTTCTGGAAAGAGACAAGCATACCTGCTTCCCATGGTCAGCAAAGAGGCCAGAATTTTACTCCAAATTCCTGATTCTGTGTCTCTGCAAAGCACTTGTGACAAGGGACTATCAGTTTCTTAAAATGTTTAGCCATAGGGAAAGCTCCTTGATCATTTAATGTAAAAAATTAAGGATAATAATGATCTAGATAGCAAAAAATGAGGACTTTTTGCAGTTATTTCAGGTATGGTTGACTCCTCCACTTTCATTTTATTTATTTGAACTTTAAGACATTTGTATTGTCTTTCTATTATTGCTTCACCTGTAGGATTATGAGGAATTCCAGTATTATAAGTAATTTCCCAAGATTGGCAGAACTGCTGAAAAATCTTACTGGAATATCCATGCCCATTATCTTTTTAGATAAATAGAAAAAAAGTTTGTACTATGTGATTAATTACATCTTTAGTTTTTTTTTTTTTTTTTTCCCTCCTGTATGGTCTGTTCCAATTACAGCTAAAGAATAAGTCTGCATAATACAATGAACATATTTAAGTCTTCCAAACTCAGATAGATGGGTTATGTCAGTTTGCCAAATAATATTTGAAGATAGGCCACGAGGATTTACTCCAGTCATAGGTCCTAAAACGGAAAGGAGGAGCACATTGAGGACATTATTTAAATATAAATTTATTTTGTCGTTTAGGGAGATGAGGGTATAGATCCTTCCACATTTTTGCTGGCTGATAAATAAGTTGATGACTATCTAGGGGAGTCATAACATATGATTATTTGATTGATTTGTCTCCCTCTTAGTTAAGAGAGGGTTTTGGAACAGGAAGTCTGTATAAGAGCATATATGAGCTACAAAGAATGGGTTAAGTCTTTGGAGAACTTTAGTCCTTAGGTGTAGACAATCCCCCAGACCTGCTGGGAAAATTTTGAGTCTGACCAAAGGAAAGGGGATGAGAGGCACAGAGTCAAGGCACAGACCCTGGGAGTTGGGTGAATGCAGACAGAGGGCAGATGTCTCAGACTTGTTTATTGGAGGCAGGATTAGGGGTTATGTACTGTTCACATTCCCACTCTCCTCTTGTCTCCTTGTGATTGACCCATGTCTGCAACACTGCTTGTATGGACTCACCTGCCTAGGACAGGTTATGTTGATGAGGGACAAGCTCTGCACATGCATAATTCTCAGCATACTGTCTACTACATTTCCACCATTTGTATTTAATTTGGCATGAGGAACAGTCCAGTGGGAGCTCAGGTGCTATGCACAAACCTTGCTGACCCCACCTCTGGCATACTGACATTTGACTGCATCTGTCTTAGTTTGCTCTGATTTTGCAGGGTCATACCTGTCTTTGACTGGCCAGCCACCAAGGGAAGAGGTAAGGAGCAGTACCATGGAGGGGAGAGGCAAGCTCATTCCCGTGAATTGTGGATGGATAAGAGCCAGATGCGCATCACCTCATCAGGAGGGGTGCATACAGTGTCCTTGTTGACCATTGCTGAGAGGACCTGGGCTGTTGTTTTGTTGACCTGGCATTGATTTTGGGCAAAGTGAAACAGACGCCTGAAGAGAAAAAAGCAGAGCAGGGCCAGGAGGCAGAGGACGCCCAGGGGACCAGTGTAGCAGGGTCACAAATGGACTTCAGCTTAGACCACACCTGTGAAATGAAGCTAGTGTCAAAGGCTATGACCTTGGGGGAAGGGGTAAGAGTTAAAGGAGACAACTTGAGAACCAAGGGTCAAGGTGTAGTTAATAAACTATTGTGAACAGGGGCTTTTAATAATGTCACTAAATTCAGGATGTAGACAGTGATATTGAGGATTTAGTAGGGGGTCAGGCAGAATGAGGAAAACCTGGGGTCACAACTCTTCTCTCCCTCTCATTATGTGGTTTCAAATCATTGAAGGAAGTTCACAAGAGTGAACCACAGTTGGTGTCTCCAAGATGGAACGATGTCTGCTAGGGGGTTTGTATTGGGTCCTTAGCACCATAATGTTAATGGGATGTACCTACTGGTCAATAAATCTGACAGGTGAGTTAGGGATACATGAGCCACAAGTCCAAGCAACCAGAAGTTTAATGGCAGATCCAGGAAGTCCTCAGCTCTCAGCTGAGAAAGAAACTGGCTCTTTGGGGAGGAGGGGGTCTTGTCCCTAAACTGCCTAGCCAATTTTTAGCTCCTACTTTTATCACATTACCCTCTGAGGAGGTTACTCCAATTGCCAAGAGGGAATCAGCGCACCTACTACTCTGACTTCTTCCATGCTGAAAAGGGGTGAAGGAGGTGGTGACTGGGGTTACCCTGCTCAGTGAATTAATTAATTAAATTAGTTAATAAATTAATTTGTATGAATGCATTGTCTAAATGTAGGTTTGTGCACGGGTGCTGTGCAATGCCTCGGAGGTCAGAATAGGGCATCAGATTACCCTGGAACTGGAGTTCTCCTGTAATTGGGGTTACAGACGATTCTCAGCCACCATATGGTTGCTGGGGATCGAACCCAGGTCCTCTGTAAGAGCAGTCGGTGCTCTTAACCACTAGGCCGTTTCTCCAGCCCCTAGATACATTTTCTAGGCAGGGAACCAAGAGAGGAATAGGGTGAATTAAAAAAAAAACTTAAAAATCCATTAAAATTTCTCCATTATTAGGCTTCTTCTTTTGTTCATTTGTCTATGATGACTGGACTCAGCATCTGCTTTCCATGAAATGTCAATAGTCATGGTGTGAGTTTTACCTTAGGTAGTTGCTTAAATAGAAAGAAGAAACTTTGTTATTTGGTAACAACAAATCACATATGACTTTAAATGACTTAAAATCTAGTGCCTGGTGGCACAATCTTTCAGACTTTAAAGGAACTGTAATAATTACTTTTATTTCGTTATACTTTCCTCTTGGTCCATACAGTTAGCCCAGATTAAACAACTTTAGTTTTCTCGAGGTCAGTTGAGAATCTGGTCCTCAGGGATAACTCAGCCTTTTGGGGGGAGAGGCCTCTGGCTCCTCTTGGCTTTTCATTTACTAGTTCCATCCACATGAGGACAAAGTCAGTTCTTGCTAGACCCAGCTTCCCTTTTTGAAGCATGAAGAGACTTTCCTCTTTATAGACTGGACACTGGCTAGTGGATCTCCAAGACCTCCCTGCCCAGGAGGACTGTTGCCTCGCAATTGCAGTGCATTTCAGGAGATTCCCCCAGACATAATCCCCTGGGAATGGTTGACATCAGAGTGCAAGGAACAAATTTGTTCCTTAGGTCCCTCAGTGGAATTGGCATGGGCATTTAAGTATGGTCGTTATCTACCCAGAAAGGCTAAGTTACACCAAGCTAACACCTTTAATTACTGTACAATATTCTAGATAAGGCTTGAACAAAAAGTTCAAGCAGCCTTGTATAATAATGACTAGAGGAGGGACTTAACACCATGAGTTAGGCAGGCATAACCCACAAGATTGAATTAAACAATTTCAGGCTTATTTTTAATGTAAAACTGTTCACTACAATTACTACAAATGGGAACCATCTTTTTCGTTTTCAGACCCTTTATCGTGGTTTATAGTTTTCCCAGAAAGCAAGAGTTGTAACACATGCCAGAAGACAGGAAATAAACTGATAAGTATTACCAAGTCCATCCAAACTCTATTCTTTTGGACTGCATGTAGTTGGTTCAGGAAGATACAATCTAGCTTTTTGAGCCAAATTATCTGGTTATGTTAAAGGAAATAGCAAAAGCAACTCTTGCAAGAAACATAAAGTACATTTTTCAGTAGCCTTAGTAACCCACCATTTGCCTGTGCCCATTTAATCCAAACCTGTAACAGGGAGTCAGGGTCAAGCCAGAAGAGGACTGAAAATTAACAAATTGTTGTATTCCTATTCCTGTCACAATCCTATTCAGGCCACCAGTAAACAAGCTTGAGTGTTTAATTTAATACAAGTACCTTATCATTTTTCTATAACTTGAAGTGCCATGTGATATGCATATAAAGGTTGGACAAAAACTGAACACTCTTATACAAACCTTGACTAGATATACATTTTGATTTTTTTTTTATTTCGGTATGTATATCAATGTACTGTCTGCATGCAGGTTTGTGCACCCGTGTCGTGCAATGCCGCGGAGGTCAGAAGAGGGTCTCGGATTCCCCTGGAACTGGAGTTCTCCTGGAACTGGAGTTTCAGACGGCTCTCGGCCGCCATGTGGGTGCTGGGGATCGAACCCGGGTCCTCTGCAAGAGCGGTCGGCGCTCTTAACCGCTAGGCCATCTCTCCAGCCCACATTTTGATTTTTAAACTAGTTCACTGAACCTTACAAATTTAAGCTTATTTATATAGTGTCTTTTTTACCTGTCACAACAAACCTCCTCAGACATTCATCACTTGCATAAACTTTTTCATAATCTTCACATAAAGCCTTACTAAAAATAACTGTTTAACATTTTCCACCTTTTTATATTATTTTATTACATTGAGACATAGCATTTATAAACAGATTAACCCTTAATTTACTAAGTAATTAATACCTATTTTCCATGTAATTAGATGGGACAGTTATCTCGAATACACTATTATTAATGGTGAGATGTTCATGCCAGATTGGGAGCAGGTTTTGAATGACCAATCTTCTTTGAGTGCTAAGAGGTACTTTACCTAGGCCTGTCAAATGTCTCCACATGTGTAAAGTGTGGAAATAAATAATGCCTTAGAACAGAAGTGATTATTCCTTAAAATGAACTTAAGATATAAGGAACAAGGACCATAGTGTAATTTAACAGTATGGGCTCACATGACAGTTTACTTGTGAATCAACTTGATATCAAGTAAGTCACTAGCATTAGATGCAAGCCTATTCATTTAAACAGCTCCATAAAACAAACATTTAATTAGTTTCAAACCCAAAATTTCTACACCATGTTGAAAACTCTAAATTACGGATGAAAACTTAAGTCAGAGTAAAATATGACTCTTAAGTTTATACCAGTCAACATAACAACATTTTAATCTTCACAATTTATACAGTATTGTGGTCATCTAGTTTTGAGATAAATTTTCCTATTTCTAATTTAGGATTAAATTGGGTCAGTTATTTGTTTCTGAATCAGAAATTCTACAGTAATGATTTTTACACCTAAAGACCTTGGCTGTTCTAGGATTAAAGGCATGCTAGGATTAAAGTTGTGGCCCACCAACTTGGCTGTGGAACTTCCAGGAGTGGCAAGACCAGCTGGGAAACATTTCAAACCCAGGGAGGTATATTTGCTCCTTAAAATTAGGAAGGGGATGGGGAAAACAGATGGGAATCACAATAAAACCCATTATCTACCCCAGAAGACGTAGCTCTCCCACCATGGAGGCAAGAAACAGGGCTGACCCAGGCCATTCTGGTATTGGTTCTCAACCCAAACCAGACCAAGATGTCCACATGTTTTTTTCTCACAAGTGACTGAAGAGAGTTTGGAAATTTTTTTAGAGTACCCAAGTTATACCACTAAAATATTTATATTTCTGATTAGACGTGTCATAATAAGGTTTTACTAAGTATGAGGGTTTAAGACACTTACACCCTCGAACTAGGTTCTTATCCATAAGCTGAACTGAGCTTCCATAGTTAAAAAGACTCAAACACACTTTCAAAACATCAGGAGCCTGGGGCAAGAGGGCTGCTTTATCATCTTAAAGTGATCACAATAATATTTTGTCTTTTATGAGACAAGGTCTCCCTGTAGCTCTGGCTGACCTGGAAATCAGATTTGCTTTTAAATCACAAAGATCTGCCTGCCTCTGCCTCCCAAGTGCTAGGATTAAAGGCATGCACCACCAAGCCTGCCTAGGAGACTAATAGCATGGAGTGAAGTACAGTTTTCATAAATTTGATTCACCCAGTTCTCTGAGACCAACTCTTCCTCAACACAAACACAGAGCCTACCCATGAGATCAACAAGGAGGGCACAGACCCAGAGGGTTCCCTTTTCCTCCCATGAGGAAAAAGGGAGGAAGGGAAACAGGCACAAAAATTCTTCTACAAACATAACAGAGCCCAAAAGCTGTTCCAGAGTGCTCTCCCTCACCCCTTGGTGTAAAGAGCCTATAATGCACCCCCGGAAGTCATGCAGCACCCCACTGATCCAGGTACCAGAATTGTCTCTAGCAGAGATGGAAAAGTTGCCACGTGGGCACTCCAGAGAGCTCAGGAATGCCCTGAGCTCTAAAGACCTCCTTCCAAGCCAGACCAGGATTCCTGACTAACTACTGATGAAATTTTTCTAGCTACTTAGAGGCAGATTATCTTTGGTCCTTTGAGATAGCAGCTGGGTGGACAAAACTCACCAAAGCAAACCAGATGGGCTGACCTTCAGCTCACAAAGAACTGCCTGTCTCAGCCTCCTGAGGACTGGGATTAAAGATGTGTATTAACACACCAGGTCCAAGAATTCATCCCTGAAGGCTAGTTAATATTAAATCAGGCAAGCATCCAACCAGAGAATCTGGCATTCAGAGGTCTCAAAAAAATAGGTAATACCAAAGCAAGCAAGTTACCTCACACAATCCCTTTAGAAAGCTGACACAAACCAAATTTTAGGCCTTTAAATGCATTTTTAAATATCAATTTTAAAGATTGCATGTGCATATCTAGTCTGGCATGCCAAAATGAATAATTTTGTGCAATTTAAAGGATTGAAACTTGAAGTGGCCACTTTGTTTGACAGAACCAACATGAGACAGTTACAATTACCGGTTTACAAACACACATAAAAACTTAGAAACATGCTTAGACACAAGGAAAAACAGTTACCATAAACACAAGACATAGACAAAAAGAGGAAATGCTGTGAGATCGCAGCAGACACCCTGTCTCTGAACCAAAAATCCAGACCCCGTTGCCCGGATTCCAAATGCCTGAGGTGAACCCCATGTTTTCACTTTACCAGTGGACAGTTAGGGCTTCCCCCATCTCTGTGCTCAAGTAGCAATACTGCGTCCAGTTTCTCCTAACCGAATGCCCCAGACCAGAAACTAGAGTTTAAACAAAACCAAAATGAAAGTAAAAAGACAAAAAAAAAATAATAATAATAAAATGAATTGAAGTCTTTCTTACCCAAAAGACACAGCCAGCTGAAGGAGATGTCTCTAGTCTCTCCACTGGGAGACAGTTTCCTGGGCACCCCTCCAAGGGTATATTTGTGGGGGGCGAATGAGTATCCATAGCAGTTGCAGCTGAAGGAACTTTGGGGAGGGTGGAGATGGGGGGATTCCTTGTCGTGGTGAAAGTCAGGGACAGAGAGCAGGGCCAACTTCTCCTTGGTGCTCTTGTTGCAGGCTGAGCTATGCTCAAGCAGAACATCCTGCTGCTGAGGGGCCCTTAAGGCTTGAAATTATGGCAAGGAGAAGCAATGCAAACAGCCTCCTCCCAAATGAATCCAAGTCCCGGGATTTCATTTTAAGGCCCACGGTCTGGAGGTGTGGTGCAGCCGTCCATGTCCCGAATGTGGGGAGGAATATTATCCATGAAGGCAGGAAATGGTAAGGGAGGAGAGGGGTGAGAGTTCGGGCTCTCACCCTATCACACAGCCGAAAGAGCAAAGAACACAGAAGAGGGCCTACTCATCGATTAAGGAAGGGGGTGCCTTGCCAGCACTGGGGGGAAGGAGTCAAAAAAACACCTTGGGCACCAGATGTAGACAATCCCCCAGGCCTGCTGGGGAATTTTGGGGTCCAACTGAAGGAAAGGGGGTGAGAGGCACAGAGTCAAGGCACAGACTCTGGGAGTCGGGTGAACAGCAGACAGAGGGCGAGCTGTCAAGGACTCATTTATTGGGGGCAGGGTTAGGGGTTATGTACTGTTCTCATTCCCACTCTCCTCTTGTCACCTTATGATTGGCCAAGATCTGCAACGCTGCTTGTATGGTATAACCTGCCTAGGGCAGGTTAGGTTGAGGGACAAATTTACTCACTTGAAATAACTTTAAAATTTCCAGAAAGATTCATGCATATCAATTTCTCCAGTATAATTTGCAAAGGGAAGTTGCCAGGAGGAAGATATTGAAGAAACATAATTAATCTCCTCCCATGAGAAAGACAAGATTATTTTATCAGAGTTCTTGCCAAAGACATGAAGAGTCTGAAAATGGGGCCTATATGTGTTAAAAAATATTACCATAGCATAATAAAGTGTACTTTTCTTTGTTAAGATGATGAGGAAGGTGGATGAATTCTAAAAAAAAAATATTTGGTCCTTGAAATATAATGGCAAAAGTTTGATTTATATTTGGAATTATAAGAATTTGGATATCTTTTTGAATCTTGATTCTATTTATTTTTATTTAGTGAAGAGCCGTATTTTCCATGATTAAAGTTTGTCTTGTATTATTTAAATATTTGAGAGAGTTAGGGTCTGAGTCCTGTTCTAATAAATGGAAGAGGGGACACAGCTGCATGGTGGTAAGATGAAAGGAGGGTCTTCACCAGTTTAGATGACCAATAAACTGTTGTAATTGATTTAAAGTACAGGGCTTTGGTAACTCTATAAGAGGCAGGCAGATCTTTGTGAGTTCAAGTCCAACCTGGTCTACAGAGTGAGTTCCATGACAGCTGGGGCTACAGGGAGACCCTGTCTTGAAAAGACCAAAAAAAAAAAAAAAAAAAGAGGAGTAGTAGAATATAATTGATTACCTAAAATATCATACTCCAGATAATTATAAGCTGTGTGGCTTTGAATTTTTTCTACCATGATATGAAGCCCATTTTTATCTAAGGTATTAATTAATTTGTGGAGCATAGTTTCTAATAGTTGAATGAGGGGTATTTAAGGAGGATATTGTCTATGTAATGGATAAAATGAACAGAAAGGAATTCATTAAGTATTGAACCAACTATTTTTTACACATAATATTGACAATTAGTTGAGCCATTTTTCATTCCCTGAGGCAAAACCTTCCATTGCTACCTCCAGTCGGAACAAACTGTTTACTTAGTGCAAGAGTAAAGGCAAAACACTCCCTGTCACTAGGCTGCAGAAGAATGTATCAAAAACATTCCTTTATGTCTATAATTACAATAGCATGTCCTGCAGGGATAGCTGCAGGAGTAGGAAGCCTGGTTGTAAAGACTTCATGTTTTGCATTGTAATGTGTACTTTCCTTAAATTTTGAAAAAAATAAAACCCTTCATTAAAAAAAATTCTTTCGTATTACAAAAATAGGAGTATTCCAACGGCTATTGGATGGCTCTAGGTGCCCTTTGTCTAATTGTTCTTCTATTAGATCCTGTGATGAGGTAATTTATTGCTTATAATTAAGACACTGATCCACCCAAACAGGGTCATCATTTTTCAGTGAGTCTTATAGGCCTAACATGGGGCAAAGGCCCTTAGGACTAGAGAAGCTGTGAGAAAGGATTGTTGGAAGTGAAACACTGCTCTCAAAGTTCTTTGGGAGTCACATCTGGGGTTGAGGAGATGGACACTTGTAATTTTTCTAACACATATCTTTCCCATATATTGGTACTAATGCCTTTGGTGGTGAGTGTCTGAAATGTCCCTTGGACCCAATCCAAGTGCTCTTACAGCAGAGAATATGAGGACTGAAGGAAGGAGACAGGTCTTCCTATGCCCAGAAGATCAGGTTCTTACTTTGTGGGCCAGTGCAATGGCTGCTCCTCATATCTAATAACTATTTGATCAGCTCGAGTGCCTAGCAAACCATTCATGGCAAATCCGTCTACTATGAGTTATATGGGATTTAGAGCTTGAATTATGGTGCAACTTCACCACGCCCAAGAAGATTCTGGTTCCCTCTGGTGCTGCACTCTGTCTTGCTGGCAGAGCTGCACTTGCCCTTGATGATAAGGCTGTGAATTGCTCTGTTCCCCTTCAAGGGTCTGCCATCTTTATCAAAATAAGAGTCACAATCTTTTACCCAGTAAAACCTCTCTGGCACCTGGGACATTAACTTTTAGGTTGGGGAGGGCTTCCTCTAGGTCACTGCTTAACAAAATTACCTGGCTTTCTGCATTTAAAGTAGGGTTCCTTTAAGTGAATTACCAATGCCTCTGTCACCATTGCAGCAATATCTGCCTGAGGCGAACACATTTGCCAGAACAGCTCTCCTCACCTAGACTAGAAACTCCACCCACAGCTCCTGGGGTTTCTGCATGTGATCAGACAAACTGATCCCAGCTGTTTCAATCGCTGGAGTAGATCTTCATGCTCTGAGTGCACATAGCCATACATGATCAAGATATTGGCCAGGCAATAATTTATTTTAGTATAATATTTTATTTCATGCATGGCCTTTCAGTTCAATTTAGACACATTCCCCTTTCTCTTCCCCCCACCCAAAACCACTTCATGCATTCTGCCATATGTGTCCTGCATCTTTCTCACAGTCTATTTAATGATTTTTCTCTGCAGAGGTTTATTGTTTGGGGCAGAATTGAATTGTATCAATCAATTCTTTGACCAAGTTCTTATGTTGTTCTTCCCTCCCATTTGTATTGCTCCAAAATATGCCTATATAAACATTGTACATGTTCCAGAATTACAGTATATGAGTATTTAGTCATATTTTAGAGTAATAAAACCTAAGGGGAAAAAGGTGAATTCCTATACATATTTCAGAATTAACACACAGTTTCTTCCTGCTGTTAATACTTTTTGAGTCTCAGGGTCAGTGTATTGACCTTCCCCTCTCAACATATCAATATTTATGTTGATATTAGCTTGGGTGTTTAAAGATTCCTGTTTCAGGGCTGGAGAGAATGCCTGGCAGTTAAGAGCGCTGGCCGCTCTTACAGAGGACCTGGGTTTGATCCCCAGCACCTACATAGCAGCTGAGAACCGTCTGAAACTCCAATTCCAGGAAAACTCCAGTTCCAGGGGAATCTGACACCCTCTTCTGACCTCCGCGGCATTGCATGACACGGGTGCACAAACTTGCTTGCAGACAGTACATTCATACACATACAGAAATAAAATAAATAAATAAATAAATAAATAAATAAATAAATATTTAAAAAAGATTCCTGTTTCACACATTAGTTATAATACTTGAATTTAAAAAGATGCCTGGTGGCAGAGCTGCTTGGTCCAGATGTTTAAAATCGCAAACTATGACTAATCTGCAGCTGGGCTTATCAAATATGCCCATTGGGAATGGACCATGCATTCCTTTTTCCATCACTACCTTATGCATAGATTTAAGAGTTTCATAAGCAAAAGATTCCAAGGGAAGTAAAAATCAACCAGGTATCGTCATAAACAGAGGATGGGGGAGAAGTTTCATAGAAAAATCATGGGTGGTTAAAAAAAAAAAACTTTGAGGAAGGCAGTTAACCATTTAAAGCACAGCTAAATCTTGGTAAAAGCAAGTAAGACAGATAACAATCACAGATGCACTTAGGTCCTGAGCTAAATAGGTAATAAATAGAGGAAGACAGATAACAATCAATGAAGGCTGACCAAGATTATTTCTCTCTTTGAACAAAAGGGAAATTCAGAACCTGACAGCTGTGTCCCATTTATGTTCTAATTGACAAGTTCTTTGATGAACCCACTGTATTCAGTGGTCCATCCCTCCGCTGGATCCTAATTGCTTCTCAGAACGCCTGAGCTTCATTTTAGGTTGTTTCTATTCCTTTGCTATTGTGAAGAGAGAGGCGAAAAACATGGATGCATAAGTATCTTTACAGTAGGATGAGTTTTTTGTGTATATGCCAAAGAGTGGTATAAGTGGATAACATGGTAGATTAACTATTAGTTTTTGAGAATCCTCCACACTGTTTTTCATAGTGGTTGCATGAGTTTCTAATCATATTGGAAATGAATGGGCATTCCTCCTTCTCCATATCTGCACCAACATTTGGTGACTTTTGTTCTTTTGATTTTAGCTAGTCTCACTGGGATAAGGTGAAATCTTAAATTGTTTTTTATGTGCATTTCTCTAACTATTAAGGATGTTGAGTATGTTTTCAGGTGTTTATTTCTTCATTTGCAAAGTCTCTGTTCAGGTATATAGCCTACCTTTTTTTGGTTTGTTTATTTTCTTCTTTGTTGTTTGAGTTCTTTGTACATTCTCAGTACTAATCCTCTGTGTACCTGGTAATGATTTTCTTCCACTCACTGGATTTCTTCTTCCCGTGCTTGTTTGCTTCTTTTGCTGTACAGCTTTGCTTCTTAATGAAGTTCCACTTATTGAATGTAGACATTAAGCCTGAGAAGCTGATGTCTGATGTAAGAAGTACTTTCCTAAACCCATATCTTGGAGAGTACTGCTTCTATTTTCTTCTAACCCTTTCAGAGATTTATGTTTTATATTGAGGTATTTGATCCATTTAGAGTTGAGTTTTGTACATGGGGGGGGGATGATGAAAGTCCAATTTCACTCTTCTACTGGTACTATTCTAGTTTTTTATAGCACACTTTGTTGTAGATGGCATCGTTTCTTCTTTGTGAGTTCTTGGCATCTTTCTCAAGTACTAGCATGCTGAAATTGCATGTGTTTTGGTCTTCTACTCATTCCATTGATCTATTTGTCAAATGTTTTGCCAGTACCATGTTGTTTTTATTACTACAGCTCTCCAATGTAATCTGAGATCTGGCAAGTTCACCCACCAGTGTTGTAATTTTGCTGAAGATTATTTTGGTTTTATGGTGGACTTTGTGACTTTTTGTAAGTCCAAGAAGAATGCCATGGTTTTTTGATTAGCATCATATTAAGTCTATAGATTTTTTTATAAGAAAGTCATTTTCACAATATTGATTTTACCCAATCCATGAGCATGGTAGATCATTTCACCTCCTAGTGCCTTCCTCTTTCTCAAAGATTTGAAATTTTCATTGTATAGAACTATAATGACTTTGGTTAGGTTTATTTTGCTTAAGGATGTCCTATTTTCTGTGTCAGTCATTCTCTTTTTGTGCCTTTAGCCTGTTGTTTCTAATTGGCCTTGAGTTTTTCAATTGTATATTAATTTCTATTTGAGCTTCTTCACTATCTCTTTTCTGTATTCAGTTTTCAAGTCAAGAATTTTTTTAAATATTTCACTAAGCCACACATTTTTGTACTATTGAAATTCCATCACTAGTTTATGCCTATCCTGTTTGAGTCTTTAAGTAGTTTTTTCTTTTAAGGTTTTTATCCTGTTTATCATTATTCATTTTTACTATTATTTTATTGAGTTTTTGTGTATTTCATACAAAAATTAATCAGTCTTTATAGCCTTTTAACTTGCTTTTCCATTGGCAGTCTCTCACAGCCCACCACGGTGTTTATATACTCTGTAATTTGTGTTAGTGTCTATTGACCAAATTACTCTCCACTACTATTCTTCAGTGCCAGTTCATCCTCTGAGTTCTAGATCCTGGACTCTATTCATATGAACCTAAAGCACTGTTTTCAGCATGCACAAGACCCATGAAAGCCCAACATAAATAAATAAATAAATAAATAAATAAATAAATACTCATACTAATAATTAAATTACAATATTTTTAAATGGATGCATTCCTAAATTATATAGCATTGCCAAATTTAAATGAAGATCAACAATTTAAACAGACTCTTAAAAAATAAGAAAATAGAAATAATAACACAAATCTGCCTGACAAAAAAAAATCAAGAAACAACAACAAAATCCTGAACCTAGATCGATTCATAGCAGAATTTTACCAGACTGTCAAAGAATATCTACAACCAATACTGCTTAAGTTGTTCAAAAAGTTATAAACAGAGGAAGAACTCTCAAACTCCTTCTATGAACCCAGAAGTACTCAAAAATCAAAACCAGTTAAGGACAGAACAAAAAAAGACAAGTTTAGGACAAAATCCCTAATGAAAATAAATGCAAAATTTCTCAACATAATATTTACAAACTGCTTATAGACACACATCAGTCCACCTTGATTAAGTTGGCTTTATTCCAGAGATGCAGGAGTGGATCAATATATGTAAGCTAATAGGCATAATATATCATATAAATATATTCAAAAACAAAAATCACATGATCATTTCAATAGACCCAAAAAAGCCATTTGAGAGAATCCCACATACATTCCCATTAAAATTCCTAGAGGGAATTGGACTGAAAATACAGGTATCAGTCTATTGAAGGTTTATAAAACAAAGTCACATTGAGCATCATTCTATGTGGAAAAAAAATAAAGCATTCGCATTAAAAGGAGGACTCAGAAAAAGTTATCTGCTATTCATAATCTTTCCCATTTTCATGTCTGAAATTCTATCTAGACCAATGAGAAAACAGAAGGAAATTAAATGGATCCTAATTGATAAATCATCCTAATTCAAATCATCCCTATGTACTGATCATAAAATATTATACATAGTTGATCCAAAAATATACCAGAAAACTTCTAGAAAAGATCAGCACTTTTAGAAAAATGGCAGGATACAAAATCAATTTACAAAACCAAATTCATTTCTACGTGGTAATAACAGGCAATCAGAAAGCATTCATGTAAATATTCTCAATTACATTTGGCACAAAGGTCCATTTTTACACCTCAATTATCCACTGTCCTATCACACTGCTCTCATGTATCACCAAGATGCTCCATTGATACATCACAGTGGTTTAATGTTCAACCACAATATTTCTCATCACAATGTTAGATTACAATGCTGTACTCTCTAACTACAGCGCTCTATTACTATAGTACAGTCGTCCCCTTCTCTATCACAGCAATTAATTGTCACCAAACATGCTTCCCTCTCCTAACACAATACTACATTCATTGTTCCAACATAATGGCCCAGTGTCTTCACACAATACTCCACTTTTAATAATGACCCACTCTTCCTTCATGATGATCTTTTGTCTCATCACAAGGTGCCAATATTCCCTTACCACTTCTCCATTATAACATTTTACTGTCTCATCACAAAGCTTCATTATTGCATCAGATTTGTCTACTATTTTATCACAACAATATTTTTACATGATAAATGCCCACTATCCCATCTCAGTGTTCTGCAATCTACTCAAAAGTTTCCATTGTTGAATCTAAGTGGTCCTCTGTCTCATCAGAGTGCCTAATTTTGCAACAGAGTGGTCCACTCTCCCAACACAATGCTTCTATTTCTCAAATTAATGGTCCATTGGTGCATCACAATTGTGTACTGTTTCATCAAGGTACTCATTTCCTATATGACTATTCTCCACTTATTTCTCAGAATGTTCCCTCATCTCATTACAGTGCTCCTCTCTCTCACATCAGTCCTCCATGTGTGCAGCACAGTGGTCCACTGTCCTGCCAGTGATCCAGTGTCCCATCTTTATGCTACATCGACGCATGACAAGGCTCCAATCACCCATCACAATTCTTCACTCTAGCATCATCTTGCTTGAGTTTTGCATCACCGCAACCCACTTTCCCTTTGCAAAGTCCCCTTTGACTCAACATAGTTGCACATAATTGCATTACAATGGTTCATTTTCTTTTACTAATATACCAATTTCACAAAATAATTTTTGAGAGTACCATCACAATGGTCCACTATCACATAAACACTCCATTGTTGTATTACAATGGTTCAGAGTAGTATCTCAGAGCTAAGCTGCTACGTTATAACAGTGCAACTCTCATCAGGGTGCTCTACTCTTTCATCACAGTGGTCCATTGTTGCATCAAAATGTTCCACTGTTGCATGCCAGTGGTATAATGTAAACACAATATTCAACTATTGCATTTTAGTTGTGAGTTGTCCCATTAAAATACTCTATTGTCTTATTACAATGATTTATTGTTTCATTATAATGTGCACTTTTCCATCATGGTGCTCCTTTGTCTCATGACAATGTGTACCACAGTGGTCCATTATCCTGTCTTATCTCAATGCTCCACTGTAATATGAGAATGGTCCGATTTTCCATCAGAAATATTCACTGTAACATCACTGTGCATCATCCATGTATGACAGTGGTCCTGTCTTCTTCACCAGCCTCCATTCTTTAAGCAGAGTTCTCCAGATTTGAGTAACAGGATCTCATTATACTATAATAGTGCATCACTGTCATAACACAATCTTTGATTGTGTTATCATAATGCTCCATTATCTCATAAAAATGAACCATTGTTGCATGATGGTAGTCCAATTTTCCATCACATTTCTCCACTGTAGTCTCATAATGCTCTATTTTTGCAACCTAGTGGCCTAGTGTCCCATCAAAATACCCACATTTTTCATTATAACACTCCATTATTGTATAACAGTGTTGCACATTACAAATTAAATGTTTCCCTATCTCATCAAAATCCTCCATTATTGCCATACGAGAGGCCATTCTCCCATCCTAAAGCTCTACTCTATCAGTCCAATGTTTTTCTATTACAGTGGTCTACTTCTCCATTTCTACACTCCTCTGTTTGCTAACGTTGTTGATTTTTTGCATCACTATAGTCTAGTGTCCCATAACGATGCCCCCTCTCTGATCAAATGGTCCACTCTCCCTTCATAATATTCTTATGTATCATCACAATCCTTCTTTGTAGCCTCCAAACAGTCCACTCTCCTATCACCATGCTTCACTGAGTCAGCATAATGATCCACTGTTGAGTCACAGTCATCCAATATTCTTTCACAATGCTCCATTTTTACATCACAATTATCCACTCTCCCATCTCAATACACCTCTGTCTCATCTAAGGGCTAAATTCTAGCATCATGGTGGTCTATTATCATATTGCATTGCTCCCCTATCTCATCACAACGTGCATTGCTGTATCGCAATGATTCACTGCCTTGTCAATTACTCTCCTCTCAATTTTCCACTGTCCCATTAAACTGTTCTAAAGTTTCATCACAATTTTCAACTAATGCATCCTAATGGTCTACTGTTTTAGAATTATGCCTCATTATCACATGAAAATGCTCCACTGTCCCACAACAATGCTGTGTTTTCTCATCACAATGCTCCATTGGTGCATCTCAGGGGTCTGCTGTCCTGTCAGAATGCTCCACTGCTTATCAACATAGACAAATATCCTGTATAATTCTCCACTGTTGCATCGCATTGGTCCACTGTCCTACACCAATATTACACTGCTGTATCTCAATGTACTAGTTTTTTTCTCTGTTCTGCTTTTCACCATAATGCTCCATTGTTGTACCAAAATATTCCACTGCATTTTTAATAATTCATCCTTTTCACATCACAATGTCCCACTGTCCCATAACAGTGCTCCACTGTCTCATCATCATTCTCCATTGTCCATCTGCATGTCCATGGTCATGTCACAGTGCTACACTGTAATAGTACAGTGGTTCCATGTCCCATCAAAATGATCCCCTGTCTTATTGCAACCATCCATTTTTATATAATAGTGGTCTGCTGTACCATTACAATGCTCCCCTCTCTCATCAGTTTTCATTGTCCCATTGCCTTTTTATTTCTTCCCATCACAAGCTGTATTGCCTCATCAGAATGGGCACGTCTCTGAACCTAATGTTCCATTGTTTCATCACAATGCCCAGCTTTCTCACCACAATGAACTCATAATGCTCCATTGTTACATCACAGTTATCCATTGTCTTAGCAGAATGTTACAATTTTGGATATCAGTGTTATACTGTTCTATACCAGTGTTCCACTGTTGCATAATATTGGTCTGTTGTCACATAAAAATTATCTGTCTCATCCTAATGCTTCATTTTGTACTACAGTGTTCCAGTGTCTCATCACAGTGTTGCATCTCAAAATTCCAATCTCCCATTACTGTATTCCAATGTTGAATCCCAATCATCCAACATCCTATCACAATGCTTCATTGTTTTGTCCCAATAGCCCATGATCCTATAAAATACTCAATGATTTCATAACAACACTAATTTATTTTCCCCAAAATGATCCACCATGCTTTCATGATGTAGTTTGTGTATTCACAGTGCTTCACTCTGTCATTACAAGGCTCCTGTCTTATAACCATGGCTCCATTTTGACTCACAGTGTCCACTATCCCATTACAGTGGTCTCAGCCTCAACTCAAAACTCCTTTAATATATGCATTAGTCAGGGTTCTCTAAAGAAAAAGAATCTATAGAATGAATATATAACTGTATACAGATTTATTGATATGCTCACAGGATAGACTTCAAGTTGTCGAAAAATAGCCACACCACACCAAAGAGGCTGAGAATCCAGGGAACTGCTCAGTCCAAAAGTTTGGATGTCTCAGTATTCCCAATCTGGTGCTGAAGGCCTGATGGATTCCAGGAGATCTGCCAACTCAGTACACGCTGGGATCCAAAGGGTTGATCACAGCAGCAAGACAAACTCCCCAGTGAGAGAGAAGGCAAGCCACAGGAAAAATGGACATGCTCCCTCTGCCATGGACTTTTATACTGCCTGCTGGCAGAAGGTAATGCCTACATTTAGGGTGGGCCATCCAGCTTTAGGTAGTCCAACCTGAAGATCTCTTTCTCATATTTGTTCATCACTAATCCAGTCAAGTTTACACCCAGGATTAACCATCACAATAGAACATAATGTTTGAATTTCCAGTGTCTTCTTTTCTCACTGTAATGCTCTATTTTTGCATTAGAATGAATAACTGACATATAATAATGCACCTTGGTCTCAACATAATGATCCACTTTCTCTAAACAATTCTCTGTTTCATCACAAAATTCCACTGTTACAATTACCCAGTGTCCTATGACAATGCTACATTATTATGTAATCATGGTCCACTGTCTGATCACAACGTGCCTGTCTCATCTCAGTCCTCCATTTTGCATCCACATATTCCACTCTTTGATCACAATGCTGCATTTTTGCATCCTGATTTTCAAATTTTCTATAGTAATCAGCCTGGCTCATGAAAACGGTCCCTTTTATCACATTCTCATCTCAGCTCTCCACAGACTCATCAAAAAGCTCCATTTTTTTATCCAAATGTGCCACTGTAATATTGCGATATTGTATTACAGGATTCCAAATGTCCAATATCCCATCACATTCCTCCGTTGTTGAACCAAATGATCCACTATTCAATAAAGCAATTTTATCATAACAATGTTCAATTATTTCATGAAAATGGTGCTATCACAGTGTACTATTCCTCCATGACAATGGTGCTTGGTACTGTAACAGTGTTTATTTGCTTAACAGTGATCCACTCTCCCATCACAATTCTCCCATCACAATGTGGGATTGTTACATCACAAGGATCCATTATTTTAACATAATGCTCCACATTCTCTACACAATGGTTGACTATCCTATCAAAATGTGATGCTGTTACATCATAAGGCACACTGTTGCATCACAATGATTCACTGTGTTATCACAATGGTACATTGTTGCATCAACATGTCATCACAAATACTTTTGTTGTATCACAATGTTCCACATTTCTATTACAAGGATCCACTTGTCACTCATACTGCTCCATGATCTCATCACATTTCTACATTCTTTTTATCCAAAGACCCACTTTAATATCACAGCTCTTTAGTGCTTCATAAAAATGTTCCACTGTCCCTTCAAAAAACTACCCTATTTCATCACAATGTTTCATTTTTGCATATTGTCTACTGTTCTATGACAATGTTCCTTTGTCTTATGGCAATTGTTCATTATACTCTCAAAATGTTCCATTTTTGGACCAAATTGTCAACTGTCCTATGACAATGCTTTACTATCTTAAGAACATGCTCCATTGTTGCATCACTGTGGTCTCCCTTCCAATCACAATGATACCCCTCCCAACACAATGCTTCCTTGCTGCATCTACTGTCCCATATAAAGATGCCATGGATTCATTATTGTGCTCCATTATTGCATCACAATGGGACAATAATCATCTTCCATTCTCTCATTACAATCCTCTCCTGCCACTTAACAGTGGTCAAAATGGTCCAATCCCTGAACATTCTACTTCACTGTCTCATCACAATTCTACATTATTTCACCTAATGGTCCCTTTTTACACAATAATTATTCATTGCCATATAATAAATGCCCCACTCTGTCATCACAATCTATACTGTTGCATCAAAATGGTCCACTGTTTTATAAAAATGCTAAACATTCTCATAACAGTGATCAACTGTCTCATCAAAATGCTCCAATGTCTCATCACATTTCTGCACAAATGCATACTAATGCAACATGGGGACCTAATGTTACAAAGATGTTACTATAACATTTTTAACACCCCATGGTATCAAATCAATAATCCACTGTTTCATTATTATACTCCCCTATGCTATCACAATGTTACATTTCTTCATCTCTGTTGTCTACTTTTTTGTTAAGAAAAATTTTGATTTATTTTTAAGGGGCTCACAATATAAGAGCACAGTTGTTTTCAGATCAAATTAACATTGCTCGGTTTACCATACAATTAGGTAATTGGCTTGGTGCTAGTATCCACAGATGTGGGATGCCATTCATTGTTTGTTTTTCTGGGACCGTGTTAGTTCACTTATCATGATATCTTCTAGCTCTATCCATTTACCTGCAAAGCTCATGATGTCATCTTTCTTTACTGATGCATAGAACTCCATTGTGTAGATGTACCACATTTTCTCTATCCCCTCGTCAGTTGAGGAGCACTTTGGTTGATTCCAACTCTTTCTTATTGTGAACAGAGCTGCAATAAACATGGCTGTGCATGCATCTCTGCAGTAAGATGAGTCATGTGGGTACATACCCAGGAGTGGTATGGCTGGGTCAGGTGGCAAGTTCATTCTGAGTCTTTCAAAGGTTCTTCACACTGCTTTTCATAGTGGTTTTACCAATTTACATTCCCCCCAGAGGTGGATGAGTGTTCCCCTTTCCCCAAAACCTCTCCAGCACTTGGGATCATATGTTTTGTTTTCTTTATCCTAGCCAGTCTTATCAGAGTTAGATGATATCTTAAAGTGGTTTTACCTTGCATTTCCTTAACTATTAAGGATGTTGAACACTTCTTAAGATGTTTCTCAGCCATCTCTAATTTCTCACTTATGAAGTCCATGTTCAGCTCTTTGCTCCATCGTTTGAGTGGATCATTTGTTTTCTTCCTTGTTTGTTGAGTAGTTTATATATTCTAGAAATCAATGCTTTGTCAACTGTATCTGCGGTGAAGGTTTCCTCTCACTCTGTGGGTTGTTTCTTCACTTCCTTGACTGTTTCTTTTGATGTACAGAAGCTTTTGAATTTAATGAGGTCCCATTCATCGACTGTTGACCTTAATTCTTACACAGTTGCTGTCTGATTCAGGAAGTCTTTTCCTATGCCTATGTCTTGTAGGCTGCTCCCAACTTTTTCTTCTATTGCCTTCAGAGGTTGGGCTTCACGTTGAGGTCTTTGATCCATCTGGAGTTGACTTTTGTACAGGGTGAGAGTAAGGGTTTAATTTCATTCTTCTACAAGTGGTGATCCAGTTTTGCCAACACCACTTGCTGAAGATGCTGTCTTTCCTCCATTGTATCTTCTTGGCCCCCTTGTCAAATATGAGGTGGCTGAAATTGTATGTGCTCGTTTGGATCTTCAGTTTTGTTCCATTGGTCAACAGATCTGTTTTGGCTATAGTCATAAAAACAGCTTGGTACTGGTACAAAAACAGACCTGTTGTCTATTTAATATAGCAATGTTCTACTCTCTCATATATCAAATATACTCATGTACTCAAATATGTAATCACAATGGTCCATCAGGCATCTTAGTGGTCCAACATCCCCTTATCATTCTCTACTGTGATATTACCATTTGTGCTTAATTTTATTTTATTGTAGGTAGAAAAATGTAGGACCAAAATTGGGCTGTCCTATAGCCCCACCACTCCCTGGCCAGGTCATCCATCACTTGTCAGTCATTATCTAACCATGATGTCTTAACATGTGGAGTGCGTACTCAGGGCCATCACTAACTCTTAACTTCCCTATCTGCATGAACATGTGGTCTCTCCTGTTCTTGCCTTGCCTGCCATCTTAATCCTGTTGACAAACCCAGGGATGCCTGGGCTGTGCTGCCACTGCTCCCTTCAGGGATGTCCAGCTCCTAGCCTCCACATGACCAGCACTAGGGTGACCCCAATGGCTAGGTGAATGTCAAGTTGCCCAAACTCAATGTTTCCAGCCGTATCTCAGAGGCAGGATATGAACTTCATTCTTCTGCCTTCTCTGTGGCCCTTGTCCCCACAGAGAGTCCAAGAGACACAGCCAGTGGCCACGCTTTACTTATCTCACATTTCACCATATGGCCTAGAACCAGTATTTATAGCCTCCTCTTGGGCCAGCTGGACTGACACCTCTGCTCTGGCTATTGGGGCTACCTTCCATTGGTAGGCCCACCTGAACCAAGGTAGAAAAATGTGGGACCAAAAGCACGCATCTGGGAGTTGTCTTCTATGCATACCCCTCCCAATCCCTTGTCCCATTGTATTGTCTGCCAGGACTGGGCCTATTGACAGGCAGAGAATCATGTCCCTGTTTTTCTTCCTACTGGAAACTAAACATCCCTCAGGGAGAAAAGTAAAATAAAATGCATCAGTGCCACATCAAAATGGACCAAAATGCTACATTGTTTCATCATAATGGTCAATTATTATATCACCACATTTTACTATAATATTGAATGCTCCTTTGTCTCATCAGAATACTCCTTTGTCCCTTCACAAAATTCTCCTGTCTCTTCATAGTGTTACATGTACATGAAATACATAAACAAACTAAAAAAATGCTCCTCACAATGTTTCACTCCTATATCACAATGCTTCATTGTTTCATCTCACTTTTACATTGTTGAATCAAAACAGGTTACTGGCCCATAATATTCTACTGTGTCATCACAATGCTCCATTGTTTTATCACAGTGGTCCATTGATTTACTACAATGCTCTATTGTTTCATAACAGTGGTCTATAGTCCAGTCATAGCGCCGAGGTTGGCACTGTGAGATGTCAGGAAAGTCCATTGGTGGAATTGCACCTTGGGTGTAGTGAAGACCCCAGTATTGCAGGGGTCATGGAGAGAAGCTGAGGCTTTGCACCAGAAGAGGTCAGAAGAGACCATTGGTGAAGGTGCTGCTTCAGTTTCAGTGGCGACCCCAGCTTTTTGGAGATGCCAGGACCATGGGACGACCACTGAGAGCAGCGGCAGGTGTGGAATGGATTCGGCCTGCATCTGTGAGATGAGCTGTGTGTGCCATGGTCGGCAGAGTCAGAGAAGGGGAGCTGCCAAAACACTTTGGAGCCCAGAAGATCGTGAGTGAATCCCAGGTGTCCAGGCTTGAGCTACTTTGCTGGACTTAGGTTTTGTTTGAGTGTGCCTGATTCTTCCCTTTTAAATAAGACAGTACTTGTTTTGGATTTTACAGCAGCCCACAGTTAAGAGGCTTTTAATAGACTGAACTTTTAAGCGTTTGGACATTTTTAGTGACTGTGGGGCTTTTAAGGTTGTACTGTCTTAGGTTGTGATTAATGTTAAATCATACTTTGGGGACAAGAACTGGATAGGTGGTGGTTTAATAGTGATGATTTGAGTATCAAGTTGACAAGGGGTCAATTGTGCTGGATAGCTTTATTGTCAACTTGACACACTTGGGTTGAGGAAGCCTCAGTTGGGGAATTGGCTCCATTGGATTGGCCTGTGGCCACATCTGTGGAGTATTGTCTTGATTGTTGAGCAATGTGGGAGGGCCCAGCCCACTATAGGTGGTGCCACCCTGGGCAGGTTGTTGTGTACAGTATAAGAAGGCAGGCTGGGCATGGGCTAGGGGAGCAAGCCAGTGAACGGTATTCTTCCATGGCCTGTGCTTCAGCTCCTGTCTCCAGGTTCATGCCCTGAGTTCCTGCCTTGGGCTCCCTGAGTGATGAACTCTGACCCAGGAGACATAAACTGAATAAGCCCTTTCCTCCCCAAGTTGGTGTTGGTCAGAGTGTTTTGTCACAGCAATGGAAGACAAACTAGAACACCATCACATCACATTGTTCAGCAGTCTCTCCACAATGGTCCACTGTACTATCACAATGGTCTTCTGTCTGTAACAATACCCCATTGTTTTACAAAATGATCTCATGTCCTTTCTCAATGCTGGATTGTCTTATCACTGTGGCCCATTGTTCTATCCCAACCTTCCAATATCTCAATATAATATTCCATTGTTGCATCACTGCCATCAACTATTGCATCAAAAAGCTCCACTGTCTTGCCTTGGTGCTTAATAGCTGCATCAAAACTGTCAAATGTACTATACCAAAGCTACATTTTCCAATCATAATGGTTAGCTCTCCCAAATAAATGCTCTACTGTGTCATAAAAATCCTCCACTGTTGCATCACATGGTCTACTGTCCCATCAAAATGCAACAGTGTCTCATTACAATGTTTCACTCACTGTTTTATCACACTGGTCAACTTTACCCACCATAGCGCTCTTTTGTCTCATTCAATGCTCCATTTTTCATTACACTGCGTGTCCCATCGTAATGGTAAAATATCTCATTGAAATGTTCCACTCTTGCATCACAGTGGGACACTACCCTATTGCAATGCTCCAGGGTTGCATCATAGTGTTCCAAGTGTTTTCCTAGTGGTATCCTTTCTTCTACAAAACCCATTTGCTTCTTCACTATGGCACTCCATCTCTTCACAACACTCCATTGTTGAATCATATAGCTTCACTCTCCTTTGATAATACTCTACTACCTCAATACAACAGTCGTCTTTATCATCACAATACACCACTCTCTTGTAGCAATGTGTAAATGTTCCATCCAAGTTGCTTACTGTCCTATGATAATAGTCTCTATTTATGTCATAATAGTCCAATTTCCCATCACAATTATTGCATCATCATTCTCCATTAGCCTACCACCATTTTCCACTGTCTCAACAAAATTTTGCATGTCCAATAACAGTGCTCCTTTGTTACCTCAAAAACTTTGTGTCCTAACATAGGCATTCATTGTTACATTGCAAGGGTGAACTCTCTGAGGAAAATGATCCCTGTGTCTAATCAGATTGCTTCGAATTTGCATTACAATGCTCTAATATCTCCACACAATGCTCATCTGTGGTATCACTAAGCTCCATTGTTCTATCACAGGGATCCACTGTTCTATCATAATGCTCCATTGATTCATCACATTGCTCCTCTTTCCTGTATCAAGGCTTAATTACCTCAGCCCTGTGCTCCATTGTCACATCACAATAGTCAACAATCTCATGATAATGCTCCATTGTTGTATCAATGTTCTATCACACCACTCCATGATTACATAACAATATCCAACTGTTTCATAGTACTGCTATAATATTTGACTATAATGGTACACAGTAATATCAAATGCTCTATAATTATATCACAATTACACTCATCAAAATATTCCCTATTGTGGTAGTTTGAATGAGTGTCCCCCATAGGCTGAAAGTATTCAGACATTTGTCTCCAGTTGGTGGCACTGTTTTTGGAGGTCTTAGAAGGTGTGGCCATGCTAGAGGAAGTACGTTATTAGGGGCAGGCTTAGTGAGTTTAACAAGCCTCGTGTTTTTTATTTTTTCTCTCTCTGCTTCCTGTGCTCTTTGCGAGATGTGACCCTTGACTTGCTGCTCCAGATCCAGCCACCATGCCTCCCGCCACAATGGACTCTAATTTCCTGGAACCGTCAATCATAAGCTCAAATAACCTCTTGCTTTTATAAGTTCCTTGGTCATGGTGTTTTATCACAGCAACAGAAAAGTGACTAATACTGTTATTTAGTACCAGAGAGTGAGCTGTTGGCTGTGAAAAACGTGACCATGTGGATGTTTGGAGAAATGTGGAAGACTTTGGAACTTTGGGCTATAAAACCTGTTGACTAATGTAAGCAGAGCTTAAAGGGCCATTCTAGTAGAAGCCTGGAAGAAAACATGGCTGCCAAAAATGTAATTCCAGAGGAAAATAAAGACTTAGGCAGCAACTGGGATATTTTGATAAAGAGTCTGGCAGAAGTTTGCCCACAGCCCAAATGCTTGCCTGATGTTAAGTTGAAAAGCAACGGAAAGATGTCTTTGGTGGAGGATATTTTTCAGACAGCCTAATGCAGAAATGGTGGCATGGCTTTTAATGGTGAATATTATACAGATCTACAGTGAAAAAGAGCAAATGGTGCCGAAGGAAATGCAGAATGTACAGTTTGGACCTGAAAAGTGCACTAGGAAGATTAAAGGTTTGGCCAAGGCATGTGAAGGAGAGGCTCCCTTTCATGAGGAGACTAAAGTGATTAAGGAAGGACCTGGAGATTTACAATTAACAACAGAAATAGTACCTTCATGGCAAGACCACATCCAGCTAATCCTCAAACTTTTGAAGGGAAAACACTGAAAGGGTTTTCTGCTCCAAATTCAGGGCAGAGAAAAGTTGAAAATATGGTTGAAATAGGCCAGGGTCCATCCCAAACTTGCAGCCAAACTCGGCAGTTTCATTCACATGGTGCTGGCTTTAGAGGCATGAAGTTTGCAAGAGTGAAGTGATCTTCAGTTCTTCCACTACGGTTTCAAAGAGCTGCCAAGTCAGGCAGAGCACAGCAGGGGTGTCCCTGCATAAAGAAGGCCCTGATAGGACACTGCATGAAGCTGTGAATGTGAAGTCTGTTTGGCAGCAGAGACCCCAAGAAGACATTCAAGATGCTAGAGCTGTGAGATATTTGCCAAGCAGAGCTGCATACAGGGAGTGGTACCAGGCTAAGAAAGAGATGTATGTTGCAAGCAAATCTGGAAGAGCTGAGCCATCTAAGCCCTTTGGAAGTATAGTCCCAGAAGTCGCACATGGAGCCCCTGGACTTGGTTTTTGCCCTGCTGGTTTTTGGTTTTGTTTTGGTCCGGTATTTCCTCACTATGCCTCTATTCCTCCCTTTTGGGATGGGAATGTGAATTCAGTTCCAATGTATGTTCGAAGTTTGTAATTTGCCTTTTGATTTTACAGGAGCTTACAGTTAAGAGATTGGCCTGAGTCTCAGAAGAGACTTTGCACTCTTGACTTTTGAATGGCATTGAAACTGGTAAAGACTATGGGGTCTTTAAAGGTTGGACTAAATGCATTTTGCATTTTATATGCTCAGGAGCCTATGGGGGCCATTGAGTGGAATGTGGTGGTTTCAATGAGTGTCCCCCATAGGCTTTAAGTATTCAGATATTTGTCTCCA
Organism: Rhizomys pruinosus; assembly: GCA_009823505.1. Taxonomy (NCBI): domain Eukaryota; kingdom Metazoa; phylum Chordata; class Mammalia; order Rodentia; family Spalacidae; genus Rhizomys; species Rhizomys pruinosus. Next base: position 883,171 of record VZQC01002209.1, read on the forward strand.
GTTGGTGGCACTGTTTTTGGAGGTCTTAGAAGTTGTGGCCATGCTAGAGGAAGTATGTTATTCGGGGCAGGCTTCGTGAGTTTAACAAGCCTCGTGGTCTACAGTTGCTCTCTCTGCTTCCTGTGCTCTTTGCGAGATGTGACCCTTGACTTGCTGCTCCAGATCCAGCCACCATGCCTCCCGCCACAATGGACTCTAATTCCCTGGAACCGTCAATCATAAGCTCAAATAAACTCTTCCTTTTATAAATTCCTTGGTCATGGTGTTTTATCACAGCAACAGAAAAACGACTAATACACCTAGTCTCATAACAATGCTTCATTTTTTTATTACATGGTCCATTATTGAATTGCCTTGCTCCACTTTGGTATTCTTCTGTCCAATTTGCTGACAGAATGTTCTATTTTTTCATTTAAACGGACATGAGAACTCTATTGTCATATCACAATTGTCCAGTGTGCCATTAAAATACTCAATTGTGTCATAACAGTGGTCCATTGTTTCAACATAATGTTTAATAGTCCTATGTCTATCATGCATTGTTAAATCCAAATTTTCTCTAATCCCATCACAATGCTGCCATGTTTCATAACAATCCTGATTATTATATCTGCTCCACTATTACATCAACATCTGGCACTGTCTCATCAAAATGATTTTTCAGGCAAAATTGACCAGTTGTTATAGAGTATGAGAACACCAGGAAAAGACCACCAGACTCAAATCAAATGTTAATCAGCCAAATTTATTGCAGTGCTAGCTGGCATACAGTCTCACCAATTCTGACTGCTGCCCTAAATAAAAAGAGTTGAGGGAATTTAAAGGTAAATATGATAGGGAAAAAGGAACATAGCTCCCATATATTTCTCACCCACTTAGAAAATGTCAGGGTGACTTGAAGCACAAGAAGCAAGTCACAGAATCCAAAACCAGCAGTCATGGCTATGTTTGTATTTCATCAATACTGAAGTAGGCAGATGGCCAGCAGAAGCCCATTTCCAGAAAAAGTGGTGGGTGTGGGTAGGGTTGCCTGGAATTTGCTTTGCAGCCTTTAGATGAGAATGAGCTTTAAGTGCAGAAAGTGGACTTAAAGCTTCAGTCACCTTACACTTCACTGGCTCTGTCCTGTGAATGAAATCATTGATTTATCCTGACTGTACTGAATTGATAGCTGCTTTGCATTTTTCTAACTTTGCCAGATTGATTTGCATGAAAAAAGCTTAGAGACATCCCTTGCTAATAGTTCTGGCATCTCTGTTCTTTGGCAGAGATGTTTACTCTTATATCCAAAGAAATCTCAACTTTAGGCTGAGAAAGAAATTGATCATTTGGGAATTTTTGACCCTAAACTGTTTAAGTTAATATCTACCTCCTATCTTTAGTACTCTTCTTCTGAAGGTGTAACTCTAATTGTCAATAGGGAATTCGGGAAGTTGTCACTCTGATATTGTCAATGCTGAACAGGAATGATGTATATAGCCACTGGTTGACCCCTTCAGTGAGTGTCTCTAAAAGACATTCAAAAGTATTATTTCTCATTTGGCCATGACATTTGGACTCATGATCTGTTTTGCAGGCATTTTGATAGTTGGTGTGGCTAGAGTCATGATGTGATTTCCCTCTTAAATTGCTTCTAGATAGAATAAATGTAGTTATCATTTAAGTGCGATGATAATATGGTCTCCTTTTAGGGTGCAGGTGGCACTGTATTGTGGAATAAGGCCAAAATGTGAAGTTTTATATCTGGTACAAAATATCTTATTAACTGTTCATTCTAATGTCTACAGACCAGAATTTGGGTGGGGGGCGGTTAAAAGAAATATGTTGATTAATTTATCTTTGGTTATATTTTTCTTTTGGTTGTTTAATACTCAGATCATCCAAGCTTTGTTTTTTTCAAAGTCAGCCAAGGATCTGTTCCTCAGAGGTCACTAGCGTTTGGGGGAGAGCCCCTGCTTCCTTTGACTTTCCTTTACCAGTTCCATTTAAGTGAGGAACAGTCAGGTCTTGCTTGACCAGGGCTTCCCTATGAAGCATCAGAAGACTGTCTTCTGTGTTGACCTTCCTCTTTACAGAATGGACACTGATTTGAGTCCTTCTTGTGCCCTTGGCCTCTCTGAACAAGAATACAGGTGACTCACAGTTATGGAAGATTTCAAGAGATTCTCCATAGTCCCCTGAAATATAGTTGATCTTGGAGGGAAAGGAGCAAAATTGTTCCTTGAGTCCCTTTGACCAGATTAGAATGGGTGTCAAGTATGTATATTAGCCATCCAAGAAGGATAGTTGCTCCAGACTGATATCATTAATTACTGGATAATTTTTGATAAAGTTTGAACAAAAATGCTGGCAGCCTTTCAATAAAAAAATGAGTGGAAGATATTTAACACGATACATTAAGCAGGCATAGTCCGTAAAAGAGATTTAAAACAATTTTAGGTTTTTCCTAACAAACAGAAGCAGTCCATTTCCTTTATTTCCCCAGACTTATAGGGATTTTTTTTTCTTAGAAGAGAGGAGGCTTACCTCATACCTATAGACAGGAAATAAACTGAAAAAGTTTCAGACTAGGAAAACTGAAACTGTCCCCTTTTGGACTGCATAACTATGTTTCAAGGAGAAAAAAATTAACATTCCATGAGCCAAATTATCTTACTATGAGCAGTAGAAATATTAAAAATGACAATTGTATAATACAGAGAAACATAAAGGAGATTTTTAAGTAGTCATAGGTAACTAAATATTTGTTTTCATCCAAGTAACTGTAACTCAGTGTGCAGTAATAGCCAGAGGAGTAGACTGAAAAGTTTTACTACAACATTTATAATAACTCTGTATCCCTATAATCTTGATAATACCTTTAAGAAACTTGCTTAGACCTTTAAGACACTTGCTCAGGCCTTCACATTGTCCATTTTGTTCTGGAAATATCCCACTATCTTAATCTTTATACATAAATCTCTTTTTTTAACCAAAATTTAACCTTCATATTTCCTTTATTAATACCACAAGACATTTCTTTAACATTGTAGCACAGTAGTCCTGGATTCAGGCATATCTTTTGCATGTGCAAGAACAATCTGCCTAGCACACTGGGAAATGCTACAGTACAGGGCACACTGTAACTTGATGCTAGCACTCACTTGGCACCATGAGCCAACTTGTTTGTCTATACATCCTTTTCTGGATATGACCCATAGGCAGGGATGACATGTGATGGTATGGAGATTAGATTGATTGCTGGGAAGTAGGGTCATATGATGTATATGCTGACAACTCCACACCTAAATAAGCTGCTTGTTGCATAGAATAAACATATTTGATGCTGCAATGTGGCCCCAGGATGTTACTGGAGTAATCCCATTTAGTTGAGGGATTGATGCCCCCATATATCATTATACATAAGCTTACACATTCACAAAAGTTTTAAATTAGGGATCTTCAATCTCTACATTAGCAGATTCACTGTCTTCAATACAGTAATTATGTCACTTATAAGTGTGAGAGAGAAAATAATTTGCTCAAAATATAGCTTTGTTTACTCTCACTCATTCTTGTTTGCAGCTTACACAGAAGCTAGAATGGAGAGAAACATTATTCACAAACCTTCAGCTAGGACTGGGGAGGGAAGCTTGTAAACACAAAGCAGCATGAGAGGGGTTTTTCCCTCTAAGAATAATATACACCCTTTGAAAAAAAACAACAATTTTGCTTATTGAGGATGTTACTTTTGAGACAGCATATCCTTGTAGCCCCAGCAGGCCTGAAACTCCTTTATAGAAGAGGTTGGCCTCGAACTAAGAGAACTGCCTGCCTCTGCCTCCCTCATGCTGGGATTTAAGGCATGCACCACTGTTGTTGTTTCTATCGTGTGTTGGTCCTTTGTTCACGTGTGGCCACAATCCACATGATATTCTTCCCTCCTAGAACCAGGCTGGCAGCTCTACAAGACTGCAGGCTCTTGGAGCCGTTTCCTGCTAGCAGGCTAACAGTTCTTAAGCTGAGCTCTGGCAAGGAGAGGGGAGGGGACCAAGGGAAGTTACCCAAAAGGAAGACAGACTCATAGAAAGTCCAGGAGATCGACTCAAGTTTAATGTTGGAACTCAAGGCTTTTATACCAACCCCTGCATGGGCCAGAATACGTACACACAATTGGGGGCTGGAGCAGGCATTTGGGATAGGGGAACCTCAGGCTATAATCCAGATTGAAGTTCTTTCCTAAGAGATCAAAGACAGGTCAGGTTTCACAGGTCCGTGAGACTAACAGCAGGGATCAAGGCTTTGACTGTTAGCTAATTGTTTTTAAGTGCTTCTCCCAAAAGAATCCCTATATGTCCCAATTTTTACTTATTTAAAAAGCTCAGTTGTCACGACCTGTTAATATTTTATCTATTGAGGATACTTCAGAATAGTGCCTCCCAACGAAGTTCCCACTGGGGACAACAGAACATGAGTGTGTATATAGTAGGCATCTTGGCTTCTATGGGGGGTGGGGCAGTACAGCTCCTGTTTATGTATACAGCAAACTAGAGGTGTGACATTTTGCTCAATACATAAAAATAAGAGCCGTCAGGGTCGGGAAATTTGCAGAGATAGGCCAAGCAGGAAAAACCGCCTACCCCAACCTCACGGAGAAGCCCTGGGGCAGATTCTCCATTCCCTTATCTCTAGCCACGCAAAGTCCCATTCCTATAGCTAGTTTCCATTATTATTCATTAAAATGGAGCAAAGCTGTCACTGTGTACCAGAGGATCATTAGGGATGGCTTGATATTGGACTAAAGACACTTGCGCTATATCCCCAAACTGGATTTGGCAAACCAGGAAGACAACCTCCTGAGGTAGGAATTGGTTTTAACAAAAATGATTATCCTGGTGGCCTAGGGAAACTTAGGTTGCAGGTAAAAGGGTTTTTTTTTTTTTTTTTGAAAAGATAACATTTTCCTCTAAAGCATAAAGGCATGCAGGCATCCTTTGATTTCCCTCTGAACACAGAAGCAGCAAAAGTCCATAGTCCAGTTGCTATGACTTTCAAGTGTATTTTCACCTAGTGCATCACAAACCAACCATAAAAGATTCAAAGAGACCCATTGAGCATACAACTTTGCCCTTAAGTGGTGGAATTCTAAAAAATGACAAAGCAAAAGTAATACATTTTCTACCATTAAAACATACAGGTGTGTGAGTAACATAGTCTTTAAAATAACATCGATTGTCCTATATATAAAAGACATACAAAGAGATACAGGTATGTGAATAACATTGCCTCTAAAAATGCCATTGCTTGTCCTACACATAAAGACATACAAAGACATACAGGTATGTGAATGGCATTGTTTCTAAGAGTAACATTACTTATCTTATACATGAAAATATACAGATATTACTTTTAACACAGATGGTGTTTTTACTTGCACCCCTGATGTCCCAAGCCTGGCTGGAGAGATCTGTACATGCAACTATATTGATGGAACAAAGTTCAGTCACAATTGTCACCTGTAGGTTTTTTTTTTCGCCAGTAGTTTCCAGGCTTTCGGAGGATAACAGGTGAGACAAATGAGTAAAAATATGTTGTTGTTGAAGATAGCACACAGGTTGTCTCAGCCTAGTGCCAGTAGGAGGCTGGTGACTCAACTCTGCCTCCAGTGTCTTCAGAGGCATGGATTGTGAGGCTGTAGATGGCCTCCCGCTTAGCTGGAGTCTTGGCTCTCAGGGATACCCTTTTGTAGGTTACTGATGAAATATGAATGGTAATAGCATAGGCAGTCAAATAAATATTATTTACTATACTAGGTTGTACTGCTGGCACAGCACAAGTGGTTAGAGATACCATTTATTTTTATTTTACTATAGGTAGGAAATGCCTCATTTATCATTCCAGTAGATAAACAGATGGAGGCTTGTTAAAATTCTTTTAAGAATAACATAGATTTGTCCTTTAATTTTAAGTTTGAAAAGCAAAATAATATATTAGTTGTGGTGGTTTGAATGAGAGTGTCCCCCATAGGCTTTAAGTATTCAGATATTTTGTCCCCAGTTGGTGGCAATGTTCTGGGAGGTCTTAGAAGATGTGGCCATGCTGGAGGAAGTAAGTCATTGGGGTTGGGCTTAGTGAGTTTACCAAGCCTTGCAGTCTTGAGTCTCTTTCTCACTTGGCTTCCAGTGCTCATTGGAGATGTGAACTTCAGCTTTCTGCTCCAACCCTGTCCAACTTGCCTCCCTGCCACAATGGACACTTAAGTCCCTCAAACCATCAATCTTAAGCTCAAATAAACTCTTCCTTTTATAAATTCCCTTGGTCATGGTAGTTTTATCACAGCCACAGGAAAAGTGACTCATATAGTAGTTGGTACCAGAGAGTGGGCTCTTGGCTGTGAAGAACCTGGCCATGTCTGTGTTTGAAGAAATGTGGAAGATTTTGGAACTTCAGGCTAGAACAGCTGTTTACTACTGTAAGCAGAGTTTAAAGGGGTCATTCTAGTAGAAGTGTGGAAGAAAGCATTGCTGCAAAAAGTGTAGTTCTGGAAGAAAATAAAGAATTAGGCAGCAACTAGGATATTTTGGCAAAAAGTTTGACCACAGTTTGCCCACAGCTCAAATGCTTGCCTGATGCTAAGTTGAAAAGCAATGAAATAATGTCTTTGGTGGTGGATATTTCAAGACAGCCTAATGTAGAAATGGTGGTGTGGCTATTAATGGTGAATATTGTGCAGATCTACAGTGAAAAAAGAGCAGATGGGGCAGAAAGAAGTGCAGAATGTACAGTTTGGAACTGAAAACTGCACTAGGAAGATTAAAGGTGGGTCCAAGGCATGTGAAGAAGAGGCTCCCTTTGATAAGGAGATTAAAGTGATAGGAGAGGCCTAGCTATTTACAAGTAAACAGTGGAAAAAGTTAGATTAGCATGATTAAGGAGCAGCCTCACTTAAACTACAGAAACAGTACCTTCAGGGCAAGGTAATTCTCCAGCTAATCCTCCAGCTTTTGAAAGGAAAATACTGAAAGAATTTTCTGCTCCAACAAGTCCAGGGCAGAGAAAACTTGCAAATGTTGTTGAAATAGGCCAGGGTCCATCCCAAACTTGCAGCTAATTCTGGCAGTTTCATTCACATGGTGCTGGCTTTAGAGGCATGAAGTTTGCAAGAGTGAAGGAGACACCAATTCTTCCTTCACTGTTTCAGAGAGCCTCAGAGGCCAGGCTGATTGCAGTAAGGGAGTCCTGGAATAAAGAAGGCCCTGATAGGCCATTGCATGAAGCTCTGAATGTGAAGCCTTGTTGGCAGTGGAGACCCCAAGAAGACATTTGAGATGCCAGAGCTGTGAGATATTTGCCAAGCAGAGCTGCATACAGGGAGTGGTATCAGCCTAAGAAAGAGATGTATGTTGCAAGCAAAGCTGGAAGAGCTGAGCCATCTAAGCCCTTTGGAAGTCAATTCCCAGAAGTTGCACATGGAGCTACTGGACTTGGTGTTCACCCTGCTGGTTTTCAGTCTTGTTTTGGTCCAGTATTTCCTCACTATGCCTCTATTCCTCCCTTTTGGAATGGGAATATGTATTCAGTTCCACTGTATGTTGGGAGTATGTAATTTGTCTTTTGATTATACAGGAGCTTACAGTAAAGAGATTAGCCTGAGTTTTAGAAAAGACTTTGTACTGTAGACTTTTGAATGGAATCGAGGCTGTTAAAGATTATAGGTACTTTTAAGGTTGGATTAAATATTAAATGCATTTTGCATTTTATATGGCCATGAGCCTATGGGGGCCAGGGAGTGGAATGTGGTGGTTTGAATGAGTGTTCCCCATAGGCTTTAAGTATTCAGACATTTTGTCCCTAGTTGGTGGCACTGTTCTGGGAGGTCTTAGAAGGAGGCCATGCTGGAGGAAGTACGTCATTGGGGGTGAGCTTAGTGAGTTTAGCAAGCCTTGCAGTCTTCTCTCTCTCTATCTCTCTCTCTCTCTCTCTCTCTCTCTCTCTCTCTCTCTCTCTCTCTCGGCTTCTTGTGCTCATTGGTAATGTGAACCTTGGCATTCTGCCACCATTCCTCCCTGCAACAATGGAATATTAATTCCCTCAAACCATCAATCATATGCTCAAATAAACTCTTCTTTTTATAAATTCCCTTGGTCATGGTGGTTTTAACACAGCAACAGGAAAAGTGACTAATACATTAGATTAGTACTGGACAGTATCCATAGCCCTCATTATTCCTGGTAGATTTATCAGACCTGATTTTTAGCTTGATAAAAGAAAAGTGTAATTTTTTTTTATTGATGTGATTGGCTGTTGGGAGAAAGTCCAGGTGGTACAGTACCTGGCATTGATACACATTTAATAGATGTTTTTCAGAATAGAATATCCTTCCAAGAGATTTTTATGTCTCTTAATGTAAGGAAGATGTTAGGCTGTCCTTTGGAGGGCATTGCATTAATTTTACCTTGTTTTAGGAGAATATATTTTTTCTGAAAACCATAGTACCACATACATATCCATATGGAAACCAATATCCTGAGGTTCATTGTTGATGACGAGAAGAAATACTGTCTTTTAAAGCTAATTTATCTTGAAGAGAAAAGGGGATGTTACAGATAACATTATGAAAATACATTGGATAAACATTAATGTCAAGGCTGTTACCTGAAAATTTAGTATGGATGAGTATTAAAAGTAACATGTATTTTACATAATTTTTTTATTTTTTTTAATTTTTTTTATTTATTTCTGTACGTGTATCAATGTACTGTCTGCATGCAGGTCTGTGCACCCATGTCGTGCAATGCCGCGGAGGTCAGAAGAGGGTCTCGGATTCCCCTGGAGCTGTAGTTCTCCTGGAATTGGAGTTTCAGATGGCTCTGGGCCGCCATGTGGGTGCTGGGGATCGAACCCTGGTCCTCTGTAAGAGTGGTCGGCGCTCTTAACCACTAGGCCATCTCTCCAGCCCCCGTATTTTACATAAATTTAAGTGTGGCCATTTTCTTTATGTTGCAAGTATTAGACCAATTTTTTGAACAACATAATTAAGTTTACTACTATCCAATTTGTGAATAGATTTTGAACACAAGTAAAAAGGTTATCAAATTTAGACCCATGTCCCCCACCCTATCTACCCACCCCACCAGAGCTCATGTATTCTGCCAAACATGCTTTTCATCTCTTTCTCAGTCTTTCTCAAAATCCTCCATGTGGAAATTGACTATTTTAAGCAGAAGTACACTGTTTCAGTCAGTTCTTTGATGCAGTCCTTTCTGTTGTTGTTGTTGTTGTTGTTTTTTCCAGTATGCATCAATCCCAACTGCTTGGACAAAAGCTCAAGGGGCCACACACAAGAAGTACTTACAACTAGGTAATTGGCACTAGCATCCACAGATGAAGTATACCATTCATTGTTTGTTTTTCTGGGACTGTGTTACATCACTCAGTATGATGTCTTCTAGCTCCAGCCATTTTCATGCGAAACTCATGATGTCATCTTTATTTACTGCTGCATAGAACTCCATTGTGTAGATGTACCACATTTTCTCTATCCACTCGTCAGGTGAGGGGCATTTGGGTTAGTTCAAGCTCCTTGATATTGTGAAGAGAGCTGAAACAAACATGGCTGTGCATGTATCTCTGCAGTGGTGTGAGTCTTGAAGATTCATGCCTAGGAATGGTATGGCTAGGTCAGGTGGCAAGTTTATTCCAAGTCTTCCAAGGGTTCTACACACTGTTTTCCATAATGGTTGTACTAGTTTACACTCCCTCCAGCAGTGGATGAGTGTTCCCCTTACCCCACATCCTCTCCAGCACTAGGTATCATTTGTTTTCTTGATCCTAGCCAGTCTTATCGGAGTAAGATGATATATTAAAGTGGTTTTGATTTGCATTTCCTTAATGATTAGTGATGTTGAACACTTCTTAAGATGTTTCTCAGACATCTCTAATTCCTCGCTTGTGAAGTATCTATTCAGCTCTTTGCTCCATCTATTGAGTGGGTCATTTGTTTTCTTTCTTCTTTGATTTGAGTAGTTTATATATTCTAGAAATCAATGCTTTGTCTAATGTATCCGCAGTGAAGGTTTCCTCCCACTCTGTGGGATTTCTCTTTACTTCATTGATTGTTTCTTTTTATACACAGAAGATTTTGAGTTTAATGAGGTCTCATTTATCAATAGTTGACCTTATTTCTTACACAGCTGCTGTCTGATTTAGAAAGTCTTTTCCTACACCTATGTCTTGTAGTCTGCTGCCAACTTTTACTTCTATCGCCTTCCCAGTTTGGGGTTTCACGTTGAAGTCTTAAATCCATCTGGAGTTGACTTTTTTACAGGGTGAGAGGTACTGGTTTAATTTCATTCTTCTACAAGTGGTGATCCAGTTTTGCCAACACTACTTGCTGAAGATGCTGTCTTTTCTCCATTGTGTCTTCTTGCCCCCCTTGTCAAATATGAGATGGCTGAAATTGTATGTGCTCAAGTTTGGATTTGCAGTATCGTTCCATTGGTCAACAGGTCTGTTTTTGTGCCAGTACCAGGCTCTTTTTATAACTATATCCCTGAAGTCTGGTATAGAGATCCGCCCTGTGTTGCTCTTTTAATTCAGGGTTGTTTTGGATACTCGGGGTCTTTTGTTTTTCCAAATGAATCTAAGGACTTTTTTTTTCCAAGCCTGAGAAGAAACTCTAGGGGATTTTATTTGGAATTGTGTTAAATCTGTACAAGAGTTTGGGTAGAATGGACATTTTTACAATGTTAATTTTCCCAATCCATGAGCATGGGAGGTTTTTCCATCTTCTGAAGTCTTCTTCAATTTCTTTCTTTAAGGGTTTAATATTTTTGTTGTAGAGACTTTTGGTTTCTTTGGTTAGGTTTGATCCTAGGTATTTTATTGTTTTTGAGGCTGTTGTGAGTGGGAAGGTCTCCTTGAATTCCTTCTCCAGTTGCTTGTTTTTGGTGTAAAGAAAGGCTACTGATTTTTTAGGTTAATTTTGTATCCTGCCACTTTGCCGAAGCTGTTAATCATTTCTAGGAGTTGTCTGGAGTAGCATCCCTTAAGTAAACAGTCTATCATCAGCAAATAGGAATATCTTGACTTCTTCTTTTTCCAATTAGCACTCCTTTAATTTCCTTTTCTAGCCTTATTGCTCTAGCAAGTGTTTCAAGCACTATATTGAGGTGGAGTGGTGACAGGGGCAGCCTTTTTGAGCTCCTAAATTTAAAGGGAATGTTTTGTCATTTCCCCATTTAGGATGATATTGGCTCTGGTTTTCCTGTATATGGCTTTGATTACATTGAGGATCATTTCCCTCCAATCCCCTTCCCTCTTGGGCTTTAAGAATGATGGGATACTGGATTCTGTCAAAGGCTTTTTCTGTGATACATTGTGATTTTTAAGTTACCTGATTAAGACCGGATCTTGTAGAAATAAAGTTTACACATATATAAACTTAACCTTTATATATGTTACAATTCTTAGATGTATGACTTTAAGGCATAAACTTTATAGAATGGGTTTTATGAATCATATTGGGTGTTGGTGGTTCATATCTAGTAGATGACAGTACATACTTAATAAAACTTTGAAGTATTGCATGTGTAAATTTATATTTGCCCTTAATAAATTAATTTATCAGCTGTTTAAATATGCTGGCAGAACTGAGTTATGGAAAAATTAATTTTGGTTTTAGAGGTATCTTTAACTAAATTTATGTAAATAGAAAGATGACAGAGATTAATTTTTTAACCAAAACCTAAAAATTACAAATAGTTGTTAAAGAACAGAGACCAACTGTACACTTGCAAGTGTGGTCTCAATATATCTTTCCCAAGCTTACACCAAGTCTTTGACAGCAGGGCCTTACTGCCTCTCTTCTTACAGGTATCCCAGTTTGCAGGCAAAAAGCCTTTCCCTTTGGGGGTGTCTTGGATCCCCTAGCAAACATGTCCTTGGCAAGAATAATCCATTGCTGATATCAGAGCTCTCCTATATTAATATATTTTGCTTAATTACCCAACTTATAAAGACTTTAGTATTATATTTGGCTCTGAATAGAGAATTATCCTTTCACAGTTCCTATGTCTATCAGTCAATTAAAGAAAGCAGCTATACCACTTTTGTAAGAGATTACCTCTAAAATAGTCAGCTCTAATTTACAGTTAGAGAATGTCTTCATTACCATCAGGTTTCCTTTGTTCTATGAAAAGGAGGTAAGAAAGTCTCTCATATTAAAAGTTTGTGGCACCTGGAAGATAAAGTTCATTAGGACACATTATAAACAGTTGTTACAAAAAGAATCCACAGAAATGTTTGTTGCCTCTAGCAGTCTGAGGCTTTTCTTCCTTTTAACGTTTATCTGGGCCAACTTTTCTGCTTGTATTTCTTGGTACATCCTGTACAATGCAAAGCTGTATCTTTTCTTTCTCAGCCATTAAGTTGGTTATGTTTTGACCTGTGGGAACATGTAAATATTTTCCCATAGTTAGTTTTAAGATTTAAATTGAAAAAATTGAAAAAAAGTTTTAATATATAACTGTATCCCCCCATTTTTTATTTTAGGTTTTTATTTTTTGACCCATCAATCTCAAAAAGTTGTATTTCCCATGCCTATAGGCACAAAGATCCACCTGCCTCTGCCTCCCAAGTGCTAGGATTAAAGGCGTGTGCCACCACACCCAGCTATTTACTTATTTTCATATGTTGAACCATCCCTGTATCTCTGGTATGAATCCAACTTGGTCATGGTGAATGATCTTTTTGATGTGGGTCTGCAAATATTTTGTTGAGAATTTTTGCATCTGAGTTCATTAATGGGGTGGGTCTGTAGTTCTCTTTTTTCATTGCATCATTTCCTTTTTTTAGTATTAGAGTGATGCTGGCATCATAGAAGGAATTTGGGAGATGTCCCTCTGCTTGTATACTTCTGAACTGTTTTAGAAATAATTGTTGTAAATCCTCTTTAAATATTTTAAAGAATTCTCCTGTGAAACCATCTGGACCTGGGTTTTTTTTAGTTGGCAGGTCTCTTATTACATTTTCAATTTCTTCATATGTTATGGGTCTGTTTAAGCTGTCAATCTCCTCTTGATTTAGCTTTGCTGATTCTCCGATTGCAGATATTCATCCATTTCTCTTAGGTTTTCAAATTTAGTAGAGTATAGGTTTTTGAAGTATTCCTGTATGACTGTCTGGATCTTTTCACTATCTGTAGTGATATTTCCCCTTTCATCATGAAGTCTACTTATTTGGAGTTGCTCTTTCTTTCTTTTGGTTGTCTGGGCTACGGGTGACTCTATCTCTTATTTAATCTCTCAAAGTACCAACTTTTGGATTTGTTGATTTTTTTGTATTGTTTTCTTTGTTTCTATTTCATTAATGTCTGCTCTGATTTTGGTTATTTCTTCGTGTCTGTTGTATTTAGGGTTTATTTGTTCTTGTCTTTCCAGTGTTTTTAGCTGCAGTGTTAGCGCATTTATCTGTGCTCTTTCTGTTATTTGTTTGTTTGTTTTTGTATAGGCACCCAGGGCTACAAACTTCCCTCTTAGGACTGCTTTTAAAGTGTCTCATAGGTGTTATTGTGTTGCACGATTGTTGTCATTTATTTCCAGGAATGTTTTTATTTCTTTCTTTATTTCCTCCTTGACCCACTCATTATTCAGTAGTGTGTTGTTTAGTCTCCATGTGTTCATTTAGTTAGCAGGGCTTATCCTCCTGTTAATATTGACCTTTATTACACTATGGTCTGATAGAATGCATTAATTTATTTCAATTTTCTTTTGTATTTGTTGAGGTTTTTTTCTGTGTCCAAGTATGTGGTCAATTTTAGAAAATGTTCCTTGGGGTGCTGAGTAGAAAGTATATTCTCTGGTGCTTGAGTGGAATATTCGGAAGATGTCTGTGAGGTCCATTTCCTTTATTGTATTCTTCAGTTCAGATGTCTCTCTGCTTATTCTTTGTCTGGTTGATCTTTCCAAAGGACTGAGTGGGGTATTGAAGTCCCCTACTATGAGTGTACTGGGGTTAATCTGTGCCTTAATGTCCTATAGAGTTGTATTTACAAAGGTTGTTGCACCGGAATTTGGTGCATATATATTCATGATTGTGAAGTGTTCATGGTTAATTTTACCTTTGATAAGGATATAATGGCCCTCTTTGTCTCTTCTCATTGCTTCTATTTTGAAGTGTACTTTGTCTGTTATTAAGATAGCAACTCCTGTTTTCTTTTTGGAATCATTTGCTTGGAATATTTTTTTCCATCCTTTCACTTTAAGTTGATACCTATCCTTAAGGGTGAGATGGTTTTTGTGTTGACAGCATATTGATGGATTCCTATTGATGGTTTCCATATTGATGGCTTCCTAATCCATTCTCCCAGTCTGTGCCTTTTATAATCTTTTTTTTTTATTTCTGTATGTGTATGAGTGTACTGTCTGCATGGAGGTTTGTGCACCTGTGTCGTGCAATGCCGCGGAGGTCAGAAGAGGGTGTCAGATTCCCCTGGAACTGGAGTTCTCCTGGAATTGGAGTTTCAGATGGTTCTCAGCCGCCATGTGGGTGCTGGGGATCGAACCTGGATCCTCTGTAAGAGCGGTCGACGCTCTTAACCACTAGGCTATCTCTCCAGAAAAAAATATAAAAAAGAGTCTGTGCCTTTTGATTGGGGAGTTTAGTCCATTGACATTTAAGACTATAATTGAGAGGTATGTGTTGCTTCCTTGCACCTTATTATATGTTTGCATTTTTTGTGTAGGTTTCTACTTCTGCATTTCCGTTTTTATTAAATTTTTCTTTCAAGGTGCCTGGGGATAGTTTCTCTTCTTCTCTGTACTTTGAATGGCTTCTAGCATTCTCCAAAGGGTTGGTTTTCCAAACATGTATTCTTTCATCTTGTTTATGTCATGGAGGTTTTTTTCTCTTTCCTTCAACTAGAATAGACATTTGTGCTGGGTATAGTAACCTGGGTTGGCATCCATATTCCTTTAACACTGGGAATGCTGAAAAGTCAGCTGTGATTCTGATAAGTTTTTGCTTGTATGTAACTTGTTGTTTTTCTCTCGTGGCTTTCACAATTTTGTCTTTGTTTTGCATATCTAGCATTTTAACTTTTCTGGTGTAGTCTATTTGATTTTCTATTTGCTTTTGTATTTGCATTGATCTGTCTTTTAGTTTTTTTTTTTTTTAATTTGGGGAATGTTTCCTCTATTATTTTGTTGACAATCTGGTCAATACCATTCTCTTGGGATTCTTCTCCTTCCTCTATCCCTATGATGCAGAGATTTGCTCTTTTCATAGTGTCCCACGTTTCCTGGTTGTTCCACTCTTGTGTATTTTTAAGAATTTCATAGTCTTTACTTGAGTTTTTTAGTTGTTCTCTGTTGTCTTCTAGGTCTGATATTCTTTTTTCTGCTTCCTCAATTATGCTTCTAAGGCTTTTTTCCCATTCTTTCCCCTTGACTGTTGGATTTCCTGCTTTTTCTTCCTGTGTTTTCTTTACTATTTTCATTTCCTTTTGGAGCTTCTCAAAGTTTTCTTGTAGCTCATTGCTTTCCTTTTTCGTTTCAGCATGGGATCTTTTCAGTGTTTCCACTTCCTTATAGAGTTTGTCATTTTTGTCCCTCTAGCTCTTTCCAGAATATGTCATTTTCTCCTTTTAGTTCTTTCTGAAATTTGTCCTTGTTTCTCTCTAGGTCCTTTCTGAGTTTTCTTTTCTCCCTCTTTAGTTTTATGATTTATTTGAATATATCTGTGATCATTAGGTTGGGATCTGTGTCCTGGGTTACCTCTAGGGAGATCCCACTGTAGGAGTCCTCCACTGTCTCCATACAGTTTGGTGTGGTGTTGTTCTGTGCTTTCCCACATTTCTCTTTTGTTGTGCTCTCCACATGTCACAAGCCTTTTGCCTGTATTTTGTTGTGAATCTTGAGTGCCTCTTCACCTTGTTGAAGGATTGCTTTCCTTGATTCCTTGAGGTATCTATGTTGTTATGTCCTTATGAATAGAGTGTTGGCTTGTTTAGGTTTTAGGCTTTCAATTTTGGTTATGTATTGGAAGGTATAGTTCACCTTTCCTTTCCTGTTCTGTAGGATCTTGGTGGGTAGCAACCCGGATGATACCTTCTGGACACTGTATTCCCTCTGCTGCCAGCCACTCTCTCTTCATTTCCAGTTGGGGGTTCCAATTGGTGGGGGAAGGAGCGTTGGGTTGCTTTCTTAGACAGTGAGCTGGTACCTTCTAGGTCTGAACCTCGGCTCCTAGCTCCCTGAGCCTTCTGGGCCAATTCACCCTGCCCACAGGACCCACCACTCCACTCAAACTCTGCCCCGAGCTGCTGTCACCAACTGCTTGTGCAGCACTCAGTTTTCGAACCTCAGGTCCTACCTCCCAGAGCCTTATGATTTGTTATTGCTGCTCAGTGGTAGGTTGCAGACCACGTGATCTGGGGGCCTGTGAATTTTAAAAATGAAAACCAATCTAAAAGGCTGAAAAATTATTTAGGACCTACTTTTATTAATTAATTTTATCATATTTCAGGATCCTTAATTGATTGACTTTGAAATGTAATTGATCAGTTGAGCACAACTTGATTAAAGATGTCTTGGGTTTAAAGATGCTTGAGATGGAATTTGCCTTAACATATTTTAAATGGCCATATCAAATATTATCTTGAGATAAAAATTGATGTGCAAGGAACAGTACAATAAGCTCAATTCTGGACAAGTATCATGAGAAAGAACACACTAAAATTCAACGGTACATTTTCTCTGTATATTTTTTGAAAAACCTTAAAAAAAAACTAGAACCATACTAAATTTATATTTGTCAACAGACCTGAAGCACCCTGGAAAAGTAAGGAAATGAAAACTGTCTGCAACAGGATGTTAACATGGCTGTGACAGGCCCAAGGAATTCTGAAAAATGTACTTTTGTGCTTGAAACTGGCACAGATTGCTTTTGCTTTCCTGAGAATGGATTTTGGTCATAAATTTTTGCAGCTCCAAGTTGGGGCAACATCAATGGGAATATTCTTGCAGAAGAAGGTCTTGGTTATTACTGATCTGGTACAGTTTTTGTGTGGCAGAAATGGGAGTAGCTAAATAGATGGCCCTTTAAAAGAAAGTGGTTGGGCGTGCACTCAAGCTTTATGGGTATTGGTGGCAGAACCTTGGCCGAGCAGGGCTGAGTGAGGGCCACTGGCTGTGCCTGGCTCATCTGGGTTCCCATATGGACCCCTGCAGCCCTCGCCAACCACCAGCCCAGCTCTCTGGCCCCTGCTTGTACCCAAGGTGTGACGCTGGCTCCTCTGCCCACTCAGGCTGCAGCAGAGCCACCACCACAGCCACTGGGTCTGGAGCTGGGGGCTTTCAGAGGGAACTATATTGGGGCCTTCAACGGGTGTTTTAGAAGATTCTTCGGAGGAGGGGGTCTGCAATTTAATTTTATTAATTTCCGTTCCGAGCGTGGCCTGGTGAGAGGGGACTAGACATTGTATCGCTGCTGCTAAGAGTGGCAAGAACTTGAAAGAAGCCAGAGCAATTTCTTGCTGTCTGGCATTCTGTGTCACCCGCGTCCAAGATTCTGAATTCCATAAGACTGCAGGGGACACCCATGGGGTCGTATTAAGAGTCTCACTCCAAAAGGAGGCAGCTTTCTGCGTGGAAATTTTTACGTCTCGACTTTGGAGGATTGTCTTTATTTTCTTAGACTGTGGTTCTGTTTGGTGTGTCTGCTTGTAACCCATGATAAGGAAAGGTAGGAAATGATATTGGTTAGAGACTAAGACAGTTCAAAGTTTAGTCTCACGTGGAAGAGAGAATTTTCCATGGAGAAGGGCCAAAGCCTGTACGTATAGATGAGAAATACTGAAAAGAGATTCAAAGCTTAATCACCTGTGAAAGAAAAGATTTCACGGAGATAGGCCTGTGCCTTGCTGCTACACTTAATCCTACTTCCAGGGGGTGTACCTCCTCCTTCACAGTAAACCCTCCAAGATTCTCCCATTTTGTAGGGAGAAAAGAGCTGAGAGAGAGAAAGCCCTGCAAATATCTTTTTTCTTCTGTTGGTGGAAAATCAAGCCACATGCTCAGAGCACCAGTTGTGGATTTTTTTTTCTGTCATCTTTTGGTCCTTTATTCATGGATCCTGCAATCCACATGATATTCTTCCTTCCTAGAACCAGGGTGGCAGTTCTACAAGACTGCAGAGTTTTGAAGCTGTTTACTGCAGGCAGGCTAATAGTTCCTATGCTGAGCTCTGGCAAGGAGAGGGGAAGAGACAGACAGGAAGAAAAGAAATGGAACCATAGAAAGTCCAGAAGATAGACTCAAGTTTAATGTTGGAACCGTCACATGGGCCAGAACATGTACACACAATTGGGGACTGGAGCAGGCTTTTGGGACAGGGAAACATCAGGCTATAATCGAGATCAAAGTTCTTTCCTAAGAGATCAAAGACAGCTCAGGTTTCACAGGTCTGTGAGAATAACAGCAGGGGTCAAGGCTTTGGAATTTAGCTAACTGGTTTTAAGTATTTCTGCCAAAAGAATGCCTACATGCCACCACACTGGGTGTCTTATATGTTTCAAATGAGCAAAAGCTACTTTCTCTGTATTTGACAGTTTGACCTATGTTAACAGTGTGGTGTTTGGGGTTAAGAATAAATCAGAGGCTGGCAAGTTATCTCAGATAGGCTATCAGGGCCAATAACCTGAGTTAAATCCACAGAACCAATAAAGGAGAGAACTGACTATATTTTTCTCTAAATTCCATGAGAGTCCTGATACACACTCACACACACACACACACACACACACACACACACACACACACACACACACACTCAAGCCTGGAAAGCTGCTGGGTAAGCAGTTCAGGGCCAGGGCTGCCTTTTGCTTCCTATGATGAAGAAGGGAGGGGAAAGACAGTAGCATAAACAAATTTATATCACTGCCCACTGCCTCAGAAAAATTTTGTAGAAAAACGCTGTATTCATCCCAGGTTGTCTCCATTCTCCAACTCTTGGAGGCAAGAGTCTGGACTAGTCCAGGACATAGTAGAGGTCAGCTCCCATAATACACCTCAGGAGAAGTGAGGTGTCACAGCATCTGATCCAAATGCCAGAGAATGAACATTAAAGAAAAAAAAATAGTTGTTCCAGGGGAGAAACAAACACAAGACATCCAAGCTGTAGAGTCCTGTCTTGCAGGAAAAAAGCACTTACAAACATCTATGACATAATTACACAAAATTAGGTTCACCCAAAACACAATAATCAAGACTCCATCTGAAATTGGAGATTCTTCCCAAAGATGGCCTGATATCAATTCATTTGACTTACAGTAAGTTCTCAACTAAGAACGTTTTATTTTAGTGCCATAATTGCCTTTGTGTCTGGTCGATTTGGATTTTCTGGAGCTTGGTATAGCTACAACGTATTGTGGTAGGGAAAAACTTTCTAAATCAGACAGAAGTTGCACAGGAAATAAGATCAACAATTGACAATTGCAACCTCATTAAACGAAAAGCTCTGTACAGTAAGAGAAACAATCCAAGAAATGAAGAGAAAGCCTACAGTGTGGGAGGAAACCTTTATCAGTTACACATCTCACAGAGGTCTAACATCAAGATTGTATAAATTACTCAAAAATCAAAAAAATCAAGAAAATAAATTACCCAATCAAAAGATGGAGTAAAGAACTGAACAGAGACTTCACAAATGAAGAAGTAAAAATGGCTGAGAAACATCTTAGAAAGTGTTCAACATCACTAGCAACTAAGGAAATGTGAATTTAAACCACTTCATGATTTCATCTTACCTCAGTAAACTGCCTATGATCAAGAAAAGAAATTATGCTAAATGCTGCAGTGGTTGTGGTGAAAGGGGAACACTCATCCACTGCAGGTGGGAAGGCAACCTCATGAAACCCCTATGGAAAGCAGTGTGGAAAATGAACCTACTACTTAAACCAGTAACACCACTTTTGGGTATATACTCAGAAGATTCATCATGTTATAGAAATAGGTGCACAGCCATGTTTATTGCAGCTCTCTTCACAACAGCAAAGAGGTAGAAGCAACCCAAGTGTATTAACTAATGAGTGGGTAATGAAAATGTGATAATATACACAATGAAATAATGCAGCATGTGTTTAAATTTGACTAATAAATATATGAAATGTACAAAACTTCTATATTAAAAAATAAAATAAAGATGACATGATGAAATTTGCAGTTAAATGGATGGATGCAGAAGCCATTATGCTAAGTGAAATAACAGAGTTCCAGAAAGAAATTGATGCATGGTATTCCTCATTTGTATTACTTAGAACTAAATTCTTATATGTACATCAACCCTGATGCTACTATAGATATAACTTGGAGTTTATGTCTCTATTTTCTGAAGATCTTAGATTTAGAGAAAAAAAGTCATTGTCTTCTTTGAAAGTAAATTAAAACATATATCAACTTGCTGTGTAACATCAGAATGTAAAGTTACATTTCTTTTTGCCTGAATGCAAAATTACTCTTAAAATGTGAATCCCAAATGTGTTTTGTAATTAACCTACAGCTTATTTTCAGACTCTGTCATTTTGTCATGTATATGGAATATATATATATATATATATATATATATATATATATACACATATGTGTGTGTATGTGTGTGTGTGTGTGT
>VZQC01002209.1:907916-1019427 GCA_009823505.1 Rhizomys pruinosus
ACAATAGCAAGGAGCTGGAACCAACCTAAATGCCCCTCAACTGACGAGTGGATAGAGAAAATGTGGTACATCTACACCATGGAATTCTATGCAGCAGTAAAGAAAGACGACATCACGAGCTTTGCAGGAAAATGGCTGGAGCTAGAGGACATCATGCTGAGTGAAGTAACACAGTCCCAGAAAAGCAAACGATGCATGGTATCACTCATCTGTGGATGCTAGTGCCAATTACCCAGTTCCAGGTGTGATGGCACATGCCATTAATCCCAGCACTTGGGAGGCAGAGAAGCAGGTGGATCTCTACGAGACTGAGGCCAGCCTGGTCTACAAAGTGAGTTCTAGGCCAAATAGGGCTACGGGAAAACTCTGTCTCAATAGAATAAATCATTCAATGTCTTAAACTTTTCAAAAAAAATGAATAAAAAATAAATAAATAAAAATAAAAAATAAAATAATAATTAAAATATAAGAATAAATAAATGTTGGTTTGAAATTAACCACTAATATTTGATAAGGTAACCATAGGAAGAGAAGATCACACTCTAATTATATATTTTGAAGCCCCAAATGAAGGTGAATATTCATGATGCTCATAGACTAGAAGTTGGGTGATAAAAAGGTTTTGGGAAATTAATTGCTTTACGTGAGCACTAAGGTGTTTCAGTTGGGGAGGATGAAGTAGTTCTCGAGCCAGAGGGTGTTGACCACTACATTAAAAAGGGATAAGTATTTAATGTGACTAAAATATACAAAAATATTATTGAAGGTGATCAATATAGGATGGTGGATTGTTTATCATTGTTTGTAGAGATAAAAGTTGAAATTCCATAATGGTAATTTAAAAAAACATACATTACTTTTTCTCATTTACATTCTTTCCATTTATATATTTCCTTTCCTTTGTTTCTATGTTTCCTTTTCACAATTGAAGGGATATTGTCAATAACCTCATTTATGAACAATAAGCACTCACGGTGCATACAACTGTTGTATAGACTACAATTGTTAAAGATGAATATTTTTATTTTTATTTTATGTGGTAATAGTTGAACCTAGGGTCTCAGTCACGCTAAGTAATTTAATTTGTATTTTGCTGCGTCCAAAGGCACCATCATGGATTCATGAGAAGTATTTTACTAAAAATTGTACTCTCCATACAAACATCCAGAATTGAAAATAGCTCACATCTCATTGTAAACAAAAGAGAAAGGTTCATTTCAAGAAAGACAAAATAACCTTCAGGTAAGAATAAGCAGTACAGATGATTCAATTACATGATTTACTTGCATGTTTACATTAAAAGGAGAGACTCATTTCATCATCTCGGGAAGCACCACATGCCAGTCTATCTTTCAGATAGTCTATTGTCTACATTAAACCTTAACAAAATTTTACTGTGATTGTGTTGAATCGTACTTACAATTTCATTGACTAGCAGGAGTTTATAACAATCTAAGTACTGTTGAAAGTTTCCAGATCAGAATTAATCTACCCACTTCTTTTCAAGACTGTTCCTTGAATGTATTAGATCTGTTTTAATCTATCTTGTAAATTATGATAATCTTGCAAAAGACTGAATGTCTACAAATAGAGTTTCACATTATTCTGCATAGATCCTTGAATGATACATCTCAACAAGAATGTCCCCTCAATGGTAGGGATGTGTTTACTGTGGTCATATGACATGAGGTGGAAGCAATCCACAGTGAGAGAGGGAGATGTAAAGATCAACAACTATACATGGTCCAAGAAACTCAATGCTTTCACAGTATGTAGCAAACTACCAACAGATGAATATTGGGAGGGAGTTAAAATCACTCCATAGCAACTGATTCTTCAAAACATGTATGGGACTTAGATAGAACACAAATTAACCTCCAGTAATTTTCATCTTAATAAAAAAAGAAACAAGGATATTTTAAAACCATACATTAATATGTTCATTAAAATAGAAGTGCAGTAACTGTTATTGCTTTCATTAAAAAGTCCTCTTCCACTGACATCAATTACTCAATGTTCTGAATAGATTTCACATTACATTTAAGAAATTTCTTCAGTCCACACAAAATGAAACTTGTTTATCTAATCTTGTTCCCCGTTTCATAAGTTGTAGGTCACTGAAACATCAGCATCCTCAGTTGACATCTGTGGTGGTTTGAATGAGTGTCCCCCATAGGGTGTAAGTATTCAGACATTTATCTCCAGTTGGTGGCACTGTTTTTGGAGGTCTTAGAAGGTGTAGCTGTGCTAGAGGAAGTACGTTATTGGGGGCAGCCTTAGTGAGGTTAACAAACCTCGTGGTCTGCAGTTGCTCTCTCTCTGCTTCCTGTGCTCTTTGCAAGATGTGACCCTCAGCTTGCTGTTCCAGCCGCCATGCCTCCCACCACAATGGACTCTAATTCCCTGGAACCGTCAATTGTAAGCTCAAATAAACTCTTCCTTTTATAATTTCCTTTAGTCATGGTGTTTTATCACAGCAACAGAAAAGTTACTAATACAGTTATTTGATACCAGAGAGTGGGCTGTTGGCTGTGAAGAACTTGACCATGTGTATGTTTGGAGAAATGTGGAAGACTTTGGAACTTTGGGCTAGAAAACCTGTTGACTAATGTAAGCAGAGCTTAAGGGGCCATTCTAGTAGAAGCCTGGAAGAAAGCATGGCTGCAAAAAATGTAGTTCCAGAGGAAAATGAAGACTTAGGGAGCAACTGGAATATTTTGATAAAGAGTCTGGCAGCAGTTTGCCCACAGCCCAAATGCTTGCCTGATGCTAAGTTGAAAAGCAATGGACTAATGTCTTTGGCTGAGGATATTTCAAGACAGCCTAATGTAGAAATGGTGGCATGGCTTTTAATGGTGAATATTATACAGATCTACAGTGGAAAAGAGCAAACGGGGCAGAAGGAAATGCAGAATGTACAGTTTGGATCTGAAAAGTGCACTAGGAAGATTAAAGGTTTGGCCAAGGCATGTGAAGGAGAGGCTCCCTTTCATAAGGAGACTAAAGTGAATAAGGAGATGCCTGTAGATTTACAAGTAAACAAAAGAATCAATACCTTCAGGGCAAGACTACACCCAGCTAATCCTCCAACTTTTGAAAGGAAAATACTGAAAGTGTTTTCTGCTCCAAGTTCAGGGCAGAGAAAAGTTGCCAATGTGGTTGAACTAGGCCAGGGTCCATCCCAAACTTGCAGCCAAACTCGGCAGTTTCATCCATGTGGTGCTGCCTTTAGAGGTATGAAGTTTGCAAGAGAGAAGGTGTCATCAGTTCTTCCTCCATGGTTTCTGAGAGCTGCTGCCAAGGTTAGCCAGAGTGCAGCAGGGGTGTCCCTGCATAAAAAAAGGCCCTCATAGGCCATTGCGTGAAGCTGTGAATGTGAAGTCTGGTTGGAAGCAGAGACCCCAAGAAGTCATTCAAGATGCCAGACCAGTGAGATATTTGCCAAGGAGAACTGCATACAGGGAGTGGTACCAGCCTAATACAGAGATGTATGCTGCAAGCAAAGTTGGAAGGGCTGAGCCATCTAAGCCCTTTGGAAGTCAAGTCCCGGAAGTTGCACATGGAGCTACTGGACTTAGAGTCTGCCCTCTGGTTTTCGGTCTTGTTTTGGTCCAGTATTTTCTCACTATGCCTCTGTTCCTCCCTTTTGGAATGGGAATGTGTATTCAGTTCCACTGTATGTTGGGAGATTGTAATTTGCCTTTTGATTTTACAGGAGCTTACAGTTAAGAGATTGGCCTGAGTCTCAGAAGAGACTTTGGACTGTAGACTTTTGAATGACATTGAAACTGGTAAAGACTATGGGGACTTTTAAGGTTGGACTAAATGATTTTGCATTTTATATGGTCAGGAGCCTATGGGGGCCAGGGAGTGGAATATGGTGGTTTTGATGAGTGTCCCCCATAGGCTGTAAGTATTCAGACATTTGTTTCCAGTTGGTGGCACTGTTTTTGGGAGGTCTTAGAAGGTGTGGCCATGCTAGAGAGGAAGTACGTTATTGGGGGCAGGCTTAGTGAGTTTAACAAGCCTCGTGGTCTACAGTTGCTCTCTCTCTGCTTCCTGTGCTTATTGAGAGATGTGACCCTTGGCTTGACGCTCCAGCTGCCATGCCTCCTGCCACAGTGGACTCTAATTCCCTGGAACCGTCAATCATAAGCTCAAATAAACTCTTCCTTTTAAAAGATCCATTGGTCCTGGTGTTTTATCACAGCAACAAAAAAGTGACTAATATGGAATATCAACTTTGATACTATATCTACTTCTTTTGTGAGGTCATTCTACAATATATAATATTACCAAACCCTCCCTATTTGATACTTTATTTGAGCTCAGATGTACCTCTTGTATAAGTGATTTCAATTGCCTATCATTATTCTGTTGTAGTTTATACACCTAAAGAAACTTCTATCGCCACTTTCCCTGAAAGCTTACTCTCAAATCTTCAGAGAACAATACTCACGTAGCTAAGGAAGAACGTCTATCAGTGGCCCAACTCTATGTTCAAGGTGTAATAACTACATAGATGACCAGGAGAGGAAACAGAATTGGTGCAGTAGTGGTACTTTTATATAGGTGCCAATCAACAGTCCCAAAATTAAACTTAAAGGACATTCAAAGGGAGGAAACTCATGTGTGTTACTGTAAACATAGCAAAATATAGATTTTTTGAGAGGTCATGGAACTTAAAGAGAACTCCATATGTGGGCATGTCTCATCTGAGCTTGGGCACGTGTATGAGCTAGCATGTCAAGTAGCATGCTCCAGAGCCACAAGTGAGGGTCTCAGGATCTCTTTTTTACACCTATGAGTTGGTATGACACAATGATAAGAAGGTCTGGCATTGGCTGTTGGGAGGTGATGTCACACTACCTATATAAATGTTATGTTACATTGAATAAATTGGAATGCACTCTCCTCTGGGTATTCCCAGGCCATTACTGATTTGACCTGGCACAGGCACACGTACCCTCTCCATGGCCTTTCCACTGTGGAATTGAAATTTTCCCACAACTGGCCCCTGAACAGGGACATGGATAAATTGGGGTAGGGAAACCCCAGAATCCTAGCAAGAAATGGGGAATCTATATTTAAGAAGCCTCTCTTTCAAGCTGTGGGACCCAACATGACCTCTAGTTCTTTAATATTCACCATTATTTCTTCCTTGTTAATTTCTACTTTGTGCAAATTTGGGGCTGGTTCCCAGGATTGGTTAGGTTGTTGCAAATGCTAATAGCCTTGGGTCACAGGATATTGTACTCTCTTGGAACATGGAAAACAGTAGGTTCCTGGCTTAGTGTTCCTGGGGTATGATCTACCCAGACAGGGGTTTGCCTACAAAGTCATCAGATTCATGGGTGCATATTGAGAGGCCAGCAGCCATCAAGGCACATCTGTTCATGAGGTCATCATCCTTGCTTGACCACTGGTTGTTCTTGTTTGGGGGCTGTGAAAGCCAGCAGCTTTCCAGCTGGGATTGACCACAAAGCCCATAAGGTTCTTCATTGTGTGCTGGCTGCAGAACTATCAATGTTACAATCACAAAGCCAACGCCTAAGACAAAACATGGCCTTGGTGTCATTTTAAATAATTTTTACAAGCATGAGATGGAGCTCTTGGTTCTAAAAATAAAAGAAAGTGAAAGAAAATGGTTCAAAAACACTCAGGCTTGCTCCACTCCCCCTTGCACCCCCCCGCCATGCTCAAAAAGTTTAGATCATGACAAATTGTTCTACTTGCCTGAGAGGATTTTATTTCCTCCGAGACTGTCACTCTAGGTATACTAAGGATGGCACCCCAATCAATGGTAATTGCATTCTCCTGGACAATTTACAGCCAGAACTTGGATTCTACAGCTTTTTCTGACTGAAGTTCTGACAAGTTTTAAAATTACTTGTGTTTGCGTGGTTGGTAGGCCTTGACTACCCTGGGTTTGCCTGGGTTTCTACCTTTTTCTCTGTCAGATGCAAACTGGGGCTTTCCTAAATATCAAAATGGACAAATGTTTTCCTTTGCTGCATCTCTTAATTTCCAAAGAGGCTTGTACCTGAAATATTATATTAATGTTTTGACAAAAGCATGATCTTTGCCTGTCTTCAGACAGAAACATGGGTTCACCTATCTCTAGGAAAAAGAATGTATCTCAAGCTGTTTTCTAGCTGTGGCCAAAAGCTATCAGGTTTAAATTCGATCTTAGCTTGCCTAATCAAAATATAAACTACCTTTGTTTATAATCCCAAGTACCCTAAACATCTTTGAAGAAAGGCTTTAGGCATCCAAATTTATTCTGGTCTTTTAAAAGGCTTTGCTCAGGAGTTAACTTTAATGAGTTTCTAAACCTGTTGAGGGATTGGAACCCCTAGGTAATGTAAAGTTTTCAACCTCCAGACTTCCCAGCCACACATGACATGACCTGTGCCCCATGCCCTCTGCCTGTGTCGTGTGTGTGCCAGCTGGTTATTTGTGCACCCAACTGCCATGGCTTTCTAGTACAGTTGCCCTAAATAAAATATTTCATCTTAAACCTCATATTTGAGTCTGTTTTGAACTGTCTTTTGAGACTATTTTGGTAACACAGGTTTTGAGTCCCAATGTTCTAGAGGCAGAAGCAAGCAGACTTATGTGAGAACTTTTAGGTCATCCTGGTCTACCTATTATGTTCCAAAACAGCAATGGCAGAAAATCCGTGGCTTAAATCTACTGCATCTTGCTAACTCAGAGTAAGTATCTCAATAACAATATAAACTAAAAATCTTGGTCTAATTTAAATGAGAATTTTAGACGTAGTTTTGAATTTCTCCTTCAGTATTAAGCAATAATTTAATTTCCTCTCTAAAGGTCAGTCTAAAAAAGTTCCCTTTAATGCTGTGTGTGTATTATATTTTAATCTATTTTGAATTTATGTGTCTATTAAAATGTCAACTTAGAACCTGATCTCAGGCTTGCAAGGACATCTCATAGCCTATACTTTACAATAGTATATTTGAGGTAATTGTTCCATGTATTTAGAGGAATAAATAATAAATGCTTAGTAACAATGGGAAAATTCTCTCGACAGATGGAAATGTATTTGTTAATGTTATGAGCAGAAAGACTGTTAGAAGGAGATGAAAATGGAGGTATTTTAGTAAGGATTTATGTTGAGACAGTCTATGAAACTGATAAAAGTCTGAGGAGGCTTGTTATGATTGGTGAAGGATGAAACTTTAGAAAAGCTTAATTTTTCTAAGGTCATGGTTCAGTCAAGTAGTTTAAAAAACATTTATCTCATCAAGGTTTATTTTAAAATGTTTGGTTTTACCCAAGCTCTATCTACACATCACATGGTATTTAAAATTTAGTAAAAGGACAATATATCTGTATTAAATTAAATTTGCAGGCTGGAGAGATAGCCTAGTGGTTAAGAGCACCGACTGCTCTTGCAGAGGACCCAGGATCAATCCCCAGCACGCGCACATGGCGGCTAAGAACTGTCTGTAACTCCAATTCCAGGAGAACTCCAGTTCCAGGGGAAACCAGACCCTCTTATGACCTCTGCGGCATTGCATGACATGGGTGCATAAACCTACATGCAGACAGTACATTCATACACATACAAAAATAAATACAATTTTAAATTAAATTTGCTAAATATTTTCAAAATAAAAAAATTTAGTAACATGTTTAAGCTAACTGTTAATATTTGATCTACTCCTACTTCTACTAGATTCCCAGTGACAACTTTAGGATTTGTACATAAGTGTTTCTTATGTACAAATGTTTCTCTGTGTTATACAAGTGTTACCTGTAATGCTTTTTTGCCCATAAAGATAATATGGCTCAAGAAAGACTGGACTGTACCTCCTTAATCTAACATTATACCATCCAATAGGAGACAGTTTGCATGGGCTTAACAGACCATTACAATTTGACTCCTGTCTATAGGTATGTAATACAACTCCTGCCCTTTAAAAAATTATAGACCAAGTTATAGGAGTCTGAAAAACAAGACTCTTCTGTTCATGGTATAACAAAGGAGGGTAGGGGAATATCCCTTGCTCTGGGATGCAGTTTGCAGAACATTATCTACTTTGAAATCTATTTTTCAATTTTAAAATAAAAAGAAATGACAAATCCAATACATAAACATTAGAGCCTTCTGACAGGCCACGATAGACGCCATTGGTGCTATGACACAGTGCAATGTTGGAACAATGAAAAAAAAAACAAAAACCCAAATCCACTACTAACAATGGGAAAAGGGTTGGTTTTTGTCTTCCCACAGATGGAGGCCCTATCTAGTTTCCAGCAAGAAACATTCACAATATGGATCCCAGCTCACTAGCAGAGGATCTGACATGTCTAGATATCTAGAAAGTGTGATAAACTGGACATATGTGCCTACCCCTTTGGATTAGTGGATTACCTCTAAATTTAACTTTATGGTCAGGTGAGACATATGGATAAAGAGAGGCTTTTAGTATGTGGGCTGCTCTACTAAGGAGCTATTGGCCAGGGAGCATATAAAAGTCCCACAAAACAAAGGCTATTTGTCTGTGATTTGGGGGTACATGCAAAAAACAGACAGCAAGTCCCTAGTGCTGAGGTTGAGCATGTGTTAACAAGAAAAGGAAGAATTGAATTGAGACATTACACTGCAAATTTAGGCAAACTTTCATGATGCCAGGGAGCATTATGCATATCACTGGAGTGTAGTTGTCTCCAGAGTTGCTACAAAGCTCACAAGCTACAGCCTCATATGACAAAGAAGCCTGCAGTAGTGGCAGTCTAATATTTGTAACTTTCCACCACCCCCTAAAATCTAATTGGACCTATGGCCTGCTCTTTGGGGGCTAGCACATGACTGATGCTGCAATCTTGCTGCCCTCTAGTGGCTAAAGACTTCATATGCCACAATGCCCTACCTGCCCCGTATCTTTCTCTGAGTCTTTTTAATGTTTTTCAAAGCAAAGAGTTATTGTTTTGGGGAGAACCTAATTGTGTTAGTCGGTTCTTTGTCCCAGTTCTTTTGTTGTTGTTTTTTCCTCCAATTTGTATTGCTTCAACATATTCATATGTCAAATCTATACTACAATTATATCTTCTGAAAATAAACCATATTTTATTTCCATATCATATTTCAAGATTCACATATTTTTTCCTTTTAAATATTATATTACACTAAAATATGCCTACATACCCTCCACCCATATATCAAGATTACAAAGTGTGAAAATATGTGGTAGGTTAGTTCTAGAGGCTGTTAAGGCATTCACACTACAAGAACACAGGTGCTTTCAAATAAAGAGGAGTATAACATTCACAATGCTTGATTTACCTAACTACTAGGTATTTGGTGCTACCATACACAAATGACGAATACCATTCATCATTTGTTGTTCTGGGACTGTGTTACTTCACGTAGCATAATAACTTCTAGATCTGTCCATTTACCTGCAAAGTTCATGATGCTATCTTTATCTCTGCATAGAAGTCCATTGTTTCGATATACCACATTTTCTCTAGCCACTTATTGGTTTAGGGAGCACTTGGGTTGGATCCAGATATTCACTATTGTGAAAAGAGCTGCAATAAACAAGACTGTGCATGGATCTCTCTGGTAGGATGAGACTTGTTGGTATATACTCAAGAGTGGTATGACTGGGTCAGGTGGTAGGCTCATTTTAAGTCTTTTAAAGGTTCTCCATACTGCTTTCCATAGTGGTTGTATGAGCTTACATTGGCACCAGGAGTGAATGAGTGTTCCCCTTTCCCCACAACCTCCCCAGCATTTGGGGTCTTTTTAATTCGTGATCTTTGCCAGTCTTATAGGAGCGAGGTGATATCTGATAGCAGTTTTAATTTGCATTTCCTTAATTATTAGTGATGTTGAGGACTTTTTAAGATTTTTCTCAGCAATCTTTATATTTTCACTTGTGAAGTCTGTTCAGCTCTTTATCTTTTGAGTGTGTCATTTGTTTTCTTCTTTGGTTTTTGAGTACTTTATATATTCTGTCATATGTATCAGTAGTGTAGGTTTCCTCCCAATCTGTCAGTTTTTTCTTCACTTCACAGATTGTTTCTTTTGCTATACAGAAGATTTTGAGTTTAATGAGGTTCCACTTATCAATTGTTGACCTTATTTCCTGTGCACCCATGTCTGATTTAGAAAATCTTCCCTATGCCTATGCTTTGTAGGTTGCTGCCAAAGTTTTCTTCTATGACCTTCAGAGATTAGGATTTTAGGTTGACATCTTAGATACATTTGGAGTTGGTTTATGTACAGGGTAAGAGGTAGGCATTTTGTTTTATTATTATACAAGTAGTTTTCTGTTTTTCCAAACACAGTTTGCTGCTGAAGATGCTATCTTTCCTCCATTGAGACTTCTTGGCCCCTTTGTCAATATGAGTTGGCTGAAATTGTGTGCTCAAGTTTGTATCTTCAATATTGTTTCACTGATCTAGAGTTCTGTTTTTGTGCCAGTACCAGGCTGTTAATATGACTATAACCTAGTAATATACTTTGAAGTCTAGTATAGTGATCCCCCCAGTATTGCTCTTTTTGCTTAAGGTTGCTTTGGCTATTCAGGGTCTTTTGTTTTTACATATGAATTTAAGGATTTTTTTTCCAAGTCTATGAAGAAACTCATGGGGATTGTAATTGGGATTGCACTGAATCTGTATATTAATTTGGGCAGAATGGATATTTTACTATAGTAATTTATCCAATCTATGACCATTGGGGGACTTTCTATCTTCTGATGTCTTCTTCAATCTCCTTCAAGGGTTCAAATTTTTTTTTTATTTTATGGCTCATTGATGTCTTTGTTTAGGTTTGTTTCTGGGTATGTTAATGTTTTTGAGGCTATGGTGAGTGTAAAGGTCTCCTTATATTCCTTCCTTATTTGCTTGTTGGTGTAAAGAAAGGCTACTGACTTTTTAGATTAATTTTGCTTCCTGCCACTTTACTGAAACTATTAATCATTCCTAGGAGTTTTTTGGTGGAGTTTTTAGCATCCCTTAGGTAAACTATCATATTGCCTGTGAAAAGGGATAGGATGATTTCCTCTTTTCCAAGTAGTAGTCCTTTAATTTCCCTTTCCTATCTTATTGCTCTAGCAAGCATTTCAAGCACTGTAGTGAAGATGAAAGGCGATAATGGGAAGACTTGTTGGGTTCCTGCCTTTAAGGGGAATGCTTCTAACTTTTCTCCATTTAGGATGATGTTAGCTATGGGTTTCTTATATATGGGTTTATTAAATTGAAGAATGATCTCTCCAGTCCAATGCCCTCTTGGACTTTAAGCATGAAAGGATGCTGGATTTTGTCAAAGGCTTTTTCTACATCAGTAGAGTTGATCATGTGTTTTTTTTTATCTTTCAGTCCATTTTATGATATTGATTTACATATGCTGAAGCATCCTTGCATCTTTGGTATGACTCCAACTTGGACATGATGGATGATCTTTTTGATATGGGTCTGTATGTTGGTTTGCAAGTATTTTGTTGAGAAATTTTGCATTTATGTTCATTAATGAGATGGATCTATAGTTGTTTTTGTTTGGTTGTATCTTTGCCTGGTTTGGTATTAGAGCAATACTAGCTTCATAGAAGGAATTTGGGATATTTCTCTCTGTTTGTATCCTTCTGAACAGTTTGAGTAATAATCGCTATAAGTCTTCTTTAAAAGTTCTGTAGAATTACAGAATTCTGCTGTGTAAACATCTGGGCCTAAGCTTTTATTTAGTTGGGAAGATTTTTATTATGTTTTTTTATTTCCTCCAATATTATGGGTTTGTTTAAGCTATTAATCACTTCTTGGTTGAACTTTCTTGATTTGTAGGATTTCAGATATTCATCCATTTCTCTACTAACCTATACTGTACTAAATCTGAAAGCTTTCAGAGTTAGTAGAGTATAGGTTTTTGAAGAATTCCCTGGATCTTTTCATGTATGTTGTGATGTTTCCCCTTTCATCATAAATTCTATTGATTTGGAGTTGCTCTTTTTTTTCTTTTTTTAAATAATTTTACTGATGAATTGTGTATTTCACTCATTGTCTTTCAGTCTAATTTAGACAGCTTCCCCTCTCCCTGTTCATCCAACCTCTGTTCATCCCTTCTGCCATACTGCCATACACGTCTTGCATCTTTCCTCAAACTTTCCAAAGTTTTTCACTGAAAAGTCTTATTGTTTTGGGCAGACTTTACCTGTATCATTCAGTTCTTTAGTCCAGTATTTATGTGCGGGGGTCGCACCTGGGGTCTTAGCCAGCCCTGGACCTGCAGGACTGGCTGTGCCAAGGAGGGACAGGTGCGTCTGCTCGTCCTCTCCACAGCCTCCCTGTCCCAGGAGACAATCAGACACAGCAGGGAGCCAAGTCAGGCAAGGTCTCGTTTATTGTGGGCAACACAGAAGTTTATAAAGGCAAAAGCCACAAAGATGTTTCCATGGTGCCAAGTGGGCAGCCAATTGTTTCAAAGGGCTAGGTAGCATGCAGGCTGTATGTAATGATTATTCCATAGAACTTAATGGGAGACAGGTACTGATCTCGAGCTGTCCACGAGTAGGGAAGTACCTCTGAGCCTATCAGAATTCCCCTTTTTCTTCCTCCCCTATTCAGTTGTGGTCATAGTGACTTTTGTAGTTACAATGGTTTACATGACTCTTTGGCTGAAGTTATTTGGCAGGTGGGGGACAGTTAGTGAAACTCAAGCCAGGCTTAGAGATTTCCAATAGGCCACACTTTTGGAGAGCCTATAGGGCCCAACATCTCCCCCTTTTTGTTTTGTATGGGGGAGGTGGTCAGCACGGCCCCTGTCTTAGGTTGTCTGAGCTTACCTCTACTAAGCTTACCTGTCATTGGGAGTTAAGGGCAGCTTTTGGCCCAACCCCTATCTTAGGTTGCCTAGGGGTAGTTAGATCTTACCCGTCATTGGGTTCCATGTGTCTCCTCCCCTCCCCCCTTTCACCACACTGTCCCCTGTCTTAGGTTGGCCTCTCTTTGAGGACCCTTACCAGTCGTCAGGGCAAAACAGTGGGCAGGGGGTTGTATCAGGGCCATGTCTGGCTCGCAGTGTCATAAGTTGAATTTCCTGGGCCTTGTTCTGTATCAGCCGAGTCAACCTGTTAAAGATGCAGGGTCCGATGGTGCAAGCAAGTAACACTATTACAAGTGGGCCGGCTATAGCCAATAAAAGAGTTGTTAACCAAGGTGACCAGTCAAACCATTGGCTGAACCAGCTCTCGTCATAATTCTGTCGCCTATCTTCTATTCCCTTTCGAAACTCACCCAGATTTTTTGTAATGATCCCTGAGTGATCTGCATAAAAGCAGAACTCCTCCCCCAATGCTCTGCAAATTCCCCCTTGTTCAAAGGTTAGGACATCCAGTCCTCTCCAATTTTGGAGGACTACTAGTGCTAGGGAGTCTAGGGACTTTTTGAAGTATCTGAGAGTGGTTTCCACTCTATCAAGGTTGACATCAATCTGCATCCTGAGTTCTAGACATTTAGTATTTACCAGAGCCAAAGAGGCCCCTCCCAGACCAGTTCCTGCTGCCCCGAGCCCCAGAAGGGAAGTGACCGCCAGCACAGTAATGAGTTCCCTCTTTTCCCTGTGGTTACTTTGCCTGGCGACCATTTCTTCATTAGAATGACATAATACATGGGGCATCACTGCCACCATAGCACAGGTATCATTGCCCAGTTTAAGGACTGCAGCTGCTATGCAGGGCGTGAGGCCTGATTGTTGACATAGCCAAAATATTCCCTGTTCTGAGGGTATTATCCATTCATCATCATTAGTATCACCAATAACATTCTGACATCCTTCCCATGGAGAGACTTCTAGGGCAGATGTTATACAAGTGAAATTTGTTCCCCGGAGGGGTAAAGTCAGCCCTGCTCCTTTAATATTTTGTTTTGCATTAGACCATCGGGGGTCCCATCTACATTCTGAGGATGTGTTTTTCTTCATAAAACTTCCAGTATACCCTAGGGTTTCATAGTATGGTGGCTCGGAACTAAGGCACAGCCAGCATGACTCTGTTAACTCAGGCCTGGTCTCATTCAAGGCTTCATAAGCTATCTCTACTGCTGCTTCCCAGGGGCTAGTTCTGCTCCTAGCTTTACCCTTTTTGTGTCCTTTTCCCTTTCCTTTGCCCTTGCATTTTTTCTTGGTGGTGTGAGGTTGGAGGGTGCTATATACTGTTGGTGATAGGCTTGTTATAGTTTTTGTTTTGGTAGGGGTTGGATTTGGGGCATCTGGCCCCACCTGAATCTCATTAGCAATGGGATTCACTTGACTCCTGATGGAGAACATTACTCCATTATCATAACCTTATCGGTATAGTCTAAGGCCCCATATCATTCCAACTTCCCAGCTTTCTTCCTTTTTTCCCTCTTCAGTGATCATCACCCGAATGGGGTTACATTGTGAGTGTTCACAATCTTTTCCCATTATTTTTTCCACCTTAATAGGACCTCTATGTTGGATCCAATATCTGGATCCGGTGGTCTCACACCCCCAAGACTTACAATAAAAATTCCCTGGCCCACCACAGTCAGATATCTGTTGTGCAGTCCGTCCACTCCCAGGACAGTATGCTCCCAGGACATTATGGGGTAATCTTGAATCGCTTCTCAATGTCCCTTGTATAGGCAGTGGTCAACTCTCCAGTAGTCATTGCCCCAGGTTCCTCGGGCCAAGTCACAAAGGTCAAAGTAAAGTAGCAGCCACCATGTTGATGGTGTTGTGTCCTTCGTGGTGGAGTTGAGGACTCATCCGGTTGCAGGGTCACTTATTATCCATGTTACTTTTTGTGGTTGGTGGGTGTTAGGTTCCTGTGCCTCCGTTACCGTTGTTGCCATCCATGTGACCATTAGAAGTCTCAGGAACCATGCCATCTGTGAACACAAAAAGACATAAGGTCTCCTCAAGGGTCTGTAGCCCTTGGATTTAATTATGTTATTGTTCTTTTTCCGAGGATGTCAGTAGGAACTTTAAGTTCCTTGCCGGTATCCAGATTGCTGATTCTTCCCCAATAGGATATACACATCCAAAGCCTCTCCCCATCGTGATTAATGGGTCTGGCCCTTTCCATTGGTGTGTTAAAGGGTCTTTCCATTTAACCTTTACTTGCGGGTTAAAGCTTGCTTGTCCCCAATGCTTTTGGAACCTAGATTCTGCCATGTCCTTGGAAAAATTTAAAATATTTATGGCAAACAAGGCTTGCACCAACTGCAGGTGGGGGCTTACTCCCCCTTTTTGTTTTTGTAATAGCTCCTTGAGACATTGATGATTTCTTTCTACAATAGCTTGCCATTGGGGGTTATAAGGAATTCCAGTAGAGTGTTTAATTCCCCATCTCTCAAGAAAGTTTGCAAGGGTCTTAGAGGTAAAGCAAGGCCCACTGTCAGTTTTAATCTGAGTGGGCAGTCCCAGCGTTGCAAAACATTGAAGGAAGTGAGACTGAGTATGTTTGGCTCTTTCTCCAGTGTGGGCTGTGGCCCAACAGGCTCTAGAATGGGTGTCAATGGACACAAAAACATATTTAAGCTTGCCAAAAGCAGGGAAGTGAGTGACATCAGTTTGCCAGAGAGCATTAGGTCATAAGCCTCGAGGATTAACTCCTTGGGGTTGAAGCGGGGGTACCTTAAGGAAAGCCTGGCAAGATTTACACGTTTGAACAATTTTTTTCAATTCTTTTATAGGCACTTGAGGGAACTTTTGGTGTAGACCTCTCCAATTTACATGGGTTAGATCGTGAAAGTTTGTAGCTTCCTGAGCTGTTAGAATGTTAGGCCCTAAAGCCAGCTGATCTGCCAGGGCATTGCCCCTAGATAAGAAACCAGGAAGGCCCGAGTGTCCCCTAAGGTGTTGAAGGTATATTGGGGCATTGCTTCCTTCCAAAAGGGCCTTAAGCTCTACCATAAGAGGAGAGATTGGGTTACTGACCAGCCTAATGTGAGCCTGTGGTAAATGAGGTAGAAGGTTGGCCACATATAACCTGTCAGTAAAAAGATTGCAGGACTCCTGAATGTCCTGCAGTGCCATTATGACTGCTAATAATTCCTTATATTGGGCAGATCCTTGGCTTGGCTGGAATCTTTGACTGGTTGGGGTGGAACTGTTCTCTCTAAAGGCTACATAGGCTGAGCCAGCTTTCCCTCCATCAGCGAAAATGCATGGTGCATGTGGTATGGGTTCTTTTATAAACAGAGAGGGCATTATAAGCTCTAGGGGGAATTTTTGCAGGAAGGCTGCCCACCTAGAAGGTCCGAAATGACAATCCAATTTTCCCATGAAGCCTTCTAAGGAAATAGCTAGGCGTGAATGGTTGCGAGCCAGCCATTCAATATCTGTCAACCTGTACTGGAGGAATATGTCATGTGGATCTATCCCATAGTGTCTCTGTGCCCGAGTTCTTCCCCCTTATAATAGCATCTGCCAACTGGTCTGTTTGGGAGTACACTCGAGGTGTACCAGACGTGGATGTGTGTATCCATTCCAAAAGAGCCCCCTCCTGGGTGATGACTGCTGTAGCCAGGCTCTGTCCTGAAAGGACCCAAAGGGACAGGGGGCATTCTGTAGAATACCTCCTCAGAGAACAGTGATGTAAACCATTCTGAAAGATCTCGAGGAATTTTTGGTGTTCTGAGGCGAGGGAGATTTCCTCTTGAGGACTCCTGTCTCTTAATAGGGTAAATAATGGCACTAAAATTTCTGTGGGGATGGCTACCCAGGGTCGGAGCCAATTGATTTCACCAAGTAAGCTTTGGAGCCAATTGATTTCACCAAGTAAGCTTTAGAGTAAGTTGGTTGGGTATTTTTATACTAGGTTTTATGGGACTAACTTGAAAGCTAGAAAGATGAGTACCCAGCACCTTGAAGGGAGGAACTCATTGAATTTTCTCACGTGCCACTGTGAATCCTCCTTTAATTAATGTATGTGATATTGTAGCCAGGAATCCTGGAAGTTTATGAGGGTCCCGGTGGCCAATGATCAGATCATCCATGTAGAGGTACATTACGGAGTCCCTCTGTGACAGCATGGGGGCCAGGAGGATGGTAAGATATTGCTAACATTTGGCCATTCCCTGTGGTAGCACCATCCATTCATATCGGTGGTCCGGCTGGGAGTAGTTAAGAGATGGCACCGAAAAAGCAAATTTAGCACAATCCTCAGGGTGCAGGGGAAAGGAAAAAAAACAATCTCTAAGATCAATTACAACTATAGAGAAATCTGTAGGAATCGCAGGGATCCAGTGCATGCCTCGCAAAGGGGTCCCAACCAATTCCATTCTATCATTTACCTTCCTCAAATCTTAGAGCATGCGCCATGCTCCTGAAGCCTTGCGAATGACAAAGACAGGTGTGTTCCAGGGGCTCATAGTAGGGCGGACGTGCCCCAGTTTTAATTGCTCATATGTTAACTGGCGTAGGGCCTCAAGTTTTTGTTGTGTTAGTGACCACTGCTCCACCCATACGGGTTTTCCTGGTTTCCATAGTATGGGAGGAACCTGTGGGGCAGTGGCCCCTATGATTGGTGGTAAATTTTTACTTGTCCTTGCTTCTGGGCGTGATCATGAGGGGGGTCGATTAAGGGATCTTCAAAGAAAAGTTTATGATCAGTGATTAACACTGCGTCCATTTGTCCCAAAAAATCCTGACCTAATAAATTAGCTGTGAGTCCTTGGGCTACCAATGGCCCAATTTTTCCCTGGTCCCCATCTGGACCCATCTATTTCATGAGGGTGGAGGTTTCCTCAGTATGGGAGTTTCCCCCCACCCCCTGGACCAATGGGCCAGGAACCAAAGGCCAGGTTGCTGGGACTTCCTCCTTTCTCAGGATGGTCCTATCAGCCCCCATTTCAATGAGGCATTGAAACTTAACGCCTCTGATGACTATAGACATTTGGGAGCGCAATTCCTCATAGAGTGGTACTGACCAATGAGCTCTTATTGGGGCTCTCATTCCTCTCGGGGGAGCACAATCTTGTGATGATGGGGCTGGAGGCTGCCTCTGGCATAGTTTAAAAGTTTGCCATCAATATCAAATTTTGACCTACAGTCCTTTTTCCAGGGTAATCCTTTTCGACACCTTGGGCCCAGGGTGCGAGGCGGGGCCGGTCCTTCACCTCCCTCCTGCCCTCCCCAGAGGTTCCAGAGGGACAATCACGCTTGAAGTGCCCAGGCTGCCCACAGCCAAAGCAAAACTGGCTACGCTCCAGAGCCCCGCCCACCTTGGTTGCTCCTACAGCCTGAGTAAGTGCAGCAGTGAGAACTGAAGTTTGAGCTTGAATCGCCTGTGCGAAGGCCTACGCTTTATGACCCTGAGTTCCTATGTCTTGGGTTGCAATGATCCATGAGCTCATAGATCTGTCCTTTAATTCTGCACAGGCTAGACGGTGGTCTCCGTTCATCCCTTCCCATATAGTCATCTTGACAAATTGGTTTAAGAGATCCCCGGGGGTGGGGGGCGTTTGCGCTGCATGCTCTTCTCAACTCTGTCCATAAACTCAGGAAGGGTTTCATGTGCTTTTTGTCTCATACCTGCCAGAGGTCTCTCTGACAGTCCAGCGTTAAGCTTGGTCCATGCATCAAAGCCGCACTGTCTGACCTGGTCCCTGTAGGGGGCCGGTAGTGCTGCCTGCTGGCTCCCTGTTGTAAATCTGTCCACTGTACCAGCTAGCATTCCAAAGGTGACTGGGATGGCGGGGTTTGCTCGAGTGTTTTCCTCCCCCCGTAGCCGGCATTCTTTCCTGAATAAAGCCGCCCATTTGATAACTAGTGGTCTGGGGAGCACCGCCCTTGACAAGTCTAGCCAGTCTCTGGTAACACACGGATGGTATGCAATGTCCTGGAGCAGCGTTAATGCCCAGGGTGAATTGGGGCCATCTTCGGCCACTGCTTTTTTAAGTTCCTTAAGATCTTTAGCCTCCCAGGGATACCAATCCAGAGGGCGGTTTCTCCCAGGCGCGAGGTTTACTGGAAAAGCACAAAGCGGAGACTCATTAGGCTGGGGCGGAGCCTGCGGACTCGGTGCGGTGGGAGTGGGAGGCGCCTCGGCTAGGAGTTTCGTCCTAAGGGCCATATAGGGTCCCTCAGAGCTTGGCCCCTCTGCCTGCTTGTAAGGAGGCGGTCTCTCTGTGCCCGGATACCCCAAAGCCTTTCTTTTTTCAAGGAACTTATCCCATTCCTTTTCTCCCTCTGCTTCAGAGCCTGCCACCTCCTCCGCCCCTATCCTGCGCAGGAGGATCGAGAGTCTCCAGATGGAAAGAAGCTTTCAAAGCTGTAATAGTAGGGTAGAAACCTAGGGGTGGATCAATTGCAAAATGCCTCTCTCTCTCTCTAGCCAGCTTCTCCACTCTAGCCCAAGGTTGCCATGCAAAAAGATTTGCCCCTGTAACCCAGGGGCTAGGGAAGGATCGTTTCCCAAGTATTAAGGGCATTAGTCTCAGTTATTTCAAGTCCATGGGACTACAGCATAAAGCGCAGAGCTCTTAGAGCTGGCTCTTTCTTAGCTGACGTCGAGTTACCCATCGTGGGTTCTCACCTGTCCCCGAGGTCCGATTGCCTCGGTCGGCGTGGGGGGGTCCCTTTGGTCGTGGGTTCGAGCCCCATGTTGGGCGCCAAGGTGCGGGGGTCGCACTGGAGGTCTTAGCCAGCCCTGGACCTGCAGGACTGGCTGTAATGAGGAGGAGCAGGTGCGTCTGCTCGCCCTCTCCACAGCCTCCCTGTCCCAGGAGACAATCAGAGGCAGCAGGGAGCCAAGTCAGGCAAGGTCTCGTTTATTGTGGGCAACACAGCAGTTTATAAAGGCAAAAACCACAAAGATGTTTCCATGGTGCCAAGCGGGCAGCCAATTGTTTCAAAGGGCTAGGTAGCACGCAGGCTGTATGTAATGATTATTCCATAGAACTTAATGGGACACAGGTACTGATCTCGAGCTGTCCACGAGTAGGGAAGTACCTCTGAGCCTGTCAGAATTCCCCTTTTTCTTCCTCCCCTATTCAGTTGTGGTCATAGTGACTGTTGTAGTTACAATGGTTTACATGACTCTTTGGCTGAAGTTATTTGGCAAGTGGGGGACAGTTAGTGAAACTCAAGCCAGGCTTAGAGATTTCCAACAGGCCACACTTTTGGAGAGCCTATAGGGCCCAACATTTATGTTGTTGTTTTTCCTTCCCCTTTGTATTTCTCCAACATATGCCTATATGCATCAAAATTATGACTTCTGAGAATAAACTGTATGTTAAATCCAAAATATGTTTTGGATCTCTAAAATATGAATACATATCTTCCATCCATAAACAGTAATTACAGAGTCTGAAAATAAATGGTAGGTCAATTCTAGAGCCCTTTAATAGAGTTACATTATAACAACACACTTGGTTTCAGATAAAAATACATATGACAATAATGTTGTTCAGTTGTCTTTCAACTGGGGATTTGGTGTTAGCAGCCACAAATGAGGTAAACCATTCACTGTTTGATTTTCTGGGACTGTGTTACTTTACTTAGCATAATAGCTTTGAGTTACCCATTTATCGGAACAGTTCATGATATCATCTTTCTTTACTGCTGCATAGAACTCCATTGTGTAAATATATCACATTTTTATTATTCATTCATCTGTTGAGGGGCATTTGGCTTGCTTCCAGCTTTTCATTATTGTGAAGAGTGCTGCAATAAACATAGATGTGCATGTATCTTTGCTGTAGGATGAATCTTGTGTGTATATACAAAGCAGTGTTGAGACTGGATCAGGTGGTAGGCTCATGTTGAGTCTCTTTATGACTATAGCCCTGTAATATAACTTGAAGTCTGGTAAAGAAATCCCCCCATGTATTGCACTTTTCACTCAGGGTTGTTCTAGCTATTCGGGGCTCCCTTTTCCATATAAATTTAAAGGTTCTTTTTTCCAAGTCTGTGAAGAAACTCATGGGGATTTTGATTGGGATAGAAATGAATCCATATATCAATTTGGGAAAAATGGTCATTTTTACTATATTAATTTTTCTAATCCATGAGCATGGGAGGTCTTTCCATCTTTTTGATGAAATCTTCAATCTCCTTCTTCAGGGGTTTAATATTTTTGTTGTAGAGATCTTTGGTGTCTTTCCTTAGGTTTGTTCCCAGGTATTTTATTTTATTTTAATTTATTTTATTTTATTTTTATTATTTTTATTTTTGAGGCTATTGTGAGTGGGAAGGTCTACTTATATCCTTCTCCAGTTGCTCATTGTTGGTGTAAAGAAAGAATACTGAGTTTTCTAGGTTAATATTGTATCCAGCCACTTTTCTGAAACTCTTAATTGTTTCTAGGATATTTTCTGGTGTAGTTTTTATCCCTTAGGTAAACTATCATATCATCTTCAAAAAGGGATAGCATAACTTCCTCTTTTCAGATTGGTACTCCTTTAATTTCCTTCTCTTGTCTTATTGCCCTAGCAAGCATTTCAAGCACTATGTTGAAAAAGAGTGGTGACAAGTGTCAGCCTTGCTGGGTTCCCAACTATAAGGGGGATGTTTCCAATTTTTCTCCATTTAGGATGATGTTGGCAGTAGGTTTGCTATACATGGCTTTGATCATGTTGGGGAATGTTCTCTTCAGTCCAGTTC
This sequence comes from Rhizomys pruinosus, assembly GCA_009823505.1. Taxonomy (NCBI): domain Eukaryota; kingdom Metazoa; phylum Chordata; class Mammalia; order Rodentia; family Spalacidae; genus Rhizomys; species Rhizomys pruinosus. The sequence continues at coordinate 929,518 of VZQC01002209.1, forward strand.
CCTCTAGCACTTTAAACATGAAGGGGTGCTGAATCTTTTCGAAGCCTTTTTTCTGCATCAATTGAGATGATATTTGATTTTCCTCTTTCAGTTGATTTATGTGTTTCATGATAATTATTGATTTACATATGTTGAACCATCCCTGTATCTCTGATATGAACACACCTTGATCATGATGTATGATCTTTTGATGTGGGTCTGTATGCAATTTGCAAGTATTTTGTTAAGAATTTTTGCATGAATGCTCATTAACAATATGGGTCTATAGTTTGCTTTCTTGTTGTTAGTTTTGTTTTGTTTTGTTTTGTTTTGGTTGTATCTTTGCCTGGTTTTGGTATTAGAGTGATGCTGGTTTCATAAAAGGAATTTGGGAGAATTCCTTCTGTTTGTATCCTTCTGAACAGTTTGAGTAGTAATGGTTGTAAGACCTCTTTAAATGTTTTATAGACTTCTGCCATGAAACCATCTGGCTTACTTATTTATTTATTTTTAGTTTGGAGGGTTTTTTTTATTACATCTTGAATTCCCTCAAATATTATGGGTCTGTTTAAATTGTCAATGTCTTCTTGGTTAAGTTTTGTTGGTTCCCAGGATTTCAGGTACTCATCTATTTCTCTTAGGTTTTCAAATTTAGTAGAATATAGGTTTTTGATGTATTCTTGTATGATTGTCTGGATCTTTGTTGTGATGTTTCCCCTTTCATCACGAATACTATTGATTTAGAATTGCTTACTCATTCTTCTGGTTAACTGGACTAAATACTGGTCTATTTTGTTCATCTTTTCAAAGAACCAGCTTTTGGATTCATTGATTCTTTTTATTGCTTTCTTTCTTTCTGTTTCATTGATTTCTCCTTTGATTTTTGTTATTTCTTCCTGACTCTTGGGATTAGGGTCCATTTATTCTTGTCTCTCAAGTGTTTTTTACCTGTAATGTTAGATCATTTATTTTTTCCCTTTCTGTTTTTTCGATGTGGTCACTTAGGGCTATAAATTTCCATCTTAAGGCTGCTTTTAAAGTATCCCACATTTTTTGTTGTTTTGTATTGTCTTTACCGTTCAGTTCCATGAATACTTAAATTTCACTCTATTTCTTTCCTGACCCATTTATTATTCAGGATGTTGTTTAGTCTCCATGGGTTCTAGTAGCTAGTAGGGCTTATTATGGTGTTCATATTGAGCTTTACTGCACTGTGGTCTGATAGAATGCATAAAATATTTTCAATAATTTTGTATTTGTTGAGATTTCTTTTTTTTCTTTTTTTAATTTTTATTTATTTCTGTATGTGTATGAAAGTACTGTCTACATGCACGTCTGTGCACCCATGTCATGCAATGCCGTGGAGGTCAGAAGAGGGTTTCAGATTCTCCTGGAACTGGAGTTCTCCTGGAATTGGAGTTTCAGATGGTTCTCAGCCACCATGTGGGTGCTGGGAATCGAACCCGGGTCCTCTGTAAGGGTGGTCGGCACTCTTAACTGCTAGGCCATCTCTCCAGCCCAGAGGTTTCTTTTGTGTTCCATTATGTGGTCGATTTTGGAGAATATTTCATGAGGTGCTGAGTAGAAAGTATATTCTCTCATGTTTGGGTGGAATACTCTGCAGATGTGTGTGAAGTCCATTTGGTGTATTTTATTGTTCAGTTCCAATGTCTCTGCGTTTGTTTTTTGTCATGTTCATATATCCAAGAGGCTCAGTGGGGTATTGAAGTCCGCCAATATTAGTGTGCTGGGATTAATCTGCAATTTAATGTCTTGCAAGATTGTGTTTGTGACATTAGTTGCACCAGAGTTTGGTGAATCTTCATGGTTGAATTGTTACTTTGATAAGGATGTAATGGCCCTCTTTGTCTCTTCTGATTAGTTTTATTTTGAAGTCTATTTTGTTTGATATTACAATAGCAACTCTTGCTTGCTTTTTGGTGCCATTTGCTTAGAATCTTCCTTTCACTTTAAGTTGGTTCCTGTCCTTTAGGGTGAGATGTGTTTCCTGTAGAGAGCATATAGATGGTGTCTGTTTTCTAATCCATTCTCCCGGTCTATATCTTTTGATTTGGGAGTTTAAGCCATTAATATTTAAGCTTAGTATTGAGAGGAGTGTGTTGCTTCTTTTCACCTTATTTTCTATTTGCATTCTTGGTCTAGGTTTGCATTTTCTTTTTCTTTCTTTATTTTTTTTTTATGTGTATGAATGTACTGTCTGCATGCAGGTTGGTGCGCCATGGTGTCATGCAATGCCACGGAGGTCAGAAAAGGATGCCAGACGGCTTCTCAGCCTCCATGTGGGTGCTTGGGATCAAACCCAGGTCCTCTGCAAGAGCAGTCAGCGCTCTTAACCACTAGTCCATCTCTCCAGCCTGGCTTGTATTTTCATAGTTATACTTTTATTAATTTCTATCTCTCACTGTTTTTGACAGTTGCTCCTTTCCTTTGTCCTTTGATTTGCTTCGAGGACTTTCTGAAGGGTTGGCTTTCTGGAAATGTATTATTTAATCTTGTTTATATCATTTTATTAGTCACTTTTCTGTTGCTGTGATAAAACACCATGACCAAAGAACTTATAAAAGGAAGAGTTTATTTGAGCTTATGATTGACAGTTCCAGGGAATTAGAGTCCGTTGTGGTGGGAGGCATGGCGGCTGGAGACTGGAGCAGCAAACCGAGGGTCACATCTCGCAATGAGCACACAAGCAGAGAGAGAGAGAGCCACTGTAGACCATGAGGCTTGTTAAAACTCACTAAGCCTGCCCCCAGTGGCACACTTCTTCCAGCACGGCCATACACTCCAAGTCCTCAAAAACCAGCACCACCAACTGGAGACAAATCTCTGAATACCTAGAGCCTATGACGGACATTCATTCAAACCACCACATTCCACTCCCTGGCCCCCATAGGCTCCTGACCATATAAAATGCAAAATGCATTCAGTCCAACCTTAAAAGTCCCCACAGTCTTTTCCAGTTTCAATGCCATTCAAAAGTCTACAATCCAAGTCTTTTCTGAGGCTCAGGCCAATCTCTTAACTGTAAGCTCCTGTAAAATCAAAAGACACATTACATACTCCCAATATACAGTGGAACCGAATACACATTCCCATTCCAAAAGGGAGGAACAGAGGCATAATGAGGAAATACCGGACCAAAACAAGACCGAAAACCTGCAGGGAAAACACCAAGTCCAGTAGCTCCACATGCAACTTCTGGGATTTGACTTCCAAAGGGCTTAGATGGCTCAGCTCTTCCAGCTTTGCTTGCAACATATCTCTTTCTTAGGCTGGTACCACTCCCTGTATGCAGCTCTCCTTGGCAAATATCTCACAGGTCTGGCATCTCGAATGTCTTCTTGGGGTCTCCGCTGCCAATGAAACTTCACATTCACAGCTTCATGCAATAGCCTATCAGGGCCTACTTTATGCAGGGACACCCCTGCTGCACTCTGCTTGACCTTGGCAGCTCTCTGAAACCGTGGAGGAAAAACTGATGACCCCTTCACTCTTGCAAATTTCATGCCTCTAAAGCCAGCACCACGTAAATGAAATTGCCAAATTGGCTGCAAGTTTGGGATGGGATCTCTCCTACTTTAACCACATTTGCAATTTTTCTCTGCCCTGGACTTGGAGTAGAAAACGCTTTCAGTTTTTTCCTTTCAAAAGCTGGAGAATTAGCTGGGTGTGGTCTTGCCCTGAAGGTACCGATTCTTTGGTTTACATGTAAATCTTCAGGCCTCTCCTTAATCACTTTAGTCTCCTTATGAAAGGGAGCCTCTCCTTCACAAGACTTGGCCACACCTTTAATCTTCCTAGTGCACTTTTCAGATCCAAACTGTACATTCGGCATTTCCTTCTGCACCATTTGCTCTTTTTCACTGTAGCTCTGTATAATATTCACTAATAAAATCCAGGCCACTATTTCTACATTAGGCTGTCTTGAAATATCCTCTGCCAAAGATATCAGTCCATTGCCTTTCAACTTAGCATCAAGCAAGCATTTGTGTTGCAGGCAAACTGCTGCCAGACTCTTTATCAAAATATCCCATTTGCTGCCTAAGTCTCTATTTTCCTCTGGAACTACATTTTTGGCAGCAATGCTTTCTTCCAGGCCTCCACTAGAATGGCCCATTAAGCTCTGCTTACATTTGTCAACAGGTTTTCTAGCCCAAAGTTTCAAAGTCTTCCACATTTCTCCAAACATCCACATTGTCAGGTTCTTCACAGCCAACACCCCACTCTCGGTACCAAATAACTGTATTAGTCACTTTTCTGTTGCTGTGATAAAGCACCATGACCAAGGAAATTATAAAAGGAAGAGTTTATTTTAGCTTATGATTGACGGTTCCAGAGAATTAGAGTCCATTGTGGTGGGAGGCATGGCGGCTTGAGACTGGAGCAGCAAACCGAGGGTCACATCTCGCAATGAGCACAGGAAGAAGAGAGAGCAACTGTAGACCACGAGGCTTGTTAAAACTCACTAAGCCTGCCTCCAGTGACACACTTCCTCCAGCATGGCCACACAACCCAAGACCTAAAAATACAGCACCATCAACTGGAGACAAATGTCTGAATACCTAGAGCCTGTGGGGGACATTCATTCAAACCACCATAGTCATGAAAGATTTTCTTTCTTCTTCAACTCTAGTTGACATTTTTGCTGGGTATATTAATCTGTGCTGACATGTATACTCGTTTAATACTGGGAATACTTTGGTTTATGTTCTTTTGGCTTTCATAGTTTGCAATGAAATGTCAGCTCTATTTATAATGAGTTTCCACTTATATGTATCTTGTTTTTCTCTTATTACTTTTGTTATTTTGTCTTTGTTTTGTGTGTGTACTGTTTTTAACTATGGTATGGCATGGAGTGCCTTTTCTCATCTTGTGTATTTGGTGTTCTATGTCCTTCTTGTATTAGTATGGGTTTGTCTTTTTTCAGTTTGGGGAAGTTTTCTTCTATTATTCCTAAAACATTCCTGGAACTGTAAAACAATGATAATACAACACAGCAAAACGTATGGGACACTTTAAAAGCAGTCCTAAGAGGGAAGTTTCTAGCTCTAAGTGCCTACATAAAAAAAAAAAAGTGAATGATCTAACACTACAGCTAAAAATACTTGAGAGACACAAACAAATGAACCCTAAATGCAGCAGACAAGAAGAAATAACAAAAATCAGAGCAGATATCAATGAAATAGAAACAAAACCATACAAAAAAAAAATCAATGAATCCAAAAGTTGGTTCTTTGAGAGAATAAACACGACAGACAGACCTCTAGCCCAGTTAACCAAAAGAAAGAAGGAACAAATCCAAATCAATAGAATCTGTGATGAAAGGGGAAATAACACAACAGACAATGAAAAGCTCCAGACACTCATAAGGGAATACTTCAAAACCTATACTCTAATAAGTTTGATAACCTACAAGAAATGGATGAATATCCGAAATCCTGGGAATCACCAAAGCTGAACCAAGAAGAGAACAACAGCCTAAATAGACCAATAATACAAGAAGAAATCGAAGAGGTAATAAGTAGCCTCCCAAGCAAAAATTGCCCAGGTCCAGATGGTTTCATGGCAGAATTCTATAAAATATTTTAAAAAGGATTACAACCATTACTACTCAAGTAGTTTAGAAGGATACAAACGGAGGGAGTTCTCCCAGATTCCTTCTATGAAGCCAGCATCATGCTATTACCAAAACCAGGTAAAAATACAACCAAAAAGGAGAAATATAGACCCATCATCCTAATGAACACAGATGCCAAAATTCTAAATAGGATACTGGCAAATCTCATATAGACCCACATCAAGAAGATCATCCACCATGACCAAGTCGGATTCATACCAGAGATGCAGGGATGGTTCAACATACGAAAATCAATAAATATCATCAAACATATATATGGACTACAAAAAATACCACACCATCATCTCCATTGATGGAGAGAAAGCCTTTGACAAAATCCAGCATCCCTTCAGGTTTAAACCCTTGCTAGGGCAATAAGGCAAGAAAAGGAAATTAAAGTAGTTCTAATTGGAAAAGAGGAAGTCAAGCTATCCCTTTTTGCTGGATAGCTTTAGTGTTAACTTGACAAACCTGGGTTGAGGGAGCCTCAATTGGGGAATTGGCTCCAATGAATTGGCCTGTAGCCACATCTTTGGAGTACTGTCTGATTGTCAAGCAGTGTGGGAAGACCCAGCCCACAATGAGTGGTGCCACCCTTGACAGGTTGTTGTGTACAGTATAAGAAGTCAGTCTGGGCATGAGCCAGGGGAGCAAGCCAGTAAGCAGCACTCCTCCAATGGCCTGTGCTTCAGCTCCTGCCTCCAGGTTCCTGCCCTGAGTTTCTACCTTGGGCTCCCTAAGTGATGAACTGTGACCCAGGAGATGTAAGCTGAATAAACCCTTTCCTCCCCAATTTGGTGTCGGTCAGAGTGTTTTGTCATAGCAATGGAAGACAAACTAGAGCACCTTTTTTGTGGATAATATGATTGTCTACCTAAGGGATGCTAAGAACTCCACCAGAAAACTCCTGGAAACGATTAAGAGCTTCAGTAAAGTGGCAGGATATAAAATAAATCTAGAAAAATCAGTAGCCTTTCCCTACACCAGCAACAAGCAACTGAAGAAGGACTACAAGGAGACATTCCCACTCACAATGGCCTCAAAAACAATAAAATACCCAGGGAAAAAACCTAACCAAGACACAATGGATCTCTACAGCAAAAATTTTCAAACCCTGCCTGAAAAAGGAAATTGAGGAAGACATCGGAAGATGGACAAACCTCCCATGCTCATGGCTTGGGAAAATAAATATAGTAAAAATGTACATCTTACTCAAAGTCGTATACAGATTTAGTGCAATACCATTCAAAATCTCTAAGAGCTTCTTCACAGGTTTGGAAAAAAATCCTCAATTTCATTTGGAAAACAAAAGACCCTGAATACCCAAAGCAACCCTGGGCAAAAAGAGCAATATAGGGGGAGTTGCTCTACCGGACATCAAGGTATACTACAGGGCTATAGTCATAAAAACAGCTTAGTACTGGCACAAAAACAGACCAGTTGACCAATGGAATAAAACTGAAGATCCAAACCTGAGCACATACGATTTCAGCCACCTCATATTTGACAAGGGGGCCAAGAAGACACATTGGCGGAAAGACAGCATGTTCCGCAAGTGGTGTTGGCAAAACTGGATGACCCCCTGTAGAAGAATGAAATTAAACCCCTGCCTCTCACCCTGTACAAAAATCAATTCCAGATGGGCCAAAGACCTCAACGTGAAGTCCAAAACTCTGGAGGTGATAGAAGAGAAACTTGGCAGAAGGCTCCAAGACATAGGCATAGGAAAAGACTTCCTAAATCAGACAGCAGCTGCACAAGAAATAAAATTGACAATTGACAAATGGGAACTCATTAAACTCAAAAGCTTCTGTATATCAAAGGAAACAATAAAGGAAGTGAAGAGAAAACCCATAGGATGGGAGGAAAACTTCAGAGCAGATACATTGGACAAAGCATTAATTTCCAGAGTGTACAAGCTACTCAAAAAACAAAGAAGAAAGAAAACAAATGAATCATTCAAAAGATGGAGCAAAGAACTGAATAGAGACTTCACAGAAGAGGAACTAGAGATGACTGAGAATCATCTTAAGCAGTGTTCAACATCACTAATAATTAAGGAAATGCAAATTAAAATCACTTTAAGATATCATCTTACTCCAAGAAGACTGCCTAGGATCAAGAAAACAAATGATACCAAGTGTTGGAGAGGTTGTGGGGAAAGGGGAACACTGATCCATTGCTGTTGGGAATGTAAACTTGTACAGCCACTATGGAAAGCAGTGTGGAGAACTCTTAGAAAACTCAAAATGAGCTTGCCATTTGACCCAGTCATACCGCTTCTGGGTATATACCAACAAGACTCATCTTACTGCAGAGATACATGCACAGCTATATTCATTGCAGCTCTGTTCACAATAGTAAAAAGCTGGAACCAACCCAAATGCCCCTCAACTGACGAGTGGATAGAGAAAATGTGGTACATGTCCACAATGGAATTCTATGCAATGGTAAAGAAAGATAACATCATAAACTTTGCAGGTAAATGGATGGAGCTAGAAGACATCATGTTAAGTGAAGTAACACAGCCCCAGAAAAAACAAACGACAAATGGTGTCCCTCATATGTGGATGCTAGTGTCAATAGCCCACTTACAAATATTTCTTGTGGAGAGGGATGCCAGCTAGGGCTACAGGGAGACCCTGTGTCAAAAAGACCAAAAAGAACAAAATAAATAAATAAGTAAAAGAACAACAACAGAAAGACGGCATCAGAAAACTGTCTGAAATGGTGAATCCGGAAGGGTGGGAGGGATGGAACAGGGACATGGGTGTATATTCGATTAATGCATATTTAATTGATGTGAGTTCAACAAGTATCCAGTTTTGCCCAGACTCTGGCTACACATTACATAGTGTTTTAGGACTTAGTAAAATTAAATGTGTGTATATTAAGCAGCATTGTTTTAAAGGCTCTGATAAAAATGGTAATGCATTTGAGTTAATTGGAAATATAAATTGCTGTTGTGCACATTTGTTTTACTTAAAATCTATGTAACAATCACTTTTGGATTGGCACATACAAATGTTCTCTATAAGTTTTTCTGTTGTACAGTATCATCTTGTAGCATTCTCTTTCACCTATAGGATGATTTAACTTAAAAATTAAGTTTGCTTCCCAAGTTAATCACATACAGTCACCCAAAACAGCATGGGTGAATTTGATGAAATCCGGGCCTTGATTCCACCCTATAGGTATATATAATACAACTGCCTTTTTGAGACTCATGGGTCAAAAAACAAAAACCTCAAATAAAAAAGGGGGATACAGATAGATATGAAACCTTTTTGTCAAAAACCTTGCAATTCAAATCTTAAAACTAACTACAGGAAAAGATTTGTATGTTCCAACAGGTCAAAATGTCACCAACTTAATGGCTGAGAAAGAAAAGATATAGCTTTGCATTTAGTGGGATGTACCATAAAGTGCCAGAAGAAAGGTTGGCCTGTCTGAACACTGAAAGTAAGAAAAGCTTCAGATTGCTACAAACATCAAACCCCTCTGCGGATCCTACTTGTAACAACTATTTATAATGAGTCCTAACGAAACTTACCTTCTAGGTGCCCCAAAGGTTTTAATACGAGAGACTTTCTTACCCCCATAAAACAAGGAGAAATATGATGTTGATGAGGTCGCTCTCCAACTGTAAATTGGATCCAAATGATACAGAGGTAATCTCTTATAAAACCAGTAAAACTGCCTTCTTTAATTGATAGACATAGGATCTGAGAAAAGGATTATTCTCTATTCAGAACCAAATATAATACTAAAGTCTCCTTAAGCTATGCACTTAAGCAAAATATATTAATGCAGGAGCTCTGATATCAGCAATGGATTATTCTACCAAGGAGATGTTGGCCAGGGGATCCAAGTCCCCCCAAAACGTAAAGGCTTCTTGCCTGTAAACCGGATACCTGCAAGAAGAGAGGCGATAAGGCCCTGCTGTAAACATGGGAAAGATGTATTGAGACCACACTTGCAAGTGTACAGATGGTCTCTGGAATACCAGAGAGTGTTACCAAAGGCCACTAAACCAATAAAGCAAATATAGGTCTCCTTGAGTCAAGCAAGACTCCTCCATCAGCACCAGCTACACCTCACCTGCCTGGAAATACTGTGCAGCCATGGCAGCCATATGCCTGTATATCCCAAATCTAATTGGCTATTAGCTCTCTCCTTGGAGGAATAACCGATGGATGATGCCACAACTTAAATCCTCTAATGGTTAGGAGATGTTATAAGCCACAGTAAGACCCTGTCATATTTAACAGGAAAAAATGTAATTCATGGATTAACATACCATCCAAACATCTGTATCTATATCAAAGTAACCTACCATAACAATTAGTACTGTTTAAATACCTATGTATCCAATTACTTGTGCTTCATTAGTAGGACCAAAAGCTTATTCCTGGACAAACTTTCAGCCCATGAAATGAAACAGCCAGAATTGACCAGAGACCAAGACAACAGCTCCAGAGTAAGTAGACTGTTTTGCTTCTCATACACCTTTGCCCCTTTTCTAAGCCTAGGGAACAATCTGCAGAAGAGGGGGCGTGGTAGAATGTAAGGGCTGCGATTGGGTGAATTGTGAAACTACAGCAATATAGTCCTGACACTCTTTTGATCAACTTGATTGAACATACAAGCCCCACCTGCTAGATGGTGGGACTCATGGCCTTTGTGGGTTTGGGCACAACTGCTTACAATTTGGTTTTACATGAAGGATGCTTGTACTCATAAATTATTACTTATTGTCAAAAAATGAAAAGAAAAACTGAGAGAAAGATGCAGGACTGTTATGATAGAATGCATGATCTGGGATGGGATGGGGTGGGGTTGGGGGAAGGGAAAAGGAAATATGCCTGAACTTAATTGGAAAATGATGTATAAAATACACAAAGCATCAATAAAAAAATGAAAATTAAAAAAATAAAAAATAAATCCCCACCAGCATTGGATGAGTGTTCCCCTTTCCCTATAACCTCTCCAGTATTTAGTGTCTTTTGTTTTCTTGGTCTTAGCCAGTCTTATCCCAGAATAAGATGATATCTTAGAGTGGTGTTAGGTTTGTTGTAAATGTTCCTTTTGGAATGGGAGTGATGGCTTGGCATTTCAGAGCACTGGCTGCTCTTGAAGAAGACCCATATTACATCCCACCACCATATGGCAGCTAACAACTGACTGTAAATCCAATTCTAGGGTATCCAATGTACTTTATTACTCCATGGACATTGCTCAACACTGGTGTAGTTACATACATGCTGGCAATGTATGCATACATGTAAAATAGCAATAATTAAAAAATAAAAAAACGAATGTTCCTTTGAAGACAGAGAACTCAGTCAATATTCTACTGCTTTGAACTGTTAACTATTCCCTACTCCCAAATGAAGCCTTGTTGAATAAATTAGAGTGCAATAAAGTTTGTGGGTATAAACATGAATACTTAGAAGGTAATTCGACAAGAAAACTGTTTTGCAAATTAATAATAGATTCTACTTCAGGAACTATGATATCAAAACCATGGATTTTTTTTTGAGACAGGGTTTCCCTATATCCTCAGCTGGCCTGGAAGTCACTGTGTAGACCAGGCTGGCCTTGAGCTCACAGAGATCTTTCCACCTCTACTTCTGCCTCCTAAGTGCTGGGATTAAGGCATGTGCCACCAAGTCCGGATTTTTTATTTTCTTCATAAAACTATCAATAAATTCTAAAATACATGGTATAAGTCACACAAGCAATAATCTCAGTTGATTATATATTTTTATTTTTTTACTGTTTGAGAATTTCATTCATGTACATAATGTGTTAGATCAAATGCACCCCCTATTTCCTCTCTTCTAGTTCCTTATTTAGGACTGTGGCATAGATGGACTTTATTTTGAACAGACTGAACTTGACCATCAAACATCAGATGCCTCCTAGAAATGGTTCTTCTGAAGAAGAGGGAGAGAGAAGGATTCAGCCCCTTACATCAAACCAGCTCAACTAGTGGGAGGACGTAGGGGCTCATAAGCCAAGAGTACTGGTGGGCAGATCTCTCTCTCTCTCTCTCTCTCTCTCTCTCTCTCTCTCTCTCTCTCTCTCTCTCTCTCTCTCTCTCTCTCTCTCTCCTGCTGTTGCTGTGTTCTGCAGAGCTTCCAGGGGTGCAAATTCAGAAAAACATAAAGGGGAGATCCAAATACCCTGCAAGTTTCCCACTCAACCATCCACTCTGTAAGAAAGCTTGAGTAACTTGTTAGTGTTCCCTAAACTAAAGATTGAAGAGTCTGTTCCTTAATTCATCATCAAGAATAGGAAGAGGAGGCAGGGTACCAAGCCGGCAGAGTGCTTTTCTTCCTGGAAAGGAAAAATTTCCTAAACAAACCCCTACAGAACAAGATTTTCCTCCTAGACAAATGTGTATAGATTTTTGTGGGTTTTTTCCTGGTCTTTTTGAGGCAGGATCTCCCAGTACCCCTAGCTGACCTATAGACTAGGTTAGCCTTTAAGACACAGAGATCCACCTGCCTCTGCCCTCTTAGTACTGGGATTTACAGGCATGCACCACCACACTCAGGTGCGTATATTTTGTTTGTTTTTTTAACACACTGACTTTACATAGTGCTTTCTATATGGCATAAGCATCTGATCATCTACTGGAACACAGCAAGTACTTCAGGAAAACCCCTGAAAATAACTGATTCCCCTTACCCAAGCAAATGTCAATGGTCAATACCCGAAGGTCATGCTGGATTTTTGTCTGATTAGGTTCCCATGGGTCTTTTGGGTGCTATCCCCATTGCTGTAATTTCATATTCACAATTTCCCAGGAGCTTATTCTGAGAATCCTTATGCTCATGCAAGGTCCCTGGCCCTCAGAATCTTTCCTCTATTCTGCAATGAACCCTGAGCTGAGGGTGGGTAAGTTTTATTAAGGAGTCTGATCCAAGGACCAATTTTTAGGTATGTCTTTACAAATTTCTTACTGTCCTGTGTAGCATTTGTTCCAAAAAATTCCAAAAATGATTGTGGGTATTCTTTTGGCAGAAGCACTTAAAAGCAGTTACCTGACAGCCTTAAACCCTGCTGTTTCTCACAGACCTGTGAAAGTCTGGACTGTCCCAGCACATGCTTGGGTTAGTATATAAGCTTTGAGTTCCAACATTAAAGTCAAGTCTATTCCCTCAGGTTTTCTCTGAGTCCTTGTCTGTATGTCTGTCTGTACATCTGTATATCTTTTCACTTATCTTTCTATTTTATCAGGTAAAATCCCTGGAAGTCCCTCCCCTATCCTTGCCAGAGCTAAGCCTAGAGACTGTCGGTCTGCAGGCAGGGGACAGTCTTGGAGCTAAGCCAAGGAGGGAAAGAACAACAAACAGCATGTGAACATCAGCCACGCATGAATAAAGGACCATTTACATGACGATAACTCTGACAGATGACACCCAGAACATAGGGCTTCAATTTCCACTAAAGACAGAAGAAGAAGAAGAAGAAAAATAGGTATTTCCAGGGCTGTCTCTCTCGGCCCTTATTTTCCCCCCACACAAGGGAACATCTTGGAGGGGTTTACCATGAACACAGGGAGTTACCCCCTTGATGCAAGATCAAGGGTAGCTATGACCAGCTGTGGTCCATATCCGTGGAATTAATTCTTTTCTACAAGAGATTAATCTTTGAATCTGCTTTCAACCTCTTTCTTCTACACGGCCAGCTTGACACATCTCCATAGATCCTCTTCCCATGAGATTAGAATTTCAACTCTCTCTTTATCTAACCACCAGCATTTCCTATCTCTGTTTATCATGGGTAACAAACAGTCATACCAATCAAAAACCAAATGGCTGTGGTTTACCAATATATTTAAATGGCTAATAAATTAATTGATTTGTAACAGGTAAATATAAATCTACACAAATAGTAGTTCAAATTTTATTAACTGCATACTGTGATCTATGGAGGTAACCCACCGGCACCCAGTAGGATCTGTAAAACCCATTCTGCAACATTTATACCTTAAAGTTATAGATCTAAAATTGTAATATTGTTATATGTATAAACCTTATTTCCACAAGATCCAGTCTTAATCAGGTAACTTAAAAATCATAATGTAAGTTTAATGAAGATTCCTGTAACTTATTTTTACCTGTGTTCAAAATCTACTCACACATTGGATAATGGCAAACTAAGTTACTCATGTTGTTTAAAAGTTGGTCACACTTAAATTTATGTAAACTACAAGTTACTTTTAATTCTAATCCATACTAAATTTCCAGGTAACAGCCTTAACATTAATGTATATCCAATGTTCTTTTATAATGTTATCTGTAACATCCTCTTTTATATACAAGATAATTTATTTTTAAAAGACAGTATTTCATCTCTTCATCAACAATGGATACCAGGACATCGGTTCCCATATGGGTATGTATGGTACCTAAACTAACGGAAAATTAATATAATCCCGCCAAAGGACAGTTTAACATCTTCCTTACATTTAGAGACATAAAATTTCTTATAAGGATATTCAATTTCTCAAAAACAGCTATTAATATGTATCAAGGCCATGTCCTATGCTTGCTGGGATTTCTCCCAACAATCAATTACATCAGTATAAAAGATATTATAGCTGTCTTTTATTAACCTAAAAATCAGGCCCAATGAATCTACCAAAACTAATAAGGGCCGTGGGTAATCCCAATATATTATTTTACTTTTCAGAGTTAAAAAAGGTCAAATCTATATTATTCTTTAAAAGAATATTATCAAACCCTCATCGGTTTATCTATTAAAATGGTAAATGGGGTATTTCCTACCTACAGTAAAATAAAAACATGGTATCTCTATCCACCTGTGATATGCCAGCCTCAGAACCTAGTATAGTAGATAATGTTTACTTGAGTGCCTATGCTATTACCATTCATATTTGATCAGTAAACTACAAAAGGGTATGCCTGAGAGCCAAGACTCCAATGAATTGGGAGGCCATCTGCAGCATCACAGTCCATGACTCTAAAAAAATGTGGAACCAGAGTTGAGGCGCCATTCTCCTGTGGGGAAAGGGCTGAGACAACTGGGGTGATATCGTCAACAAAATTGCTTTACTTCTTTGTCTCTCATCTGCTCTTCTCTTATAGCTTGGAAACTGCTAGCTAAAGAAAAATCCTACAGGAAACAATTGTGACTGAACTTTGTAGTGGGATGTACTGATCTCTCCAGACATGATTGGGACTTTGGAGGTACAAATAAAAAAACACCATCAGTGTTAAAAGGGGTATCAAGTAATATCTGTATGTTTTCATGTATAAGATAAGAAATGTTACTCTTAGAAGAAATGCCATTTACATACCTATATGTCTTTGTATGCCTTTATATGTAGGACAAGCAATGTTATTTTTAGAGACAATGTCACTTGCATACCTGTATGTCTTTGTATGTCTACATGTGGAGGACACGCAATGTTCTTTTTAGAGACAATGTCATTTGAATATCTGTATGTCTTCATGTATATGACAAGCAATGTTATTTTTTCAAAACATTTAAATTTATTTCTGTATGTGTATGAATGTACTGTCTGCATGTAGGTTTGTGCACCCGTGTCATGCAATGCCTCGGAGGTCAGAAGAGGGTGTTGGATTCCCCTGGAACTGGAGTTCTCCTGGAATTGGACTTTCAGACAGTTCTCAGCCACCATGTGGGTGCTGGGGATCAAACCCGGGTCCTCTGTAAGACCGGTCGGGGCTCTTAAACAGTAGGACATCTCTCAAGCCCCAGCAATGTTATTTTCTTTTTTTTTTTTAATTTTTTGTTTATTTATTTATTTTTATGTGTATGAATGTATTGTCTGCATGCAGGTCTGCGCACCCGTGTCGTGCGATGCCGCGGAGGTCAGAGAGGGTCTCGGATTCCCTTGGAACTGGAGTTCTCCTGGAACTGGAGTCACAGACGGTTCTCAGCCGCCATGTGGGTGCTGGGGATCGAACCCGGGTCCTCTGCAAGAGCGTTCGGCGCTCTTAACCGCTAGGCCGTCCCTCCAGCCCAGCAATGTTATTTTTAGAGACAATGTTATTCACATACCTGTATGTCTTTGTATGTGTTTATGTGTAGGACAAGCAATGTCATTTGAGAGACTAGGTCACTCACATACCTGTACGTTTTAATGGGAGAAAAGATATTACTTTTAGTTTGTCATCTTTTAGAGCTCCATCACATAAGGGCAAAGTTGCATGCTCAGTGGGTCTCTTTGCAACCTTTATGGTTGGTTTGCAAGGCACTGGGATCAGTTTCTGCATTTATATCATAGGTCTGAATGCACTTAAGAGTCACAGCTAAGGGCCTATGGAATTTTGCTGCCTCTGTATTCAGAGGAAGATCAAAGGATGCCTGCATGCCTTTATGTTTAAGAGAATATGTTATCTTTCAACAAAAGCCCTGTTACCTGCTGCCCAAGTTCCCCTAGGCCACCAGGAAAATCCCTTTTGTTAAAACTAATTCCCACCTCATGAGGTCGGTTATCTTCCTGGTTTGTCAAAAACCAGTTTGGGGTCACAGCTCAATTGTCTTTAGCCCAATATCAAGCCATCCCTAAAGATCCCCTGGTACTCAGTAATAACTTTGCTCCATTTTAATTAATAAACAAAGGAGGGGCTAGAGGGATTGGATTTTGCCTGGCTTGAGATATGAAGCTGCAAAACTCTGCCTTGGGGCCTCTTTGTGAGGTCGAGGTATGCAGCCTTTCCTGCCTCACCTATTTCTGCAAATTCCCAACCCTGTCGGCATCTTCCTTTGATGTATTGAGCAAAGATGTCACACCTCCAGGTTTCTGTTTACACAATCCAATCCGTAGCTCATTTGTCCCCTGTAGGAGCCAAGATGCCCACTATATGCCCACTTAGTTTCTGCTGTTCCCAGGGGTAGCCTAGTTGGGCTGCACCCTTCTGGGGTATTACACAACAGATAAATGTCAACAGTTTGTGACAACTGAGCCTTTTTTAAGTAAAAACGGGGGGTGGGTTGGTATTCTTTTGACAGAAGCACTTAAAAGTAGATACCTGTCAGCCTTGACCCCTGCTGTTTCTCACAGACCTGTAAAAGTCTGGACTGTCCTTTGATCTCGCAGGAAAGAACTTTGTTCTGGATTTTAGCCTGAGGTTCCTTTGTTCCAATTCCTGCCCCAGACCCCAGTTGTGTGTACGTGTCCTGGCCCATACCTGGGTTCGTATATGAGCCTTGAGTTCCAATATGAAAGTTGAGTCTATTCCCTTGGGCTTTCACCAAGTCCATGTCTGTATGCCTGTCTGTATATCTTTTCACTTATCTTTCGATTTAGTCAGGTAAAATCTCTGGCGGTGGTCCCTCCCCTTTCCTTACCAGTGCTGAGCCTAGAGACTGTCGGCCTGCAGGAAGGGGACAGTCTTGGAGCTAAGCCAGGGAGGGAAGAACAACAAACAGCATGTGGACGTCAGCCATTCATTAATAAAGGATCATTCAGACGATGATAACTCGGACGCATGATCTGTCCATTTGTTCAAATTTCTCATTAAACTTTATTAGTGATCATTGTCTTCTATTTACTCTTCTAGTTCAAGCACTCTGTTTTCCATTTGTTAGGAATCCTTCAGCTGAGGCTTTTATTTGTTGTCCTTACATCATAGGCCAATGAAAAAAAAAAAAAAAAAAAGCCCCAGAGTGCATTCCTTCTCTAGAAACTGTTGAACAGGGTTCATAAAGACCTTCTAACAATATTGCCCATTGTCTCTGCTCTTGCTTATTCACCAGAACTGGGTGCCAAAACCCTATTGTTGAATATACTACATAAATAAATTGTGTCATATTGTTGAATACACTACATAAATAAATTGTGTCCTATTGTTGAATATACTACATAAATAAATTGTGTCAAGCTGGTGCTCACCTCAGAGCCTCATCTCTACTGCCAAGCATCTACAGTGCTGTAAGGTGCTATGTCTGTTGCTTCAAGGAAAAAGTAATCATCAACTTCACTTAGGTGTCAATCCTCTTAAATACAACAACTGGCTTGGCAAGATATACCCACCAGTGTAATAGTGGCAAGGATATGTTGGGAGTAACCAGACACTCTTTATTTGAATTTAAGGTCTTCTTCTTATGAAGGAAGTACTACACACTTGGTTAATATAAACCAGAGTATTCATGACCAAGTAGAATAGATATTCCAGAGTCACCGTGACAAATGTTGAAAGAATGGTGATGTGTAGATTTGTTTCTTACAGATTATTTCCTCTTTGTTCTCTTTTATATATTTGATTCCTTTTTTGTTCTTTACACAGGTTTCTTTGGAGAGTGGGTAGTTCAGCCTTTCAGATTTTCATGCATTTTTTTCATTTTCATTGAATTTTCTGTTTTTAATTTTCATTTCATTGAATTTTTGTGATTTTCACTTAATTTTGAGTGTGACTACACCCACTAGGCCTAACATTGTCCCCTATCTTTACCCCTTATACTCTCATCTCATTTCATACACTGATTCATTTGCATCATGTTTTCTTTTGTTACTTTATTTTATTGTATTTTATGTACATGAGTGTATTGCCTGCATTTACATAGGTATGACCATGTTGTGCAATGCCCACAGTGATCAGAAGAAGTGGGCAGATTCCATGGACCTAGAGTTACAGATGGTTGTTAGCCAACATTTGGATGTTGGGCATTGGCTGTAGGTCTTCTGCAAGAACAAGCAGTTGTCTTAACTACTGAGCAATCTCTCCAGACCCTTATGCTCATAATTTAAAATAACTTAATTTCTGATATGTCTGATATGTTTATGGGATTGGGCTTTCTATTATATTGGTGAAAAGACTTAAAATAATTGTACCAAGGATTATGTGTCTACTTTCCTTAAGGAAACTAGTATATAATATTTTTATGTCATGTTTTTATATGCTATACATATTTCTTAATCAGTCATTGCAGACTATGTGGAGAAATGTGCATTTCCTTACCCTTAGTGAAAAAGCAAAACAATTATTAAGAATAGTGTTTGCTCTCATTTACCTGGGGAACTCAGCACTAAACAATATAGGACTGATCTTTTCTTTATTGGGAGACTCTTTATGGTTTCTGCAATCTATGCAATATGCATCAGTTCAAGACCTGTTAAAACATCCCAGTTCAGTTAGATTACATCATATCTAGAAATTAACTCATTTTTCTAGAATTTTGATTTTATTGGAGTATTAAAGAATTGTGTTTTTTTACTTATTTTATTATTTATTTGGGAAATGTATACACAGATTTTGATAATATTAGCAGCCCTCTCCCGAACTCTGTCAAGGTTTACCACTTTCCATACCCATAGAACTTTGTGTCCCCGTTTTAACTTATTTTTTATTATTTTAATAATTATTTTTGTGTATGAGTGAATTAATTTCATGTATGTAAGTGAACCCATGTTATGCACTGACTGGAGTTCAGAAAAGTGTGTAGGATTTTCCTGGAACTGGAATTGGTTGTTAGCTAAACTGTGCATGCTGGAAATTAAACTCAGGTCCTCTGCAAGAGCAGCCAGTGCTTTTAACCACTGAGTCATTGCTCCAAACTCATCTTCTTGCAAAAAAACAATTCTCGTCTAGTGAAATGGGTCATAGATTGGACCTAGACTGAGAACTACTTACTGGACACTGATTACTGCTGGGTGAGGAAGTTTATGCCTTACTTAGGATTACACATATGCTGACTAGCCTCCACTGGATGCATTTACAGGGAAGGACATTCAGTTATAGAAGCTTCAGTGGATAGGACTTAAGTTGGATGATATAATGGATGAGATATTCTGGGGGCTTAGGACAGGGGGAGACCCTAAATTAGATTAGGAACCACTGTATGAAGTATATACAAATGCTCAATTAAAAAAGAAAGTTTTAAAAGAATTCTAATCTAATCCTACTAGTGCGACCTATATACTCTTGGGTGTGTTGCCATTTAATATAGACTAGTGAGCTTACCTAGTTCCTCATTCTTAAAGAAAAATAAGTGTCTCTGTCAATATTGAGGAAACATTTCTCAGCACTCCTCTGTATTGTGATAGTGTCTGTTTAAACATCTTTTTCAAGAAGAATTTTATTTAGATCTTCTTTATATGTTGTTATATTATGTAAAATGTACCCAATGTTTCTTGTCCTTTAAGAGAACCAAAAATGAAGGTTATAGAGATAACTATGTAAGCAGAAACAGGTGCCTGCTGATTTTCTAGAGGACACAAGTTTGATTCCCAGCACCTGTATCAGAGAGTTTGAACATTTTTGTAACTTCAGCTTCAAGAGACCTGCAGTCTGGAGATAGTCATGCACCTGGATGCACATACTGAATCCCAAACACCCCTCCCCCTGCAACAAACACACACAGGCACGTGCATAAGCCAAAAAACAAACATAATTAAACATAACAAAAATAAATCTTTAAAAAATACCATGAGAGAATATCAGGTTTTTTTCTTGGTTTCCATTTCAAAGTCTAAAATACTATGAGTTTTACCAACATTAACCATCATCCCCAGCAAATATCATCTGGAGACATCTATATAGCAATGTGTTTTCTTGATTTTCTATTTGAGACATGTTAATTAAACATTTAAAATTCCATCCTATCAGGCAAAATTATTGAGTTTATTGTGAGTTTAAAAAAAATGAAAAACACTTAACCAGAACATCATTGTGCAGTTTATATAATTCTAATTCATAGTCAGTGATGATAAGACAAATAATTTGAAAAGTTATGTGTCCTTTGTATGTCATATTCATGGAGTAAAGATTAGGCAATAATTGGAGATAATAGGTTGTTAAACAATTGGCCTCCAGGTTAAATGAATTAATCCCAGAGAATACTGTTGTTCAGTAGCATTGTTTTTAAACAACATGAACATAATGGGACCAGAATAATAGAGCAGTACATAACTGGGTAATGGGAGTTGTGCTTTGGAACCCCCATGAGATCTGGAGACTGCTTGCATTGTCCTGTAATTTCAGTGAAAATACTAGTCTGTGAGAAGCTCTTGCACCTATGGTCTCAGAAATATTGGCCCTTCTGCACCAGCCCTTGGACACAGATATCCTTCGACAGTTCTTGAAGACTGATATGTAATCTTCAATATTAAGGTGAGCTTTGAAAATTAAAGCAAATATATTCTTAGAATTTCATCCTGTGGTTCCATGAGGAGTCAAATAAATTAAGAAGGTAGAAATGTGATGGTTAAAGTGTCTTTGAGAAGTTTCTGTTCCATGTCTGTCATACTATAGCAATTTTTTTCATATCTGCTAAAGCCAATATTATTCTGTCGTTTTTATTTCAGTATATCCACTGTACAAGCCTGTTTGACTCTTCTTTAACTTCTCATTTCTTTGCTACAATAACAAATATGATACAATATCATATTTGCTCAACCAACATTTACTCAAGTTTCATTTTGTGTTATCATACTCTTTACAAGTACAGGTCCACGTCTCCATTGACAAATACACTCCTTCTTAGTCAAAATCACCATGAAAATGTTATGTTATTTTCTATACTTCTTGCAAAGATATTGGTGGAAGTTTTGAGAGTTACATAAGTACTA
Source organism: Rhizomys pruinosus (assembly GCA_009823505.1). Taxonomy (NCBI): domain Eukaryota; kingdom Metazoa; phylum Chordata; class Mammalia; order Rodentia; family Spalacidae; genus Rhizomys; species Rhizomys pruinosus. The sequence goes on from VZQC01002209.1 coordinate 950,706, forward strand.
TAAGTAACCATTATGCATTAGGTGAATCAAAAACAAAAACCCAGGAGTCTACCAGTAAAGTATCATCATATCTAGAAGTTTTCTCATACATTCTGAAGTGATTCTGCCAGACACCAGTGTTCATGTTTTCAATTTTCTTTTTACTTCATCTTTTTCAAAGTCCTCATCAGAAATATGGAACTGAAAAACCAAACAGCTGACACAGAATTCCATCTCCTTGGACTGACAGATAATCAAAAACTGCTGCCTCTGATCTTCAGCATGTTCTTGTCTTTGTACTTTGTCAAAGTTCTGGGAAACTTGCTAATCATATTAGCCATCAGCTCTAGCTCCCACCTCCACACACCCATGTACTTCTTCCTCTCCATTTTCTCCATTAATGACATCTGTTTAAGCAAAACTACAATCCCAAAGATGCTGGTGAACATTGAAGCACAGGATGACAGCATCATATACATACAATGTCTTTCTCAAATCTACTTTGTCTCCATTTTTCGAGGCATGGAAAATTTTATGCTTGTAGTGATGGCCTATGACCGCTATGTGGCCATTTGTAATCCTCTTAGGTACACTGTCACCATGAACTACTATTACTGTGTCCTCTTGGTTCTATTCCCCTTATTCCTTAGCGTTGCAGACGCTCTGCTCCACAGTCTGATGCTACTACGCTTGTCCTTCTGCCAAGACCTAGAAATCCCCCACTTCTTCTGTGAACTGGGTCTGATTATAAAGCTTGCCTGTTCTGATTCATTTATTGATAATCTTCTGATATTTGTGGCAATCTGTATGTTTGGAAGTGGTTCTATCTGTGGAATCTTACTCTCATACATTTACATTGTGTCTTCAGTCTTGAGAATGCCATCATCAGGAGGAAAGTACAAAGCATTTTCAACCTATGCCTCTCACCTCTCAGTTGTTTCCTTGTTCTACGGAACAGGTTTTGGTGTGTACATTAGCTCTGCAATGACTGCTTCTCCCAGAAACACTGCAGTAGTTTCTGTGATGTACAGTGTTGTCCCTCCATTGCTCAACCCATTTATTTATAGCCTAAGGAACAGGGACATGAAGGAAGCCTTGAGAAAACTTCTTGGTAGAATAGCTTGTCTTATGTAAAATATCCTTTCCTAGATAAGTGAGGTTTTTGAAAAAAATAAAACTCAGTAGATTTTATTAAGCAAAACTATTTTATTCTCCTGCCACTATTTTTTTTCTAAAATAACTACAATGTATCCTAACTTGTTCTTTGACTCCTGCCACCAGTAACTAGAAACACATTTTGAATAAGAGAGAAAACATTAAAGGCTTTATCTATAATACAATTTATTGAAAATACTTATGAAAATACATGCTGTGTGGATAGTGACTGTTTCATTTATGTTGAACCTATTACTTTCATTCTTATATCACTGTTTGGTTATTCACATTACACAATGTGGCAGCTTAAAGTAGCATTCTTGAACCTCTGACCCCCACTTCTGTGGTTACTGTGTGTGTGATTCTTCCCAGTGTACTTGTAAGCCCTTTTATTTTGCTCTGATACAAGAGAAAGGAAAACTTATTGACATGAATTCTTTAAATCGTGTAGTTTATTCATTTACAGCATGTAAGGATAAGTTAAAAGAACATTTGTCTGCCAGCTCCAGAGAGAGTGGACTGTTTTACCTCTCATCCACCTGTGCCCCTTTTCTAAGCCTAGGGAACAACCTGCGGAAGAGGGGGCATGGTAGAATGTAAGGGCTGCGATTGGGGTGAATGATGAAACTACAGCAATGTAGTCTGGACACTCATTTGATCAACTTGATTGAACAAACAACCTGTCACCCCCCACTGGATGGTGGGGCTGTAGGTGTTTGGGCACAACAGCCTGCAGATAGGTTTTGCATGAAGGATGCTTGTACTCATGGATTATCACTTATAGCTAAAAATGAAAAAAAAAAAAAAAACTGAGAGAAAGATGCAGGACAGTTATGGCAGAATGCATGATCTGGGATGGGGTGGGGGGGGGGGGGGGAGGGAAAGGGAAATAAGCCTGAACTGAATTGGAAAAAATGTATGAAATGCACAAAGCATCAATAAAAACTAATTTAATTTAAAAAAAAAAAAAGAACATTTGTCTGCAAATGTTGCCAGGACCCTATAGGCATTTTGTAAAAAAAAAAAAAAAAAAAACTCAGTTATAAATTGACATGTGTTTGGTAAGATTGTACCAGGTCTGATTTGTTTCATTTTTATTTTTTATTTGAGAAACAATAATTGATTCAGATTCCCACTTTTTGTGATAAGGGGAGATGTAGGACCATAATGCTGAAGAAAACTCTCAGTAAGGTGGACTGATGGGGTGGCCAGTTTCTCATTTCTTTTCTAATCATGCTTGTGAGCCTGAGTATTTGTTTATTTCTCAGTGATTTAATTTATTATGCACTTAGACTATACACTTTTTCTGAAATACTTATGTAACTTCTTTGTCTTTTTGCCATTTGAAAATTTGGTCTGTAATTAAGTTGCTGATTTGAAACTGTGGTTAGCTTTGTAAACTGAAGTATAGGTGTTTTTGTCCTGGTGTACTGTCATTCCAACTGCAGTTGGAATCCCTTTGATCTCCTAGCTACCATTCATTTTCTTCACAGTTCACAAGGAAGAACAAGGAATTCAGTGAATGCTGTTACTAGTCCTGTCTGGTAGTGAACTCATTTCACCAAAACTACTTGCTTTTCTACTATAATGATCCAAGTTGAAGACACATCACTTTGGAATTGGAAGGCCTCACCATTGAAGGGTCCACAGTGGTTTACTGAGTTGAATTCTAGATTACTATTCATCTTTGTTTATCCATTGGAGTACAGGTTTTTTTGAATATTGAGAGATGGCCATTCTAACTATTTTTGAATGTCTCTGTTTGGGGAACACTTAACAAGAAAATAAAGAATATGTGCAAAAAGGGAAAATAGGATGTTATATTTTTTTCTAAAACATCCTCAAATTCCAGCTAACCAGTATTGGGAGACCATTAATCCTAATCCTGGGATTCATTTGGCAAAAGTCATTAAATTTTCAAATGTCATAGCAAATTCAGAGATTCTCAGAGGAAGACATTATTATTGATCTTTAGAGTGAACTAGGAGGAGATTCCACGAATGTTTCCATTAACATTCTTCAGCTCTTGATAGCCAGGCATAACACTTAAAGAATCATATTCCATCTCTACAACATTTGGTATTTAGAGATGGATATTATCACATACCAAGTTAGCAGCTTAATGATCATGGTAAATTCCCATCACCCACTGCACTGATACTACTATAGCTTTATTTTTAAAACCTGAGCTTTAGCATGTTAGTGATATTCAGTGATCCAATTATTTAATAAGGGATATGAGCTAAGCATGTCTACCACACAATTTTAACAGTAATTTCCATTAGTATAAATTTGAAGTGATGACTTAAGCCCACATTGAGAGACATATGGGGATGTCTTGATATAGGACACTCTGGTGTGTGGAATTTGGGGGAAAATTCTGCAGTCAGGTTGTGTTTTGGAACTGGCAATGTGATACTGCATCCTACTACTGTTACCATCTTCAGTATATCATCCATATATGTACAGTAAAATTAACATTATTATTGCATAAATTCTAACATTTTTGGTTGGAAAAGGTAATTACTTATTAAGAGAATGTAACTTTGGAATTTTATTTTAATTTTTATTTATTTTCATATGTGTATGAATGTACTGTCTGCATGTAGGTTTGTGCACCTGTGTTGTGCAATGCCTCAGAGGTCAGAAGAGGGCATCAGATTCCCCTGGAGCTTGAGTTAAAGATGGTTTTCAACCACCATGTGGGTGCTGGGGCTCAAACCCGGGTCCTCTGTATCCTCTGCAAGAGCAGTCAGTGCTCTTAACTGCTAGCCCATCTCTCCAGCCCCATATCTTTGGAATTTTAATGAATACTTTTAGACCTTGTAGTTATAATTGAAAATGTCATTTTACCTAATTGATGTGCTGCTATAATTTAGAGGTAAAATAAATGCAAGTGAAGACTCAGCAAGCCTACTGTTTGACATAAAGCCAGAAACACACAAATCAATAAATGAATTAATTTTTTAGATAGGATCATTCTAATTAACTAGAATAATTTAAAATGAGAAAATAAAGTAATAAACATACAAAACATTGAGCTATTGAGATAGCTCTGTAAGGTCAACATAACATTTACTGCATTGTTTTGTAACAGTGCCTATCCATTGCAAAAGAAGCTTTTTTTGTAAGTGGCTATGAGCATCCTTGTCTGTAAATATAAGTACTCATATTTAGAATATAATAAGAAATTACATTTGTCCAGGGATGTGATACACTTTGGGTTCTTTCAAAGACCTATGATATCTCTAGCCATGTGTATTTGGCTGTGTTTAAAGTACTGCACATGAGTTTCCTCCCTCCAAGTGGACTTTCAGTCCAATTGGGTAGCTGTTGATTTCCCCAAATATAGAAGTACCACTGTTGCCCCAATACAATTCGCTGTGTTGTTCATTGTTGTGGTTATTAGGCCATAAAACTGAGTTGGACCATCAATTGATGTTCTTCCTTAGCAGCTTGCATAGTGTTATTCAAAACTATGAGAGCTGCCCTTCAGAAGCAGTGCTTTATAGGTCAGTTCCAACTCCATTCCTCTAAATCTTATTTCTGAAGCAACCAGTAGGGTCTTTCCTTCAAGTTCTGGGAGGCAGGCAAGGGCTCTAGCAATAGCTTGTGTAATTTTAGAAATATCTTGGACTATCTTGGCCAAGAAATGGAAAGTCAGTTTCTCCTGTCTAAAACTGTTTCTTGTTATAAAGACTTCAGTTATCCACATGGGCACATGTAGAGTTATTTTTTATCATATTTATTTTTTATGTGTATGAATGTACTGTCTGAATGTAGGTTTGTGCACCCATGTCGTGCAATGCTACAGAGGTCAGAAGAGGGTGTCAGATTCCCCTGGAACTGGAGTTAAAGATGGTTCTCAGTCTCCATGTGGGTGCTGGGAATCAAACCTGGGTACTCTGCAAGAGGAGTCAGCATTCTTAACCACTAGGCCATTTCTCCAGCCCCATAGAGTTATATTTTATGTGTAATTTTTCAGTAGGCTTTTGAACTAATTCATTTTCCTCTGGTTTTTCTCTCTCCTCTCTCTCCCTGTATAACCCTCCCTCATTCCTAACAAGTTAAAGTACCCTCATTTTCCCCATTTCAGCTTAATAATACCTGCCTCTGGTAGTTCTTCCTTCTGTTCACCTCCTTCTTGCTCTTTAGCCTCATTTTCCCTTACAAACCCTCCCCTGGCCCTCCTATTCAAATACTCCCATTTAACCTATTTCCTTCTTGGTAACACTTGTCTCTTTCTTGTCTTAGGCTGTTTCTCTCCCTTTACCTCCTTGGTTCTTTTCCATTTTCCTGTCCCCTACAGTTACATTTGGACATATACTCATCTATAAGGATTTGGTGCCAGTATCCACAAATGAGGGAGAAACTATATTATTTGATTTCTGATTCTGTGTTACTTAGTATAACTATTTCCATTTCCATTCATTTACTTGCAAATTTCATGATTTCACCTTTCTTTACCACTGAGTAGAACTCCATTGTGTAAATGTACCACATATTCATTATGAAATCCACTGAGGGATACCTAAGTTGCTCCCTTTTCTTAGCAAATGTCAAAAGAGCTGCAACAAAAATGAGTGTACTAGTATTTACTGCATGATGATTCCTTCAGATATATGCCAAAGAGTGTTAGAACTGGGTCAGTTTATGCAGTCATTTTTGATTTTAAGAGTTCTTCACAATGTTTTTCATAGTGGTTGCACAAATTTGAAATCTTACCAGTGGTGAATGAGCGTTCTTCTTTCCCCACATAGCCTTTTCAGCAGTTGGTATCATTTGTTGTCTTAATCTTAGCCAGTCTGAGTTGGGTGTTGCCTGTGGTTTTTTCTAGAGGTTTCCTAGTTTCAGGTTTGGTACTGAGGTCTTTGATCCATTTGGAGTTGACTTTCTTGGTCTTTTCAAGACAGGGTCTCCCTGTAGCACCAGCTGTCCTGGAACTCACTCTGTAGACTAGGATGACCTTGAACTCACAAAGATCCACCTGCCTCTGCCTCCCAAGTGCTAGGATTAAAGGCATGAGCCACCATGCCTGGCTGGAGTTGACTTTTGTGAAAGAGGAAAGATAGAGATTTATTTTCATTCTTCTACAGGTGGACATCCAGTATTGCCAGCAACATTTGCTGAAGATGCTGTCTTTCCTCCAGTGTGTGTTCTTGGCAACTTGTCAAATATAATGTGGCTGAAATTGTATGTGCTCATGTTTAAGTCGTTTTTAAAATATAACACTTTTATTGATGTTTTGTGTATTTCATACATTTTCAGTTCAATTTAGACATATTTCCCTTTCCTGTCCTCCCACGCCACCCCATTCATACATTCAGCCATAGAGTCCTGCATCTTTCTCTGTCTATTTAAAGTTTTTCTCTTCAGAGATTTATTGATTTGGGAAGAATTTAACTGTATCAGTCTGTTCTTTGACCCAGTCCTTATGTTGTTGTTGTCCTCTCCAATTTCTATTGCTCCAAAATATGTCTATATAAATGTCATATATGTACCAGAATTATGTACTCTGGGAATAAACTATGCGTCAACTCTGAAATATGTTTAGGAATTCACATTTTCCCTCTAATTTTATATTACTCTAAAATATGAATAAATACCTTCCACCCATTTGCATTAATAACCATGTCTGAAAATAAGTTAATTATAGGGTCCGTTAAGAGATACACATTATAACAGCACTGTTTCTTTCTGATAGAAAGAAATATAACAATAACATTGCTCAGCTTGCCTTTCAACTGGGGATTTGTTGCTAACATCCACAAATGAGGGAGACCATCCCCCATTTGTTTTTCAAGGACTGTTTTACTACATTTAGCATAATCACTCTGAGTTTCATCGATTTCCTCCAAAGTTCATGATATCATCTTTTTTTTACCACTGCATAGAACTCCATTATGTAGATGTACCACATTTTTGTTATGCACTCATCAGTTGAGGGGCATTTGGGTTGGTTCCAGCTTTTTGCTATTGTGAAGAGAGGTGCAGTGAACGTAGATGTGGATGTAATTTTGTGGGTAGGATCAGTCTTGTGAGTATACACCTAGGAGTGTTATGACTGGGTCAGGTAGTAGGCTCATTTTGAGTCTTTTAGGGGTTCTCCATACTGCTTTCCATAGTGGTTATATGAGTTTATATTCCCATCAGCAGCGAATTAGTGTTCTCCTTTCCCCACAAGCTCTCCAGCATTTGGTGTCTTTTGTTTTCTTGATCTAAGCCAGTCTTATCGCAGTGAGATGATATCCAAGAGTTGTTTTAATTTTCATTTCCTTAATTATTAATGATTTTGAGCACTTTTAAAGATGTCTCTCACCCATCTTTACTATCTCACTGGTGAAGTTTCTGTTCATATCTTTATTCCATCTTTTGAGTGGGTCATTTGTTTTCTTCTGTGTTTTATGAGTATCTTATAATAATCTGGATGTTAATGCTCTGTCAGATGTATCACTGTTGAAGGTTTCCTCCTAGTCTGTGGGTTTTCTCTTCACTTCCCCTGATTTTTTTTATTTCACTGTGAAGAACTTTTGAGTTTGATGAAATCCCACTTTTCAACTGTTGACCTTATTTCCTGTAAAGCTGCTGCTTGATTTAGAAAGTATTTTTCTACTCCTATTGGCAAATTTGCTTCAAAGCAAGGAGATATACTATTTTATAAAAGGTGGTAATAAAATAAAATTAATTTAAATTTCTGTGGCATATCTAAGTCACAACTGAATTTTGGGTCTTAAAGGGACTCAGAAATATAAACCAAAACATTTCTTCACCCCAAACAATACAGGTTTCAATATCTAGACAGACTCAACCGAGTCCAGAAGGAAATATTGAGAGATAAGGGAGTGATAAAAATAATACCTATGAGCATCTCATCTGGAAATATTTTTTAAAGACATGTTCAGTGAGAATCATAGCTTAAGGTCAGATTAGAAACATATATTGTTGGGTGTGGTGGTGCACGCCTTTAATCCTAGCACTCAGGAGGCAGAGGCAGGCGGATCTTTGCAAGTTCAAGCTCAGCCTGGTCTACAGAGTGAGTTTCAGGACAGCCGGGGCTACAGTTTGGTTTAGTTAAAATTAGTCAGGTCATAGGAAAGGAAAGTTTTGGAGATATATATAATTGTTAAAATTGATATAGAACTATATATAGTAGATAATCTCATCAAATTCACATTAAGACAAATGTGAATTAAGTGAACAACTCGCAAATCCCACAGATGAAAAACTTACTTAGAACCATCACAACTGTGTCTGAAGATTGTTTATGCCATTCTTCTGAAATGAGATCTCAAAGCAGTACATTTCAAAATAAAAGATTTTAAGAAAAATTGGCACATGCACACTTTCTCCACCAATTTGTGTGTCAACCATTTAGTTAACGTTTCCACTTGAAAAAAATGCAATAGAAAACCAGACATCATGTTTCACTATCTCAGTTAATATTAACAACTACACCAATGCTTCCCACATTGTTTATATTGAAATTCAATTCTTCAAACCAAATAAATTTTTGTTCACAACTACTGCCTGGTGTACATATGAACTAAAATGTCTAGATAAGGGAGATATTAACGCTGTTTCAGTCATCCGTCCTGCTTCTTCTGTTCCTTAATCACACTCAGAAACTGGTTTTGTCAGTTTGCTTGCTTCTGTGGGTTTGGACCTGCAGACTCTGCCCACTGGAAGAGGCTGCTTACTGTGCTGCTTTCTATATTAACATTGTCCAAACGTGTAGTCATATTGGTGGTTCAAGGTTCTGAAAAGGATAGGAAATAGCTGCCTCAGATACATATAATCTGGAGCCTCCTAAAGCACAGTCCACGTCAAATTCTGCAAAAAACCCCTTACACAAAACTTCAACTGGTGTAGACATCTACTATTCACTAATCTTTTCTAAGCTTTCTTTTTTCTTCATTGCAGGCTTCATCCCTTCCCATGGCAGATTGGTTCTATTCAAATATATCAAAACATGTCCTAATGATTCCAAGTCATCTCCTCAACTCTCTTCAATACCAAGATGTGAATTGATTTTTGCATATTGGGCAGTGCCTGTAAGATTGTATCTTCTCTCTATTGTATGTGTTGCCTTATCCTGTTGTCTCTGTATTTTCAAGCCAACCCAAAATCATTATGAAATATCGTATTACAGTGTCACCCAATATCCATCAGTTATTTATCTGTTTTAACGTATCTGTGCATGAAATTATTTGTAAGCACATTTTCAATTCTACTGATCATATGATCAGCTAATATAAGTACAATTTTCATTGTGAATCTTCTTGAACAGAAATTGAAAAGGTTTTCAAGGCTGGGTCTGGGAAGATCCATGACTAGCACCTTATAGTCATTTTCTTATTTTATACTCTTTTTCTTATCCATACCACCATATGTGGGGGGTGCCAACAACACCTTAAAGAATCTTATACATTTTGCTCTGTTATAGCAACTTGGTGTGCCTGGGCTTCTGTGATTCTAGCTTCACTGCCACTTCCTCACAGTTGGTGATGTTGATCGTCAGATAAATATCTCTAAGAAGCAGGATCTGATCTTCTGCACCACTTTCTATATCCCTCCAAGCATGAACTTGGCCTTGGAGACACTGCTACAAACCATTCTGAGACAGGAAGATGGAGATTGGGGCTAAGCCACCACCATCTTACTCCTCCTGCTCCAGCCAACAGAAAATACCCCCACTCCCAAGGAACCACTTCTTAACAGACCAGAGCACTCTGGGAAAGTGATGTCAGTTGCTCTCTAAGCATAGTCCATAGCTGCAACCATCAGTGTCCTGTCACCACCCACCTGGGCCTGTGTGCTGAGAGGCCTGCTGACTCCAGGACCTCATTTCTGAATTTGATTATTTGTATGAGGCAGCACCTACTGTTTGTACATACCCTCCAGGGAAACACCAAAATTTGTTTTTCCTAGAAACTTTATGACTGTCTAGGTTAGTATATTAGTACTAGTATTGGAATTCATCCAATTGGTGCTGCCCAAAAGCTCATGGTTATGACATCATTCTCTGGAGCAAATGCAATCCACCATTTATTATGTTACCTGCCTGCCACTCAACATACACAGTAGCTATTTAAAGACATATCTCTTCAGCTAGGATGGGTTATTTCCCATCTAGGCTGAATATATTAGCTGGCTTGATTGTGTGGAGGTAAACACACTCATTATGAGTTTGTGTTACAAAAAAATCATGTCAGGTCCAGAAAAAGCATTTCACAGATATCCTCTCTAGCCCCTGTCTCATACACTTTCTGCACCTTCCCTGAACCTTGGTGGAAGGTTTGATATAAACCTTCCTTTTGGGACTGGAGAGATGACTCAGTGGTTAAGGGCACTGAGTGCTCATGTAGAAGACCCAGGTTAAATCTCAACACCACATGGCAGCTAACAACTGTAACTCCCAGTTCTAGAGTATCCAATGCCCTCTTCTTTCCTTCATGGGCATTGCTAAACACAGGTGTACATGTTGACAATACATGCATGCACATAAAATCTCAATAATTTAAAAAGAACAAATGTAACTTTAAAGATGGAGAACTCAGTCACTATTCTATTGTTTTGAACAGTTAACCATTCCCTACTGCAAGAGGAAGCCTCAACGACCAAGCTAGAGTGCAATAAAACAGAAATATTTAGAAGGTAATTTGATAAGAAAACTGTTTAGCAAATCAATACAGTAGATTCTAATTGAGGAACTATGATATCACTACCCATGGATTTTTTTTATTTTATTTTCCTCACAGTACCAAGCATAAAACTGTCAATAAATTATAAAATACATGTTGTCATAATCACACAACCTTAATCTCAGTTGATTATATTTTTGTCACTCAATTATTAATTTTAATAGCATAATTTAAAGCAATATACCACTCAATTAAAAAAACCAGTTCATGGTTTCCATGGTAAATAAAAGCACGTGGAGAGAACCTTTGCTTTGGGCACAGGGAGAGTGACACAGCTGGCCTCTCTTCAGGCAAGTTCCAGGACCTTCCTGGCCCCAGCGCCTCTGATACAGGGTTCCAAGACCATCAGAGCCCTGTTGCTTCCAGACCAGGGTCCCAGGACCAACCTGACCCAGTCCCTTCCAGGACAGGGTGAGTGACAGGTCAGGTTCCTTGGCAGGCAGGGTCCAGGATCATCTGTGCCCCGCAGCTGCCAGCCCAGGGTTCCAAGACCAACTCCCCAGTCATTTCTGGTGCAGGGTTCCAGGACCATCCTATCGCCTTTGCTTCCAGTGCAAGGACAGTGACACAGTGGGTTCCAGGACCTTCCCAGCCCTGGTGCCTCTGGCACAGGGTTCTAGGACAATTGGAGCCCTGTTCCTTCCAGCCCAGGTTTCCAGAACCATATCAGGCCAGTCATTTCCATTGCATGATGGGTTTCAGTACCATCTAAACCCAGTCGCTTCAGGTGCAGGGTATCTGGAGCTGCTCCAACTTCCAGACAAGATTGTGTAAAGCCCCACAGTCAGGAGTCAGTATCACCCATCCTGGTGGGAACAGAGAAGGTGACTTAGAGTACAAAGTAACAGAAGTGATAGTCAATCTTCAAACCTAGAGGAACAGACATTCAACCAAAGGGAAAAGCACTTGAATTTTGCATTAGACTAGAAACAACAAATCAAATCCACATGCCTCGAGCACAAAGGAAAATCAACAACATAGGACAAGCAAATAAGAAATTCCCAACAAAATCTAGCAGTCCTATAGAAGACCCCAACAATGAGTTCTTGCTGGAGATAAATCAGGACACAGATCTTAAAAGAACAACAGTAGACATACTCAAAGAAATGAAGGGAGAGAATAAAAAACTCAGAAACAAAGTGGAAAAACAGAAAAGAACCCATGCCAAAATTAATAGGAAACCAACCAGTGAATCAAGGATAAAAAAAAAAAAAAAAAAAAAAAAAAAAAAAAAAAAAAAAAAAAAAAAAAAAAAAAAAAAAGGATGAAGTAAAAAAGGAAATTACACACTCAACCAATCACCAGGAAAAAAATGGGAGAAAGCCTCAGTAACAGATTGGTTGAAGCAGAAAGGAGAATATCAACACTGGAAGACAAGGTGGAAGAACTGCAATGCTCCAACAAATTGTTTGAAAATTTTTAAAAATCATGTGTAGAACAATTAGGAAATATGGGATACTATGAAGAGATCAAATGCCTGCATCATAGGGCTAGAAGAAGGAGAAGAAACCCAGGACAAAGGTATTCATCAGATCTTCAACAGAATAATAGAAGAAAAATTTCCCAAACTGAAAAATGACAAGCCCATACAAATAGAAGAAGCACATAGAACACCAAATAGACGAGATAAAAAATGGAATACCCCACTCTATATTGTAGTTAAAACACTGGATGCCAAAACAAAGACAAACTACTGAAGGCCACAAGAAAAAAACAACAAGTTACATATAAAGGAAAACCTATCAGATTTACAGCTGACTTTTCGGTGCAAACGATGAAATCCAGAACTTTGACCAAAGTATCCCAGGTACTAAATGACTATAGATGCCAACCCAGATTACTACCTCCAACAAAAATGTCAATTATAGTTGAAAGAGATAGAAAAATCTTTCATGACATAAACAAGATGAAATAATTCATGTCCAAGAAACTAACCCTTCAGAAAATACTGGAAGTGATTCAAAGTTCAGAGGAAAGGAGCAACTATCCCCCAGGACCTAGAGAGTAAGGAACAAAAGTATAACTGTGGAAATACAAACCTAGACCAAGAATGTCAACAGAAAATAAGGTAAAAGGAAGCAGCACACATCTCTCAATAATAATGTTAACTATTAATGGGCTGAACTCTACAATCAAATGTCATAGACTGGGAGCATGGATTAGGAAACAGAACCCATCTGTATGCTGTCTACAAGGAACCCATATTACCCTCAAGGATAGGCACCAACTTAAAGTGAAAGGATGGAAAACATCCAAACAAATGTTACAAAAAGCAAGAAGGAGTTGCTAGTCTAGTATCAGAAAAGATAGACTTCAAAGTAAAACTAATCAGAACAGAGAGAGCCACTACATCTTTATCAAAGGATCAATTAACCATGAAGATTTCACAATCATGAATATATGTGCATCAAACTCCAGTGCACCAAACTTTATAAACACAATTCTATGGAACCTCAAAGTACAGATGGATCCCAGTACACTAATAGTAGGGGATTTCTCTACCCCACCTACTCCATTAGATAGGACAAAGGGAAAGAGTGTAAACAGAGAGATATCTGAACTGAACAATGAAATACACCAAATGGAACTCACAGATGTCTACAGACTATTCCACCCAAACACCAGAGAATAGACCTTCTACTCAGCCCCCCATGGAACATTCTTCAAAATCGACCACATACTGGGACACAGAAAAACAAACAAACAAACAAACAAACAAACAAAAAACCTCTACACATACGAAATCATTGAAATAATTTCATGCATTCTATCAGACCACAGTACAATAAACTCAATATCAACACCAGAATAAGTCCAACTATTTATAAGAACACATGGAGACTAAACAACACACTCCTGAATAAAGAATGGGTTAAGGAAGAAATAAAAAAAAGAAATAAAAACATTCCTGGAACTAAACGAAAAAGAAAATACAAGACAACAAAACCAATGGGATATTTTAAAAACAGTCCTATGAGTGACGTATATAGTCCTCAGTGCCTACATTAAAAAATTAGGAAGAGGAGAAATAAGTGGACTAACACTGCAGTTAAAAACACTTGAGAGACAGCAATAAATGAACCCTAAACCCAAAAGATAAGAAGAAATAACAGAATCAGAGTAGAAACCAATGAAATAGAAACAAAGAAAACAATACAAATTATTAATGAATCTAAACACTGGTTCTTTGAAGAGATAAACAATATAGACAGACCTCCAGTCCAGTTAAACAAATGAAAGAAAGAGCAAATCCAAATCACTAGTATTCGTGATGAAAAGTGAAACATCACAACAAAGAAAAGATCCAGAAAACCATAGGAGAATACTTCATAAACCTTACTCTACTAAATTTGAAAACCTAAGAGAAATGGATGAATATCTGGAATCCTGGGATTCAACAAAGCTTAACAAAAAACAGATTGACAGTTTAAACAGACCTATAATATCTGAGGAATTTGAAAATGCAACAAAAATCTTCCCAATTAAATAAAAGCCCAGACACAGATGGTTTTATAGCAGAATTCTATAAAACATTTAAAGAGTTCTTACAGCCATTACTACTCACAGAGGAAAATCTCCAAATTCCTTCTATGAAACCAGCATGATGAGAATACCAAAATCAGGCAATGACACAACCAAAAAAGAAAACTAGAGATCTATATTATTAATGAACATATATGCAAAAATTCTCAACAAAATACTTGCAAATTGTATACAAACCCACATTAAATGATCAGTATGACCAAGTTCGGGTCTTACCAGAGATGCAGGGATGGTTCAACATATGTAAATGAATAAATATCATAAAAAAATAAATGGACTGAAAGACAAAATCACACAATCATCTAAATTGATGCAGAAAAAGCCTTTGACAATATCCAGTATCTCTTCATGTTTAAAGTTCTAGAGGAAATTGGATAAAAGGGAACATTCCCAAATATAATCAAAGCCATATGCAACAAACCCACTTGCAACATCATCCTAAATGGAGAAAAGTTAGAAGCATTTCCCTTAAAAGGCAGGAACTCTGGCAAGACTGCCCCCTCTTGCCACTCCTCTTCAATATAGTGCTTGAAATGCTTCCTAGGGTGAGGGAGCCAGCTGCCAAAGTTGAACAAAACCTGAATGGGGGAGTGGGAATTAAGAAAGAATACACACACACAGACACACACACAGACACACAGACACACACACACACACACACACACACACACACAGGGATAGAGCTGAGAGAGATGACCAGTGAATACTGGGCTCCGATGTTTATTTCTCAAGGCCGTTTATACATCAAATGAACAAGGAAGCTTTTGCAAATTTCGCATAGGGTGAAGGTACGGTTATGCTTTGCTTGCTTTCCCAGGACATCCCAATGAGTATTGCCTTGCCTTGCAAGGACATTTCCTCAAAACAATGCCTTCTGCCAAACAGTTGACATCATGTCTGCTTGGAAAATATTAACCCATGCATGCCCAGAGCTTGCTGAAATATCAAAGTTTATTCAAAGTTCACCGTGGCGTTAGTAATGTCAGCTTCCCACACTAGGGAAATAGGAAAGAAAAAGAAATTAAAGGAGTACTAATTGGAAAAGACAAAGACAAACTATCCCTTTTTGGAGATGATATGATAGTTTACCTAAGATATGGTAAAAACTCCACCAGAAACCTCCTAGAAACAATTAAGTGTTTCAATAAAGTGGCGGGATACAAAATTAACGTAGAAAAATCAGTAGCTTGTTGCACGACACGGGTGCACAAACCTGCATGCAGACAGTACATTAATACACATACAGAAATAAATAAAAAAATAAAAAAAATTAAAAAAAAAAAAGAAAAATCAGTAGCCTTTCTTTACAACAAAAACAAGCAACTGGAGAAGAACTACAAGAAGACATTCCGACTCACAATAGACACAGAAAAAATAAAATACAGCACAGGGGGATCTCTATACCAGGCTTCAAACTATACTACAGGGCTATAGTCATAAAACACCCTAGTACTGGCACAAAAACAGACCTGTTGACCAATGGAACAAAACTCAAGATCCAAATTTCAGCACATACAATTTCAGCCATCTCATATTTGACAAGGGGACAAAGAAGATACAATGGAGAAAAGACAGCATCTTCAGCAAGTGGTGTTGGCAAAATTGGATCACCACTTGTAGAAGAATGAAATTAAACCTCTACCTCTTGCCCTGTGCAAAAGTCAACTCCAGATGGATTAAAGACCTCAAAGTGAAACCCCAAACTATGGAGGCGATAGAAAAAAATGTTGGCAGCAGACTCCAAGACATAGGCGTAGGAAAAGACTTCCTAAATCAGATAGCAGCTGCACAATAATTAAGAATGACAATTGAAAAATGGGACCTCATTAAACTCAAAAGCTTCTGTAAGTCAAAAGAAACAATCAAGGAAGTGAAGAGAAATCCCACAGAGTGGGAGGAAACCTTCACCACAGAAACATCTGACAAAGCATTGATTTCCAGAATATATAAACTACTCAAAGAACAAAGAAGAAATAAAAGAAATGACCCACTCAATAGACGGGGCAATGAGCTGAAAAGAGACTTCACAAATGAGGAATTAGAGATGTCTGAAAAACACCTTAAGAAGTGTTTAACATCACTAATCATTAAGGAATTGCAAATCAAATCCACTTTAAGATATCATCTTACTCCAATAAGACTGGCTAGGATCAAGAAAACAAATGATACCAAGTGCTGGAGAGGTTGTGGGGAAAGGGGAACACTCATCCACTGCTGGTGGGAATGTAAACTCGTGCAGCCACTATGGAAAGCAGTGTGGAGAACCCTTGGAAGACTTGCAATGAACTTGCCACCTGACCCAGCCATACCACTCCTAGGCATGTACCCTCAAGAATCACCCCACTGCAGAGATACATGCACGGCCGTGTTTGTGGCAGCACTCTTCACAATAGGAAGGATTTTGAACCCACCCAAATGACCCTCAAATGATGAGTGGATAGAGAAAATGTGGTACATGTACACAATGGAGTTCTGCGCAGCAATAAAGAAAGACAACATCATAAGCTTTGCAAGAAAATGGCTGGAGCTAGAGGACATCATGCTGAGTGAAGTAACACAGTTTCAGAAAAACAATGAACGTTATCCCTCATCTGTGGATACTAGTGCCAATTACCTAGTTGTAAGTATTTCTTGTGCATGGACCCTTGAGCTTTTGTCCAAAGCAGTTGGGAGTGATGCATATTGGAAATAGCAACAACAACAACAACAACAACAACAACAACAGAAAGGACTGCATCAAAGAACTGACTGAAACAGTGAAATTCTGCTCAAAACAGTCAACTTCCACACGGAGAATAAAATGTCTTTAAGGTGTATCATATGAAATGAATTAAAATTCAATACAAACATATTTTGAAGAAAAATATTACACAGTGGGGTAGATGATTGCCAGGTCCTACGCCTTACTCAGGAATTGGTTTCTGTGCATAGTTAGTAAGGGAGTGAAATTTATTATTTTTTGAATATATGTTCACTGATAGATTTCCAATGCTCCAGTTCACTGTATCACACTCATGCACATATAGGAAATGCCAAAAGGACTGATTGATCATAGAAATAAAAGACATTAAATTGGGAGTTTGGTGTGTAGGAGGGCATATGAAATGGGTGAACTTGGAGAGGGCAATTGCTGTCCATCTCAATTATTCCCTTGGTACTCCATGTAGAAATCTTGCATGGGAAAGCACAACACACAGACATCATGAGGTATGAACCCAAATACAGAATGGCACTTTATTCAAATGAATGGATTAAATAGGCAGGGTGACCTCACCTCCCAAGTTCCAATCCCAGACCTTTGTGCCATCACATTCCAGTCTGTGGTAGTAGCCAGGTAGTTCTGGTGGTTCTCACTTGTGACTCTGGGAGGTGCTGGTGGGAATGCTAGCCAATGGATACCTAAACTCAAATTGCATTCACCTACAGGCAACAGAAAGTATCAATGAATATTCTTCATTGTAAGAATGTACAAGATTCTCAAAAAGAAGAGAAAAATTTAAAAGAAAACAACATTGTTTGATTTCTGCTTCAATTTATCTCCTAAATCTATTTTAAATTTTTGTGAGGAGAATGAGATATTGAAATCATAACCTTACTGTATCTGGATTTCTCTGCTGATTTACATCCAGTAGTATTTCTAGTATGAGATTTGATGGACAAATATACAGTGCATTTATTACCTAGTCTCATAATATTAATATGTATTTGATAGGTATGATATATATATATATATATATATATATATTTACCCCTTTATTAATGGACTATGGCTTTATCTTTTATACTATTTTGAAAATTTAATGACCCCAGAATTTATTTATGATTTTTTTTATATTTATTGAATATAAGTATAATTATGTCATGGTTATGCCTACATAAACATCTTTTTCATAGCCTCTATTACTAACTCCCATTTTCCCCCTCTCTGATCTTATGCTGCCTATATCACTCCAGTCAAGTTCTGTGTTAACTTTAAAGTCTTGATTCTCCAAAAGAAAGAAAAAATTGTAACATCTGTTTTTCTTAACGTGATGCTCTCTAGTTCCATGTATTTTTTTCCAAAATGCACGAATTAATTTAAACTTTCACCACATCACTGGATTTAATGGCATTCTGAACCTCATTCTCTTCCGCATTTTGCCTTCCCATTTATTTGTTGATGGAAACCTAGGCTGATTCCACAAGTTTGAGATTGTGAATAATGTTGCTCTAACATGAAAGCAGATTTCTCTCTCTATGCTAATTTAGATTCCTTCTGAAACTTAGTATTGGGTTGTGTAAGTAGACACCATGAAAGTTCTACTCTACTTTTACAAGGTACCTGCACACTGATTTCATGTTTCTTTCACTATTACATAACATTTGAAGAGTTAAAATTTAACCGCTTTCCCCTGGAGATTCATCAACATTATTTGTAGTTTGATTTCATGATGGAAGCTGGGCTGCCTGGAGTGAGATGGTATAGGTTTGTTTGCAGTGGCTTTGATGATGAGGCATATATGGTAGTTTTTCATAATTTATTGGAAAATAAGGATACTAGTAAGGTCTCCTGTTTTCCTTCAATAGTACTGTTTGGGTAGTATACAAAAAGCAGTCCATGCACAAAAGTAGCTTATCTCCAGGATGCTCAATGAGAGGACAAAGGAGAATGTTAAGATGTACTTTACATTAGATACATAAACTGAATAGATCCCAGTGGAGGAATTTGCATGGAGGGATGTTCCAGGAACACTAACTTTATTCAGTATGCCTTAACATAAATGACAGGGTGCTTGGAATCGAGTGGGGATATATGGGAGGGCTCCAATCATGAACAGGGTAAATATCCAACAAATATATTTTGGAAAAGAAAAGGCTCCCTTTCCCTCATTTTGGACAATTCTCTTCCCCATAACTTTGTGCTGATTCTTCCAAACTAGCCAGACTGTGAAAGGAGACTGTAGGCAATAGGCAAAAACACAGTACCAGTACTCTTATATTAGGAATAAAAACCTATCAATCTCAAACAAATGTTAAGATCGGAAATGCAGGTTCATCTCTTGGCATAAGTTAGGCATGCCTAATATTTCAGGAATTGTTGGACTCAAACTGCCACATTCACAAGATTAACCAATGAGGGGCCACAGATTGATATGAAATTTATTTAATTTGCTAGTGCACCAGAAGCCAGTTAAGAAAACTGACGCATCAAGGGAGCCAATTGTTGATGTGTCAGGGGACGCAACCCATTCCATGCAGGGATGAGCACGACCCCGACTGTCTGTTACAGAGAACTTTTAAAGCCAAAGCCACAAACTAGAGGAACTTGGTGCCATCATACATACACAATTGCAAGGCTATAGAAACCCAATGCAAGCAGTGGTGACCTTTAAGCTCATTGGTTGTGTTTAGCAGTGTGAAGTCCCTTGGAGAGGAATGGGCTTCTTAGGGGGTAGAAAGCACTCCTACAGGGCTGAGAAACTTCATCCTGACCTCAGGTAGCTCTGGGAACTAATAACTCAGGGTCAGACTGTATTCTTGTGGTTAAAGTAGTCATGGGAACCAGACCTGCTTCAACTAGAGAGTTGCTCCTGCATGGTTAACCCTTTCCTTTTGATTAACTTCTTTCTGACCTGGTCCTAACATTCCCCCCTTTGAGTTAGGATCATGAGTCAAATCATGGACTCCTCTGTAGTAATGGGCCCAAAAACTATGAGCTGGAATGCAGAGATTCTTTCCTTTACAAAGTTAACTGAGGCATGGCATCTGGTGGGACAGTCAGCAAACAAGATGGCTACTAAGGTACATTCCTTTATAGGGCCTGGGTGGAAACTCAGGTAAGGGGAAACAGTCATAAGATTGACAGCCTCTGGAGGAAATGGACACCTGTGTGTCCCTTGGAATTCTGGGAAACTTACACCTAACATTCCAGTCTTTTGATTATAAGAGAATGGGAGGCTGTTCTCTCTCTTCTGTATCTGCTTCATAGCTGAAGAGGGACGAAGTCTTGAGGGAACAGGTATCAGGCTGGAGGGTCAGAATCCAGTCTCCCATCTTGGCTGTCCTAGTTGCCTGGTATTCTGGTCCAGATTAGTAGTGGCCAGTAGTTAGTGTACAGTATTTCTGTAACTGAAAAGACAAGTTGGTTAAGTCTTTATGAGAGTACCAGTGCACAGACTTCATAGTACCAACAAGAGAATCTCTCATAGAATAACTTGATGTCAAGTCACAAAAAGTTCTCAGTTTTCTGGTCTGCTGCACACCTTGGCTGTGCAGGACTGTGGAACCATTAATTTTTCATTGTCACATTTACACACAATCATTTAGAGTTTAAAACATTTTTTAGTTAAGCCCATTAAAACACTTTTGTTCTCAAAGCCTCCAAATGCTGGGTTGATTTCATTAAATTCCTGCTCCACCTTAACTTACAGTCCCGTTAAGAAGGGCCAGCTGCCTGGTATCTTACTATGATGGATCTTGTATTTCTAGGGGAGTGGAGCAGTAACAGTTCTAGCTGCCTGGAGCTTGCAGCATGGGCCCTTTGTGTGCATGCTTGCCTGCACAGGAGAGAGGGGAGTAGGGGATTAGAAGTAGATTGTCCCATGTTAGGTTTGAAGTACAGTAGAACAGAAACAAAAGTGGTAATGAGAAAAACACAAAGACCAGAAATCAAATGAACATGGTGAGGACACAGAGGATACAGAAAGGACTCAGATGTCAGGGGCTCTCTGCCGTGACCAGAACTGAAGGGCTGGACCCACTGCTTGTGCCCCCAAACCAGGATACTAGACCTTCCCTGAGTCTAGTATCAGACGAACCACATGTTCATCTACTGGAGAGTCGGAGTGCCCTCCTTCTCTCATGCCCAGAGGAACTAGTCATGTCCGACCTTCCTCTAAGGCAGCAACCCTGGCACCACAGAAACAGAAAACTGAAAACAAAACAGGAGCTAGCTCAGTACTTTTCAAAGCGCTTTGTTCTCCAAGGCCAGCTGGCGTCCAGGGGCCCCTTGAGGCGGAGGTAGCATATCTCGGTGGGACCTCCAGATGTTGGACTCAAACTGCCACACTCTCAAGATTAACCAAAGAAGGGCCACAGATTGATATGAAATTTATTTAATTTGCTAGTGCACCAGAAGCCAATTAAGAAAACTGACGCATCAAGGGAGCCAATTGTTGATGTGTCAGGGACGCAACCCATTCCATGCAGGGATGAGCACGACCCCGACTGTCTGTTACAGAGACCTTTTAAAGCCAAAGCCACAAACTAGAGGAACTTGGTGCCATCATACATATACAATTGCAAGGCTATAGAAATCCAATGCAAGCAGTGGTGAGCTTTAAGCTCATTGGTTGTGTTTAGCAGCGTGAAGTCCCTTGGAGAGGAATGGGCTTCTTAGGGGGTAGGAAGCACTCCTACAGGGCTGGGAAACTTCATCCTGACCTCAGGTAGCTTTAGGAACTAATACCTCAGGGTCAGACTGTATTCTTGTGGTTAAGGTCGTCATGGGAACCAGACCTGCTTCAACTAGAGAGTTGTTCCTGCATGGTTAACCCTTTCCTTTTGATTAACTTCTTTCTGACCTGGTCCTAACAGAATAAGAAAACTGCAATAATTTGAATTATGTTTCTTAATATTGCTTGAAGAGTAAAGAATTGCCTCTGTGTGTACATGTAAACTCCATGTATTGAAATATAAAAAACTATCATAATCTATTAATTGTGTAGATATCTATATTATTTTAATTATGACATGTGAAAAAAAAATCAGCTAGATAAAGGAAGAGAAATATTCATTGTTTCCCAAAGGGGGTAATAGAAAACAAGGAAGGAAGTTGGACATGTAAAAAATGATTGAAAATCTTGAAGCAATGTCCCTGAGTCATTCTAGGCAAATGTTACTAGGAAACTTAAGAAGATAATTGTTTTTAAATAAAAATTATTATTTGTTGTTGAATATTTTTAAATGCATTATTATTACAAATTTTATGTGTATAATTGATTTGACTACGTCTATCTAAAAGCATCCATGTTAAGCATTCTTCAGGGATGCAAAAACTGGGCATCAGATACCAGAGAAATGGAGTTGGGGATGGTTGTTATTTGCCACATGTGTTCTAGGAATCAAAACTATGAATTCACTGTCACTTTCCAAAATATTATGGATCATAATCCCAGCCTGATCACTTTGAAATGAGAGGCATAAAAGAAAGCCAAAGAAAATTTTCCAGATTAAATAAAATCATATATATTAAATAACAAGCACAGATTGGGTGTGTTAAAGATTTTTTTTTTTGCTGGATCAGGCTCATTAAATCAATTTTCTTGCATTAAAGATTTTTATTGACTGATTTGTTATTTAATTCCATTTTTTTCTGGGAAAATAAGAACTTAAGCATATTTTGGTATCTTAAAACACTTTTTATTTTATTTTATTATTGCTTTAGTTTTTATATTACTTAATTGATTACATAATATTATTTTCATTACACATATCATATTTTGCCCAGATTTTGATCCACCACTGTTATCTGTTAATTTTCTTTCAGAGCAAACATTGTAGCCCTTCTACATTCTCTCACCTTAAAATTTATTTCATTTATTTTCTTCTAAAGCCTGTTGATTCAACTTTGTGTTCCACAACTGTTCTTTTCTCGGGTCCATCCTTTGGAGCCTGGAAAACTTACACAGAACTACATTATTTTGAGACAAGTTTTCCCTGTAGCCAGAGCTGTCCTGTAACTCACTATGCAGATGTGAATATGATCTCACAGAGATCTGCATAGCTCTGCTTCCTGAGTGCTGAGGTTAATGTCACATTTTATAAAGAAAATTGACTCTCCCAATTCCAGCAACTGTCAGTCACTCCTGCATCCTCAGCTAGAGCTGGGGATTCTTGACCACCTCTCCTTTGAATTCTAGGAGTTTTGACTGGCCCAGGCCTGCACAGATCTTGTGCTTGATCTGCAAGTTTCTGTGGATTTACCTGTAAAACTGCCTGGTTGTGTTGAGACAACACAGTTTCCACAGATTCATCTACCACCCCCAACTCTTAATATTTCTGCCACCTCTTCGCAATGATCTGTGAGCCTTGGGATAAGGGTAAATGATAGGCGTTATTCTGTTAAATAGACATATATTAAACTGAAATCTTTTGAAATTTGTATCCACAGATTAGTGCATCTGTAAATGATTTATAATTGTACCCGGAGATTAGTGCATCTATACTCTCTCACAGAAAACCTTCTTGTACCAGACTGTGATTAACACAGAGAGCCAAAATCAATTAACACAGAGAGAACAGGAGATTGCAGAGTACTTGTCCATCCCTGTGGGTTTGCCACCGAGATTCGTGGTGGGGCCCACTTAATCCTGGGACGACCCATGTGAACGAAACGAGCAGGAAAGCATACCATGTGTATGCAGGTTGAGGTTCAAATGCAGAGAGAGGTTTTATTCCAGCATGTCTGCTTAAATATCCAACATGACTCAATTCTCAGGGCTGAATCCTAAAACCTTTTCCTCACTACACTCTACCCCATGGGTGTAGTGAGGAAAAGGTGTGACCAAGGAGGTACCATTGGCTTAGAATTCTACCCATCTTAAATAAGTTTTCCCACATATCCTCAAATGGGAACTTCAGCATCTTCCAGGTTTCTGATTTAATACATAATTTCTGTGAACTCATAAAATGTTGAATAATAAATTTAACAATTATTTAAAATCTCTGCATGTGAAAGAAAAATTTAAAATGAATTTCTGAGGAAGTTTCTAAGGAAAACAAAATACAAATTCCTATAAGTCTAGTCACAGGTGGGTCACTAAAGGACAGCATAAAGGGTGAAAAGAGTCAGGATGTGAAAGTTGCAGCATATGATTACAATTTCAACTTAATTCTGTTGTTAGTGTCTCATCAAGGAAAATTTTGTGCCTTCATGAAGAGTCTTTGCAGGGCCCCCTTCACATCCTTGTTCCTCAGACTGTAGCTAAAGGGGCTCAACATTGGTGTGACCACAGTGTACATTAATGAAGAAACTGCAGTATTCTGCTAAGAACTGACCACGGCATAACTAAAGTACACACCAAGTGCTGTTCCATACAACAAGGTGACCACATATAGGTGAGACCCACAGGTGGAAATGGCTTTATATTCACTTGCTATAGAAGGCATTCTCAATAAGGTGAAGAAAATTTAAGAATAAGAGTAGAGGATTCCAGTGACAGAAAACAGCCACCACAACAGTCATGACATACAAGAAGATGATATTGAGGAAGGTGTCAGAGCTGGCAACTTTTAGAATTTGAGCTAATTCACAACAGAAATGTGGGATCACAGTACCTGTGGAGAAGTTCAGTTTCATCATCAGTAGAATATGAATCATGGAGTTACAGACTGCAATCATCCATGATATCAGAACAAGAATGCCACTGAAGTGAGAGCTCATAAATACAGTGTAGTTGAGGGGGTGACAGATAGCCACAAAGTGATCAAAAACCATCACAGTCAAGAGAAAATTATCCATTCCAGCAAAAATCATAAAAACGTATACCTGAGAAAGGCATCCTTTGTAGGAGATATTTTTACTTTGTGCCTGGATGTTCACCAGCATCTTTGGGACTGTAGTAGAGATGAAACAGACATCCGCAAATGACAGGTTACAGAGGAAGAAGTACATGGGAGGGTGGAGGTGAGATTCCGAGATGACAGCCAGGGTGATGAGCACTTTCCCAAGCACTGTGATAAGATACATGGACAGAAATAGTCTAACGAGGATGGGGCGCTGTTCTGGATCATCAGAGAGGCCAAGAAACAGGAATCATGATATTTCTGTGTGGTTTTCTCCTTCCATGTGACTGGCTTTTATCCTTGAGGAACAAGTAAATCTTAAGAAAGTCATACAATTTCAATAATACTAAAATACCACTTCATACTGTGACATGTGGATGAATTTCCTCTGTCCTGTGGTACTTTTCAATGACCTATAATGTTTTTCATAAAGTGGATTAAACTCATCTCACATCTAGATGTTTATATTTTCTTAGATTTTGTTAGTTTCATAGCAATCTCTTCTATTTACATTTATTCACTTGGGTATGTTATTTCCTTACTTACGGAGATTAAAGTAATTTATTTTATAACATTTTAAAAATGGTAAAGGATATTTATTTTATATTTTTCTTTGGTAATATATGCATTTCCTTATGAGAAACAGCCTTAAAATGTTGATAAATCTTGCACTTACAACACAATTGATCTTTATGTTCTTGACCATTCCCTCCTTCTGATGAACCTGTTAATAACAATGCCTTAATTTTCTCCACTATTATAGTTGCTACTATTATATTTTTTCTAATTTAAAATTTCCTAGTATATACTAAGAACATCAATATAACAGGTTCCTTATTGTTATTATTTATTTTAAATTATTTATTCTTTCATTTTTATGAATATGGGTTTTTGCCTTTACGTATGTAAGTACACCTGTATCATGCAATACCCCAAGAGGCCAGAAGTGGACGGAAGATCCCTTATAACTGGAGTTACATATGGTTTTTAGCTAACATATATGTGCTGGGAATCAAATCTGGCTACTATGTAAGAGCAGACACATAAGAGCAAGAAAGGAGTGTCTTCACAGCTGTCTTCTCTGCAGACCTTTATTATTTATCTACATGGTATTTTAGATATATACAGGTCAAAAAGTATAGAATAGTGGATGTTTACTATATATGATTCTTGAGGCTGACTTACTTGCTGTAAACTTTATAATAATAGTAGTAGCAGTAGTACTAGGAAAATGTTTCTCGATGAATACACCATCTCTGTGTCCCTTTGAAAATCATATAAAACACATTAACACAAATGTTATACCTCACCAGTACTAACTATATACCTCACATTAGGATTGAA
This sequence comes from Rhizomys pruinosus, assembly GCA_009823505.1. Taxonomy (NCBI): domain Eukaryota; kingdom Metazoa; phylum Chordata; class Mammalia; order Rodentia; family Spalacidae; genus Rhizomys; species Rhizomys pruinosus. Next base: position 976,973 of record VZQC01002209.1, read on the forward strand.
TATATCATTTAAAATACCTTACATTATAATTGTTCTATTGTGGGTCCTCACATACAGAGTTATAATTTAACAAAGGGATATATTCTGTCTTATCATCACAACAAATCTATCTTGAGCAATAGTCTCAAACTAAGACATTGTTCTAGGGTGGAATACTCATTAATATAAGTAGAACAGATACGGCTGCCTCTTGCTACTGATATATAACATTTCAAATAAATGAAAATCCCATGGATCCTTCTTTCACAGAATGATTGACAGGTGAATTCTTCCAAAATGAACACAATGTGATAAGAGAAAGTAACATACCACTTCTTTATTAAAATACAAATCACGTGTGTGATTCTGTGCTCATATGGAAATGTTCTTAACTTAGTATATATTATTTTTAAAACAACTGGGATAATGGACTCAGTACATGTTTGATATATTTGTTTAAAATGTTTAGGGTTTCAATAATACTAATCATCTTAACATACTGAAAGACTAATATAAATTGGATTAAGTAAAATTATATACACATGTATAAAACAATTTTAACAATAATAAAGAAAATTTATGCTGATTGCATGACAAACAATATCACTAAATATTAGCTGATTAAGTTAAATGTACACATAAGTCGAAAGATAAATAATGCATTATTTCACTCATAATCTAGATACATTAATACATAATCTAGATATATGTTCTTTATACATCTGTCTATATCTCTGTCCACCTATCTGCATACAGAAAGAAGTAAAAAGAGCAAGGAAAGAAACAAATGTTTGGCAAAAGGGAAAAGCATAGGTAAAAGGAGTAAAGTGAGATGATATAATTCAGGCAACGAAATGGAAGTACATGATTAGCATATGTTAAAATCTCAGAATTGGGGCAGAGCCCTGACTGCTCTTGCAGAGGACTCAGGCTCAATTACCAGCACCCACATGGCAGCTAAGAACCATCTTTAACTCCAGTTGCAGGGAAACCTGACGTCCTCTTCTGACCTCCACAGGATTGTATGACATGGGTGCACCAATCTACATGCAGACAGTACAACTCATACACATAAATTAGTAATAATAATAATAATAATAATAATAATAACAATAATAGGCTGGAAAGATGGCCTAGCGGTTAAGAGCACTGACCACTCTTGCAGAGGACCCAGGTTTGATCCCCAGCACCCACATAGCGGCTGAGAACCGTCTGTAACTCCAACTCCAGGAGAACTCCAGTTCCAGGGGAATCCGACGCCGTCTTCTGACCTCCTCGGCATTGCACAGACACGGGTGCACAAACCTACATGCAGAAAGTACATTCATACACAAAAATAAATAAAATAAAATAAAATTTTAAAAATAATAATAAAATAAAAATAAAAATAAAATAAAATGTCAGAATTAACCTCTTATTTTATACATTTAATATGCCTGAAATCCTGTGGCATGCTATGGGAATGCAGATATGTGAGGGTGCTTTAATGTCATTAAAATGCAGTATAGGAAATTCACAAAAAATCCAATAAAAATATACATTAAAAAGGTTAAGTTGAAAGATGAATACCAAGAGCCTGGAGAGCTGGTTTAGTGGTGAAGAGCACTGGCTGCTCTTGCAGAGGACCCATGCTTTATTCTCACATCTTACCTTGCAGGTATGTGCCATCTGTTACTCCTGTTGCATAGGATATTACACCCTCTCTGGCTTCTGTGAGCTTTGCCTAACACAGGTGCACTTACATTCATACAGGCAAAACACTCATACACAGAAAATGAGAGTAAATTTTTAAAGAAATTTAAAGGTAAGTTTGTCAGAGTCCATGATTAATAAGTCACCATTACTGTGACTTATTCAATGGAATTTAATAAAAATAATCAGAAAGGCATTTTTGAAAAACATTTTCTTTTGGGCAAATGAGGCTAGACTTTTGGGCAAATGAGGAATATGAAAGATGGGGCTAAAATAGGAAGCATAGAACATTGTTAAGCTTTAAGCAAAAACTGGGGGTTGCAGAAATGACTCAGTGGTTGAGAGCACTGGATATTCTTGCAGAATACCAGATTCTGTTCCTTGAATTCAACATCACACCAAACTGTCATATTTAGAGTCCTGGGGATCCCACTCCCTCCCTCTGCCCTCTACAGGCATTGCATACATTAATCTAGGGAAACATTTATACACATAGAGTTAATAACTTTTATAATGTAATAATGAACAAAAAGTAGACCTCATGATTGTCAGCTGGATTAGAAGAGGTTCTAGGAGGAGAATATGAAGAATAGAGGATTAAGGACAGGAAGCAAAAAATATGTGATGCCCACAGCAGAACTTCCTAATGTTCCTTCTAACATTGTTAAATTCATGCTCATTTACAGGGTTGAGTCTTTGATATTTTGTCTCATTATTTAACTTTCCAGATATTACATGGTTCCTATTGTATTGTAAATGTTAAATAATTGTAAAGGTTGGACATATTTAATTAAGCAATCTTTCATTCTACCATGACTCTAAATATAGATTAAAAAGTGATTCTAAAGCTAAACAAATTGCACCTATACCTATTTTAAATGAATAATATGATAACAAGTAATAACAAAATTAGGACAAGATCCACATAAGGATGAGGGTTTACTCACTATAATTCTAGGTCACTGCATATAAATCAAAATGGTCACAATAGAAATTGAATTTGAAGTAAGTCAAAAGTTGCAATTAGATCTCAAGATGTACTTTCCACTCAAAAAAGGAACAAAGTTCAGATTTATGCCAAAATATTACTTTCAAATGGAAATGCAACATTAAAACAGTGGAATGTTTATGTCTATTCCCAAAGACACAAACATAGTCACTGAATTCAATCATAAAAGATCTTTCTAAACAATTGAAAGAACTATTAATATGTAAAATCATAAAAATTCACTGTAAAATTTCACTAATTATGTCAAATTCTACTGTAGAAACAAAGATGAAACACTATCATAAGAAAAATGTCGTGAAAGTAAAGGATAAATTCTCATACTGTTAAAGAGGAATGGAGAAAGTGAGAGGGTAAGTACATAATAGATGGAGCAACAAGGAAGTGCATATAGTCAAATAACATTGTCATGGAATAATGTTTAATTACTTTTGCATTTCATGTTTATCATTTACTGGACACATTTTAAACCAAATAAAATATTAAAACTATAGAAGTAACAGGGGCTACTGGCAAGTTATATAAGATGATAAAATAGAGAATATAATCTAATTTTTGAGGTGGTTAATGAAATGCATGGACAAAGAATATTTGACAAATGTCTCTAATTTATACAGATTCATGGAGACAAGATGGATATTTTGAAAAAAATAAATTGAAATAAGTTCTAAATTCCATTGTGACATCAGAAATCAGAAGTTGTTTTAAAAGAGAACAGATTTAGTGAAAATTAGAATTCCTCCTTAGTTCTGGTATTTCTTATTCAAAGACTAATTTAATGGGACATTTATCTACAGATAAAACCCCAAAATCACTTTTCTCTTTTTATCCCTCTTCATTCACCAGCCTTCACCAGAGCACTGTAACTCCCTGAGATAATTAGCACTGAAGTGATGCTCTGCTGGATCATCAATCCCTAGGAAGGTTACTTGGGTTTTCATTGTAGGGAAGTTCATCCTGTTTCAGTTATGGGTCAACAGGGACATTTTTAAAGTTTCTAGAATCAATAGTTGAATTGTCAGAGTTCCTAATTAAATAAATTGTTCTATTGTTTTGAATCTCCAAACAATTTTGTCCTTTGAGGAACAAAGACCACTGCATAACTGGAAAATTTCAGTCAATTTGTTTGTAAGTGAGTAGCAATAAGCAAAGTTACACTTGTTTTTTTAAAGGAGAAACTACATATTTTGAGTTTAATTTGGAATCATGGTCAGTAATGTAAATTTCTGTATGACATGAATCAGATGGATATATCACCTTAATATCTTCCTTGAAAAATCTTTGGAGATTTAATTAGAAAATCTTTGTTCTCTATTTTACAGAGGAAAACTTTCTCATATTTTTTTTCTGGAAATAACTTATATTTGAAATGACTGCTAAAACTCTATATTTAACATGCACATTGAGGGTTAGAAACATTTCCTTATGATAGAGCATTTGTCTAGCATGACTGGGAATATAATTTCTATAATATAAAAATAGATATTACACAAATACAGACAATGTATTGCAGAATACCCAAACTAAAAAAAACTCACATTAATTAAATAATTTCATAACAGTGTCATGGAGAAAGTGTTATATACTCATAAATTCTTAAGCATAAAATTAATTTCCTTTCATCATATTAACCACAAAGTACAAAAGATAATTTGGGATAACATCTTCCTATTTCTATTTCTTTATATTCTTATGTATGGTAGTAGGGATTGAATGCAAGTCCACAAAGACTAAACAATGACTCTAACACACTACAACACCCAAGATATACATATTAATTTCCATATTGGATGAATTAAGAGATACCCTTCAGAGAGGAAACACATTTCCTTTCATCCACATACTTATCACCAACTTTCTATTATTTTTAACCACATCTGTTCTAAAAGGTAGAGCCATTATCTCATATTATTATAGTTTTCATCCTGGATGTTTAAGGATGTTGGAGTTTGTCTTCAATTGCTGTGACAAAACACTCTGACCGTCACCAACTTGGGGAGGAAAGGGTTTATTCAGCTCACATCTCCTGGGTCACAGTTCATCACTTAGGGAGCCCAAGGCAGAACTCAGGGCAGGAACCTGGAGGCAGGAGCTGAATCACAGGCCATGGAGGAGTGCTGCTGACTGGCTTGCTTCTCTGGCCCATGCCCAGCCTGCCCTCTTATACAGTACACAACAACATGCCCAGGGTACCACCCATAGTGGGATAGGCACTCCCACATTGCTCGACAATCAAGACAATACTCCACAGATGTGCCCACAGGCCAGTCCTATGGAGTCAATTCCCCAATTGAGGTTCCCTCAATCCAGGTATGTCAAGTTGACACTAAAGCTATCCAGCACAAGGGACTAGAGGCATTTTATTTCACACCATGGTAATATTCTGTTTTAATTTGATAAAATGTATTTGACTCTTTTTCCATTTTTTTTATTTAAATCTTTTTTGTTAAAGTTAATTTTTATTGAGCACATTTTATACATTTCTTTTTTTTTACATTTTATTGATATATTATGTATTTCATACATAATTTTTCATTTCTGTTCAGGCATATTCACCTATCCCTTCCCCCCTTCCCACCCCATCCCATCCCATATCATGCATTCTGTCATAACTGTTCTCCATCATTCTCTCAGTCTTTTTTTAATGCTTAGGAATTCACATTTTCCTCTGTTAATTTCATATTATTCTAAAATTTGGATACTTACTCTCCACTCATATACAGTAATTACAGAGTCTGAAAATAATTGGTGGGTGGATTCTAGAGCCCATTGAGAGATTCACATTATAACAACATAGTTGCTTTCAGATAAAAAAAAATATACATATATAACCACACTGTGGTTCATCTTGCCTTTTGTCTGGGAGATTTAGTGTTAGCATCCACGAATGAGGGAAACCATTCTCCATTTGTCTTTCTGGGACTGTGTCACCTCACTCAGCATAGTGGCTTCGAGCTCCATTCATTTACCTGAAAAGTTCATAATGCCATCCTTCTTTACCACTGAATAATACTCCATTGGGTAGATGTACCACATTTTTGTCATCTACTTGTCTGTTGAGGGGCATATAGGTTGGTTCCAGCTCTTTGCTATTGTGAAGAGAGGTGCAGTAAACATGTATGTGCATGTATCTTTGCGGTAGGATGAGTCTTTGGGATAAATATCCAAGAGTGATGTGATTGGGTCAGGTGGTAAGCTCATTCTGAGTCTTTTAAGGGTTCTCCACACTGCTCTCCATAGTGGTTGTACAAGTTTACATACACACCAGCAGTGAATGAGTGTTCCCCGTTCGCTACAGCCCCTCCAGCATCTGTTGTCTTTTGTTTTCTTGATCTTAGCTAGCCGTACTGGAGTGAGATGATATCTGAGAGTGGTTTTAATTTGCATTTCCTTAATTATTAATGGTGATGAACACTTTTTAAGATGTTTCTCAGTCATGTTTAATTCCTCACTGGTGAATTCTCTGTTCAGCTCTTTACTCCATCTTTTGAGTAGGTCATTTGTCTTACTTCTTTGTTTTTTGAGTAGTTTATATATTCTGGATGCTAATGCTCTATCAGATGTGTTGCTGGTAAATATTTCTTCCCACTCTGTGGGTTTTCTCTTCACCTCCTTGATTGTTTCTTTAGCTGTACAGAAGCTTTTGAGTTTTATGAGGTCCCACTTGTCAACTGTTGACCTTACTTCCCATGTGGCTGCTGTCTGGTTTAGAAAGTCTCCCACACTTGTGTCTTGGTTGTTGCCAACTTTTTCTTCTATCACCTTCAGGATTTCAGGCTTCACATTGAGATTTTTGATCTACTTGGACTTGATTTTTGTACATGGTGAGAGGTATGTGTTTAATTTTCTTCTTCTACAGATGGTGATCCAATTTTGCCAGCACCATTTGCTGAAGATGTTATCCTTCCTCCACTGAGGGTTTTTGCCCCTTTGTCAAATATGAGGTGGATTAAATTGTATGAGCTCAAATTTGGATCTTCAATTTTGTTCCATTGATCAGCAGGTCTGTTTCTGTGCCAGTACCAGGCTCTCTTTATGACTATGGCATTGTAATATAGTTTGAAGTCTAGTAGGGCAGCCCCCCCCCCCCGTACTACATTTTTCACTCAGGGTTGCTTTAGCTATTCGGGGTCTTTTGTTTTTCCATATGAATTTAACAATTTTTTTCCAAGTCTGTGAAGAAGCTCATAGGGATTTTGATTTGGATTGCATTGAATCTGTATATGAGTTTGGGTAAAATGGACATTTTTGCTATATTAATTTTCCCGATCCATGAGAATGGAATGTCCTTCCATCTTTTGATGTCATTTTCAATTTCCTTCTTCAGGGGTTTAAAATTTTTGTTGTAGAGATCTTTGGTATTTTTGGTTAGGTTTGTTCCCAGGTATCCTATTATTTTTGAGGTTATTTTGAGTGGGAAAGTCTCCTTCTATTCCTTTTCCACATGCTTATTTTTGGTGTAAAGAAAGGCTACTGATTTTTCTAGGTTGATTTTGTAGACCAACACTTTACTAAAACTCTTAATCATTTCTAGAACTTTTCTGGTGGAGTTTTTAGCATCCCTTGGGTAAACTATCATATCATCTGCAAAGAGGAATAGCTTAACTTCTTTTCTCATTAATACTCCTTTAATTTCCTTCTCTTGTCTTATTGCCATAGCAAGTGTTTCAAGTACTATGTTGAAGAAGAGTGGTGATAGGGGGCAGCCTTGCTGGGTTCCCGCCTTTAAGGGAAATGGTTCCAATTTTTCTCCATTTAGGATGATGTTGGCAGTAGGTTTTCTATATATGGCTTTGATCATGTTGAGGAATGTTCCTTTCAGTTCTATTCCCTCTAGGACTTTAAACATGAAGGGATGCTGGATCTTGTCAAAGGCTGTTTCTGCATCAATTGAGATGATCATGTGTTTTTTGTCTTTCAGTCCATTTATGTGTTTTATGATATTAATTGATTTTCGTGTGTTGAACCTTCTCTGTATCTCTGGTATGAATCCAACTTGATCATTATGGATGATCTTTTTGTTGTGGGTCTGTATGTAATTTGCAAATATTTTGTTGATAATTTTTGCATCTATATTCATTAGTGAGATGGGTCTATAGCTTTCTTCTTTACTTGCATCTTTGCCTGGCTTTGGTATTAGAGTGATGCTGGCTTCTAGAAGAAGTTTGGGAGAGTTCCCTCTGTTTGTATCCTTCTAAAGAGTTTGAGTAGCAATGGTTGTAAGTCATCTTTAAATGTTTTATAGAATTCTGAGGTGAAACCATCTGGACCAGGGCTTTTTTTCGTTGTTGGGAGGTTTTTAATTACATCTTCAATTTCTTCTAATATTATTGGTCTATTTAAACTGCCAATCTCTTCTTGGTTAAGCTTTATTGGTTCCCAGGATTTCAGATATTCATCCATTTCTCTTAGGTTTTTGAATTAGTGGAGTATAGATTTTTGAAGTATTCCCATGAGTGTTATATTTCCCCTTTCACAGCTGATACTATTGATTTGGAGTCTCTCTCTCTCTCTATCTCTCTCTCTCTCTCTCTCTCTCGTTCACTGGGCTAGAGGTCTGTCTATTTTGTTTATTTTTTCAAAGAACCAACTTTTGGATTTGGTGATTTTATGCATTGTTTTCTTTGTTTCTAATTTCATTGATTTCTACTCTGATTTTTGTTATTTCTTCCTGTCTGTTGGGTTTAGGATTCATTTGTTGTTGTCTCTCAAGTGATTTTACCTGCAGTGTCAGGTCATTTATTTGTTCCCTTTCTGTTTTTTTTTTTTTTAATGTGGGCACTTAGGGCTGTAAATTTCCCTCTCATGACTGCCTTTAAAGTGTCACACAGGATTTCTTGTGTTGTATTGTCTTTTTTGTTCAGTTGCATGAATACTTTTGTTTCACTCTTTATTTCTTCCCTGACCAATTCATTGTTCAGAATTGTGTTGTTTAATCTCCATGTGTTCTTGTAGCTAGTTGGACTTATTCTGGGGTTCATATTGAGCTTCATTGCACTGTGGTCTGATAGAATGCATGGAATAATTTATATCATTTTGTATTTATTGAGGTTCCTTTTGTGCCCCAGTATGTGGTCAATTTTGGAGAATGTTCCGTGAGGTGCTGAGTAGAAAGTATATTCTCTGGTGTTTGGGTGGAATACTCTATAGATGTCTGTGAGGTCCATTTGGTGTATTGTATTGTTGAATTGCGATTTCTCTCTGTTTATTTTTTGTTCTGATGATCTATCCAAGGGGCTTAGTGGGGTGTTGAAGTCTCCCACTATTAGTGTGTCAGGATTGATCTGTGTCTTGAGGTCCTGCAGAGTTGTGTTTATAAAGTTAGGTGCACCAGAGTTTGGTACATAGCCATTTAGGATTGTGAAGTCTTCATGGTTCATTGTCCCTTTGATTAGGATGTAATGGCCCTTTTTGTCTCTTCTGATTAATTTAACTTTGAGGTGTATTTTGTCTGATATTAGAATAGATTCTCCAGCTTGTTTCTTGGTACCATTTGCTTGGAATAATTTTTTCCATCCTTTCACTCTCAGGTGGTGTCTGTCCTTGAGGGTGAGATGGGTTTCTTGTAGACAGCATATAGAAGGGTTCACTCTCCTAATCCATTCTCCCAGTCTATGCCTTTTGATTGGGGGGTTTAGACAATTAGTATTTAATATTATTAATGAGAGATGTGTGTTGCTTCTTTTTACCTTACTTTTGATTTACATTCTTGGTCTAGGTTTATATTTACTCTGTTATGATTTTGTTGCTTTCTCTCTTTAATTGCTTAGGGGATAGTTGCTACTTTCCTCTGTTCTTTGGATTGCTTCAAGGATTTTCTGAAGTGTTGGTTTCTTAGACATGCATTCTTTCATCTTGTTCATGTCATGCAAAATTCTTCTTTCTCCTTCAGCTATGATTGACATTTTTGCTGGGTATAATAGTCTGGGTTGGCATCTAAAATCATTTAGTACAGAGAATACTTTGGTCCACATTCTTCTAGCTTTCACAGTTTGTGTGAGCTGTGATTCTGATGGGTTTCCCCTTATATGTAACTTGTTGTTTTTCTTTTGGCTGTCAATATTTTGTCTTTGTTTTGAGAGTCTAGTGTTTTAAGAATTATATGGCATGGGGATAATTTCTTTTCTGGTCAATAGTGTTGTCTTCGGATTCTTCTCCTTTATCCCTATGATGTGGAGGTTTTTTTTTTTTTTTTTTTTTTTTTTTACATTTCTTGATTTTTTTTTTTTTGTGTTTTTTCTTATTTTTCATAATCTTTACTTGAGCATTCTAGTTGGTCCATGTTCATCTGCGTGTCTGTATTCTTTATTTCTGCTTCTTCATGCCACACCAACTCCAGTGTCTCTGTGTGAGCAATGACGAAAGACATAATAGAGACAGGAGAGATACATGCCCTCTGAGCTAAGCTCCCTGGAGGTCCCTGGCAGAGTGCTCGGTTTAGCTTCCAAAATCACGATGCATTCTAAAGATATTACACTTCCTGGGTATTGGGCTTTGCAATTGTCTTTTGATTCTTTTTCCGGAGTACAGCACGACTTCAGTCCAGAAAAGAGCAGTTAAATTGTCTGGAAACAAATCAGGCAAACAGAAGCTCCCACCACAACATCTGATACACAACGTGCATGGATATCTTTGAACCTAACTAAATCATACAGAGAAACATTATCTAAAGACCTCCTTCCTAAAAGTCCCTAAAAGATATTGTGAATGAAACTTACACTGATGATATCATAGGTCAGTTACAAATAAAAAAAGTGTTTTTTCCAGACTTAATAAAAATAAAAGCTCAGTCCCTTAAGCAAGGAGCTACACCTGATAGATTAGTAAAATAAAATCTTAGTTACATTTATGCAGGATAAATACAATACTTGGTCAGAGGCACGTGGCGGGCTTCTCCTTAAGGAAAGTATGTAGAAAAACAGAACAATTAAGAGCTCTCCCAGGCCATGGCTTGAATTACAGCCAAAGATAACAAATGGCCTTGGGAGGACGGGAAGATTGGGTGCCAGGGAGGATGGGAAGAAACCAAATTGAAACTTCAAAGAAAAACAAATTCTCACAACTCACAAAATAACTATTCATGGTTTGTGGTTTTATGACCACTGTTAGTTGCTTATCTCCCCTGCCAAAACGGCGTGAGTAATATACCATGTGTAAGTGCTTCTGATTGATGTGTAAATTTAATTGCCTTGCTGTCCTTGAAACCCAGGTTGAATTCCTTGAGTAATGGGTTTGTTGTTCTGGGAGACGTGCTAACCTTATCCGTTTTTTACCTGCTCTGTGGTATAAAATCATTGATTTTCTCTTAATAAAACGCAGCAGATTCAAAGCCATTCTGGTTGTTTCTGTCTGTCATCGCCGAACCTGTGCCCTCCTTTGAAGCCCCAATTCCCGCAGTCTGGAAGGACCACTGGCTGGGTCTGTCTGCGGCATCTTCGATTATGCTTCTGAAGCTTTTTCCCATCCTTTCTGTTGATTGGATAAATGTTTAATTTCCTTTTTTCATTTCCTCCTGTGATTTCTTAGTGTTTCCATTTCCAGGCCTCTATGGGGCACAGGGGTGTACCAAAGTCCCCAGGAAGGCAGCCTTCACCTGTATTTGCCAAGGTGGCATTCTGCAGCACACAAGTGAAGTCTGCTCACCCGGTAGGGTGCAGTGCTGGTCTTATGCTCTGTTGTTGTTTATTTTACTTTATTATTTTATTTTATTTTATTGAACAATATCTCCCTACAGCCCCAGATGCCCTGAAATCGCTATGTAGACCAGGCTACCTTGAACTTGCAGAGATCTGCCTGCCTCACCCTCCCAAAGTGCTAAGATTAAAGGCATGCACCATCACACCGCTTAAGACAGCTCTTAGCTGCCATGTAGGTGCTGGGAATCAAACCTGAGTCCTCTGCAAAGCATGAGTGCCTTAACTGCGGAGCCATCTCTCCAACATTTTTGCATTTTAAAATCATCATATAATTTAGCTCTTACATTGTTTCAGTTTCTGATAATAGACCCTGTTCTTTTATATATTTTTTTATTTAATTTTTTTTATTTTTGTATGTGTAATGAATGTACTGGTCCTGAATTAGTTTGTGCACCGTGCCGTGCAATGCGCAGAGGTCAGAAGGGTCTCGGAGTCCCCTGAACTGGAATTCTCCTGTAACTGTACTTACAGACGTTTAGCCGCCATATGGGTGCTAGGGATCGAACCCAGGTCCTCTGCAAAGCAGTAGGGCTTTAACTGCTAGGCTATCTCTCCAGCCCCTATATTTCCCTTTTCTATTTATAAGTTGCAGGCAATGTTTCCAAGCATTTACCTTGTATACTCAGTGTTTATACTTTTCCATTAATTATTTTATTTTAGTTTGATCACAGAAGTCTATTTTGAAGTTTTCTTTCTCCTTTGGAAAATGTAAAAATGCTTTTACCACACAATTTTGAGGATTCTTTGTCATTCATTATAAGATTGGTTTTGGAAATTTATTTTCTTTTTTTAATTTTATTTATTTTGTATGTGTATGAGTGTAGTCTGCATGTAAGTTTGGCACCCATGTCATGCAATGCCGTGGAGGTCAGAAGAGGTGTCAGATTCCCCTGGAACTGGAGTTCTCCTGGAATTGGAGTTTCAACAGTTCTCAGCCGCCATGTGGGTGCTGGGAATCCAAACCCGGGTCGGTGCCCCCCCTATGTTTTATCTCCAAGTGGATGTCTTCCATATGAATGTCTTCCATATGGACTGTGAATAAGTCAGATGGCTCAAAGAGAAAAATGGTGGACCATAAAAAGATCATTGAGATAGTTACACCCACCTGTGACACTGTTCCCAACAATGTTCTTTTAATTGAAATACTTTTAAAAGTAATGGGGTCGTTTCATCCTCTATTGGAATGTGGGCCTTGTTGATGCACTTTTTTTTATTCACTTAGCTGCTGGATCCAAAAATGAATTTGCATTCATATGAAATGGTTATTAGTAGACCTTAAGCATGCCAGAATTACAATCAGAGTCCCAGTACTTGTCATGGAATGGTATCCTAGGGCCTATCTTGTTTTGTTGTCCTATCCACCCTTTAAAAAACATTTATTTATATGGCTGGCATAGTTTTAGCTTCTGTTTATAGACTGACAGAAACTCTAATTACATGTAGATCCAACTAAAGCAATGAGTATGGGAGATATATCCACACAACTTGCAAGAGTGGCATTGATTAGATTTCAGAATATATAAAAGAAAATGTTTCCATATTAAGAGAAGACATAGTTATAAAGATAAAAGAAACACACAGAATACAAGTTAGATATGACCAAAAGACAAAGTCCTGTAACATATTTCCCAAGGGACAGAATTGAAAGGTGATCAAGGAGAGGTGGAAGCTGTCCAGAGTCTAGCGAGGAGGCCATTATCTCCGTGGAACATGCTCAGGTGAGGACCCAGGTGGCGACAGCAGTACCATGTGCCTGCTGGCTCCTGCACCTGCCCTAGCTGTAGCACTGCAGGCCCGAAATACTACCCCTAGGACGATGAGGAACTGATAACAAAGCTGGATCAGCAGTACAAAGAGAGGATCCGGAATGCAAAACTTCCTCCAGCTGGAAACTGAACAAGTGGAAAGAAACCACATTAAAGGGTAAAAAGCAGCTGTGAAGGAGTGTGAGGACAAGAACGTTGAGCTGAACGAGAACCTGATCGCTGAGTTGGAGAAGAAGAAAATGGTTGAAAATGAAAAGCTGACCATGGAGCTAACTGGAGAGTCTATGGAAGTGAAACCCATCATGAACAGAAAATTGCGGAGGTGACCAAATGATCCTGTCCCTATTCCAGACAAGAGGAGAAAGCCTGCACCTGCTCAGCTAAATTTGTTAACAGATGAACAGATCATAGAGGATTTGACAACGTTAAAGAAGCTTAAGTCATCCAAAAGACCAGCATCCCCATCCTCTCCAGAACACTTGCCTGCCACACCTGTAGAATCTCCAACCCAGAGATTTGAGGCTCGGATAGAAGATGGCAAACTGTATTATGATAAAAGATGATACCACAAGAGCAAGGCCATCTACCTAGAGTCAAAGGACAACCAGAAGCTGAGGTGTGTGATCAGCTCAGTCGGAGTCAACGAGATCTGGGTGAGGAAGACAAGTGACAGCACCAAGATGAGAATCTACCTGGGCCAGCTGTAGTGTGTGCTCTTTGTGATCTGCCAGGGGTCAACAGCTTGACTTGCCATGGTCTTCCTGTTCCCTGCCCTTTTTCTGGAATGTAGTAATTTTTTGATTTTTTTTTTTTGTCTTTTTTTGAGACGGGTCCCCTTTTTAGTCTCAGCTTCCTGGAGCTCGCTCTGTAGACAGGCTGGCCTTGAACCACAAAGAACGTGCCTGCCCTGAGTGCTGAGATTAAAGGCTTGTGCCACCAGCTCCAGCTGGAGTGGTTTTTATTTTTGCTTGTGTTACCCCTTAATAAAAAATTCCTAACTTACTGGGACTAGGTCCTTGGCCTTGGTCATTGAGAGCACCGTGTGGATTTTTCAAGGCATTTACCTGCCTGACCACATCCATCTTTGTACCATTCTTTTCTGCCTCAACCTTCTAGAAATCAGTTGCCAGGAGATTCTTAACTTTCAGGAATTTGGGCAGGTGCTCTTCTTCCCCTTTCATTTCTTTATTTTTGCTTTTAAAAAGTCTCCCATGAGTTTGAAGGGATGCTTGTTTTAATAATTATATTTGGGTCTTTCTACCACGAAGTGCAAGAAGGGATACACTGCACAGTGTGTTTTCCTGTTTTAATCTGATTAGTGATCACTAGCTGCTTCCTTTGTCCTGCCCAATTTGCTTTTTTTCCCAGAAGCACGGGCAGGAGATGACTTCTTCTTGCTCTGCCATCTTGGAGAAATAAATGTCTTGTAGCATCTGCCTCATACCATCTATGACAGAACTTTCACCCTGGAGAATGCATCCAATGAATGGAGCTAGAGAGAACACTGCCTATTCTTACCATGCTGAAGTTACCATGTTCTAAATGTTATTTAATGCAAGTGATTTATTCAGACACATTTTTCCTCACTCAGAGTGGAACAAGAAGTGGGAATTTCAGAAGATTTCATTTGTAATTCCTGTTTCTTTCCGTGTTCCATGTATTTGCAACTATCACACACCCTAGGCAGGCCATCAGAATTCTCTTTTATAGGTGGGGTGAAAAAGTGGATTGTTGCAATAACCAAAGGTATGTAGCTTCATGTGTACTCTGTGTATCACTGTTATTGCTCGGCCATTACTGTACTTGGATTGTTCCACACTGTAGAACTCCCAGCCTCCCAGAAGTTCTGGCCCACATTCGAGACAAGGAGACTTCTGCCCTATGCTGTCCTGCCACCAAGTCGGCACTCTTCCTGAGTCCCAAGGAAGCAGCCTATCATGGGCCCTGTTCCTCCCTTGGTCCTCTTATTGAAGAAGTGGTTCCCAGGGTGGCAGGTTCTTTGTCCTCCATTTGCTGTCTTGAGATGTGTAAAGAATCTGAGAATAGAGTAACGGCTAACATCTCCTTGGGCCGTCAATAGGCCGTCCAAATCTTAGGAAATTTTCCTAAATAATCCTTTTGGACTCTCTTCATATTGCCTGTTGATACAGATAGCCCAGAGCAAGTCACCTTCTAAGTTCTTGGTTTCACAGAAACCAAGCTTTTCTGACCCAGAGGAAAGACTTGTATAGACCTATTTTTGTTTTAATTTATGTACATCTTCATTTTTATTGCCCCCTACCTCTGGTATTTTAGAGTTTTTTAGAAAAGGAGATACATAATGATGTTTAATAATTAAAAGTTGCCCAGGTGGTCTGTGTTCCACTCTGCCCTCCATTCTCCGCTCTTACTGTGTTCATGCAGTGCACCAAGTCAAGGGTGAGCAGAGTCCCCACTCTGTGTTCACACGCTTTCCTGTGAGGGAAGACTTCCCACCTGGAATTCCAACTGATTTCAGGGAGAGGGATGCCTGCCTGGGTAGCTGTTCTATCTTCACATGCCCTGTGATGGAAATTCATTTTAATGTATGTAGTGTGTTTATCATCAAAGGTATTTGAAAATGTTTTTCTTAACTGATTGCCTTTCTTGCCCATTCAAATAGTATATCAAAGTGTGTTTTCTTGGAAAGGGCCACGTCTATAGCCTCTGGGGCTCCTGTGGAAGCAGTAGAATTTGCCTTTTCTCCTGCCTTGTCTGGTGGCAGCTTATACTTTTGTGAAGAAACTATTTGATGATCTGGGTGAGGGCACTTTTGTTTTCCATCTTCTGTAACTTGGAAAGGTGAGTTGTTTGAGGCCATACTTTGCCATGATCTCTACCTCACTCAGTGCCTTCTCCATGTCCTAACAAGCCTTAGTAATAACACAGTGAAATGTGAAGGAGACTGGAGGCACAGACTAGTAAATGAATATCCCTAATCCCAGGAACTTGAGCTTCTTTAGTCAACCCTGAGGTGAGACCTCAGCAATTGTGTTATTCTGATATGGACAGTGGCCCTTCAGTCAGGGGCAGAGACTTCACTGAAGGGGATGCACACAGGTGCTGGACTAGGAAGAGTGGGGCCTTCATCCCTAGTGACTGTCTTTCCTTGTCTGTCATAGACCCTAGTACACCTGACAAACTCTGGTTCAACCACATCCAGACAGTTGTGATGGAGAGCCTGTGCAGATTTCATCAGAGTCTGCCTCCAGTGTTGACACCCAGTGTTCCCTGGCCCTGTGTTGCACCTCTGCCGGGGAGTCTGTGTGTTGTCTCCCACGCACCTGCTCACAAGCTGGTGTTCTGGCAATTTCCATTTATATTCCTCTAGCCATTCCAAAGCCAAGGTTTTTCTACCAGATGATACCAGTGTTTAATGGTCTTCTAACTACCTTGTTAAAAAAAGAAAGGTGATCAATGAAAACAAATTACATATAGGGGAAAGACTATCAGAAGTAATACAGCGTGACTTTTCAATGTACATTATGAAACTAGAAGAGCCAGGTCCAAATCTGCCAATATTTTTCAACTAAAGTTGGGTTCTTCCTGCCCATTTCTGCAGTCCCATACTGGACTTTTATCTGGTGGAGCTTGCATGGGTCTTGTTAATGGTAAACCAATGCTGTAGGTTCATATGAAAAAGGATGCCAGGCTCGTGTAGAATTTCTTTTCATATGGTCTTGCACCAGCCACACTCTTACAATCTTTCTGCCCTCTTCTTAATATTCCCTGAGCCTTGTGAGAGTGAATCTGAATATAGGTGACCTGTACATGGAACCACACTCTGTAGAACTAATTTCAATCTAGGTTTGGTCCATTCATGCCATTTTGAGTTGCTGGAATCGTTGTTGCCTGGGAGAGCTTCCTTAACCAAGAGGTAAGATGTTAATTATGTTCCTCTTGGCCCTTGTTATATATTTCTTGAGCCTTAGGTGTACAGGTTGAACTGTATATGTGTAGCTTAGGCTTGGGAATCTGCAGAAAATGTCTGTGTGTGACCAGTCCTTGTGACTCTGTACCATTGTTCATCTGATTGCAAAGAAGCTTCTTTTTGAGGTGTTGTTGGGAGATATTACCATACCATACTAAGGATAACCTATTTGTGCGTTAAGTAAAGATGTTCCTTTAGCACTAGGGAATTGTGACAAACTTTTGATCTATACCTCTCCATGTGTTCACTCTGGTACTACGTTCGTACCACTCATACTTTCTCTCTCAATGAGTGGGGCTTTCATCCAATTAGGTAGCCTTGATTGAGTGCACCAGATGAAAAATGCCACTACTGCACTGATGTCATAAGCTGTGCTGGAATTGAAATGGATATGGTCCACAGTCAATCTTTGTTTTTATTAATTGTTATTAGTTCCGTATGTGTATGAATGTACCATCATACAAGTTTTGTGGCACCCGTGTCGGCATGCCGCAGAGGTCAAAGAGAGGGCATTGGAATTCCCCTGGAACTGGATTCTCCTGGAATTGGAGTTTCAGACGGTACTTCGGCCGCACATGTGGGTTGCTGGGACAACCCGGTCTCTGTAAGAGCAGTTGTTGGCACGAAATCTTAACAGCTAGGCCATCTCTCCAGCCCCCGTCCACATCATATCTAAAGCGGGTTGGACCATTGAATTTTTTCCCTTGGTAGATTGCATAATTCTCTCCATGCTTTGAGAGCTAGCCTTCATGTGAGGGCGGCAACCTGGTCAGTTTCAGGATCATTGATCTAATTCCAGGCTTAATTATGGTCTTACATTCAGATTCTAGGAGAGAAATCAGTGGCTGGTGGCAATAGCTGTGTAATTTTTTTTTTTTTTTTCATAGTGTCCCACATTTCTTGATTGTTCCTCTTTTGTGTTTTTTCAAATTTTTCATAATCTTTACTTGAGCATTCTAGTTGAACCATGTTATCCTGCGTGTCTGATATTCTTTATTTCTGCTTCTTCATGCCACACCAACTCCAGTGTCATCTGTGTGAGCAATGACGAAAGACATAATAGAAGACAGGAGATACATGCCCTCTGAGGCTAAGCTCCCTGGAGGTCCCTGGCAGAGTGCTCGGATTTAGCTTCCAAGATCACGATGCACTCTAAAGATATTACACTTCCTGGGTATTGGGCTTTGCATATTGTCTTTTGAATCTTTTCCTGAGTACAGCACGACTTCAGTTCCAGAAGAAGAGGCAGTTAAATATGTCTGGAAACAAATCAGGCGAACAGAGCTTCCACCCACTAACATCTGACTTACACAACGTGCATGGATATCTTTGAACCTAAGCTAAATCATACAGAGAAACATTATCTAAAGACTCCTTTGTCCTAAAAGTCCCTACAAAGATATAATGAATGAAAAACATTACACTGAGTGATATCATAGGTCAGTTACAAATAACAAAAGTGTTTTTCCAGACTTAATAAAAATAAAAGCTCAGTCCCTTAAGCAAGGAGCTACACCTGATAGAATTAGTAAAATAAAAATCTTAGTTACATTTATGCAGGATAAAATACAATACTTGGTCAGAGGCACGTGGCGGGCTTCTCCTTTAAGGAAAGTAATGTAGAAAAACAGAACTAATTAAGAGGCTCTCCCAGGCCATGGCTTAAATTACAGCCTAAAGATAACAAATGGCCTTGGGAGGACGGGAAGATTGGGTGCCAGGGAGGATGGGAAGAAACCAAATTGAAACTTCAAAGAAAAACAAATTCTCACAACTCACAAAATAAACTATTCATGGTTTGTGGTTTTATGACCACTGTTAGTTGCTTATCTCCCCTGCCAAGACGGCGTGAGTAATATACCATGTGTAAGTGCTTCTGATTGATGTATAAATTTAATTGCCTTGCTGTCCTTGGAAACCCAGGTGTGAATTCCTTAGTAATGGGTTTGTTGTTCCTGGGAGACGTGCTAATCCTTATCCGTTTTCCCTGCTCTGTGGTATAAAATCATTGATTTTCTCTTAATAAAACGCAGCAGATTCAAAGCCATTCTGGTGTCATTTCTGTCTGTTATATCGCCGAACCTGTGCCCTCCTTTGAAGACCCCAATTCCCGCAGTCTGAAGGACCACTGGCTGGGTCTGTCTGCGGCATCTTCGATTATGCTTCTGAAGCTTTTTCCCATCCTTTCCTGTTGATTGGATAAATGTTTAATTTCCTTTTTCATTTCCTCCTGTGATTTCTTTAGTGTTTCCATTTCCAGGCCTCTATGGGGCACAGGGGTGTACCAAGTCCCCAGGAAGGCAGCCTTCACCTGTATGTTGCCAAGGTGGCATTCTGCAGCACACAAGTGAAGTCTGCTCACCCGGTAGGGTGCATGCTGGTCTTATGCTCTGTTGTATTTTATTTTACTTTATTATTTTATTTTATTTTATTGAGACAATATCTCCCTACAGCCCCAGATGCCCTGAAACTCACTATGTAGACCAGGCTAGCCTTGAACTTGCAGAGATCTGCCTGCCTCACCCTCCCAAGTGCTAAGATTAAAGGCATGCACCATCACACCCTGCTTAAAGACAGCTCTTAGCTGCCATGTAGGTGCTGGGAATCAAACCTGAGTCCTCTGCAAGAGCAGTGAGTGCTCTTAACTGCTGAGCCATCTCTCCAACACTTTTTGCATTTTAAAATCATCATATAATTTAGCTCTTACATTGTTTCAGTTTCTGATATATATCCCTGTTCTTTTATATATTTTTTATTTAATTTTTTTTATTTTTGTATGTGTATGAATATACTGTCTGCATGTAGGTTTGTGCACCCATGTCGTGCAATGCCGCAGAGGTCAGAAGGGGGTCTCGGATTCCCCTGGAACTGGAATTCTCCTGTAACTGGACTTACAGACAGTTCTTAGCCGCCATATGGGTGCTAGGGATCGAACCCAGGTCCTCTGCAAGAGCAGTAGGTGCTCTTAACTGCTAGGCTATCTCTCCAGCCCCTATATTTCCCTTTTCTATTTATAATCTGCAGGCAATGTTTCCAAGCATTTACCTTGTATACTCAGTGTTTATACTTTTCCATTAATTATTTTATTTTAGTTTGATCACAGAAGTCTATTTTGAAGTTTTCTTTCTCCTTTGGAAAATGTAAAAATGCTTTACCACACAATTTTGAGGATTCTTTGTCATTCATTATAAGATTGGTTTTGGAAATTTATTTTCTTTTTTTTAATTTTATTTATTTTTGTATGTGTATGAGTGTACTGTCTGCATGTAAGTTTGTGCACCCATGTCATGCAATGCCGTGGAGGTCAGAAGAGGGTGTCAGATTCCCCTGGAACTGGAGTTCTCCTGGAATTGGAGTTTCAGACAGTTCTCAGCCGCCATGTGGGTGCTGGGAATCCAACCCGGGTCGGTGCCCCCCTATGTTTTATCTCCAAGTGGATGTCTTCCATATGAATGTCTTCCATATGGACTGTGAATAAGTCAGATGGCTCAAAGAGAAAAATGGTGGACCATAAAAAGATCACTGAGATAGTTACACCCACCTGTGACACTGTTCCCAACAATGTTCTTTTAATTGAAATACTTTTAAAAGTAATGGGGTCGTTTCATCCTCTATTGGAATGTGGGCCTTGTTGATGCACTTTTTTTTATTCACTTAGCTGCTGGATCCAAAAATGAATTTGCATTCATATGAAATGGTTATTAGTAGACCTTAAGCATGCCAGAATTACAATCAGAGTCCCAGTACTTGTCATGGAATGGTATCCTAGGGCCTATCTTGTTTTGTTGTCCTATCCACCCTTTAAAAAACATTTATTTATATGGCTGGCATAGTTTTAGCTTCTGTTTATAGACTGACAGAAACTCTAATTACATGTAGATCCAACTAAAGCAATGAGTATGGGAGATATATCCACACAACTTGCAAGAGTTGGCATTGATTAGATTTCAAGAAGAATATAAAAGAAAACTTTTCCATATTAAGAGAAGACATAGTTATAAAGATAAAAGAAACACACAGAATACAAGTTAGATATGACCAAAAGACAAAGTCCTGTAACATATTTCCCAAGGGACAGAATTGAAAGGTGATCAAGGAGAGGTGGAAGCTGTCCAGAGTCTAGCGAGGAGGCCATTATCTCCGTGGAACATGCTCAGGTGAGGACCCAGGTGGCGACAGCAGTACCATGTGCCTGCTGGCTCCTGCACCTGCCCTAGCTGTAGCACTGCAGGCCCGAAATACTACCCCTAGGACGATGAGGAACTGATAACAAAGCTGGATCAGCAGTACAAAGAGAGGATCCGGAATGCAAAACTTCCTCCAGCTGGAAACTGAACAAGTGGAAAGAAACCACATTAAAGGGTAAAAAGCAGCTGTGAAGGAGTGTGAGGACAAGAACGTTGAGCTGAACGAGAACCTGATCGCTGAGTTGGAGAAGAAGAAAATGGTTGAAAATGAAAAGCTGACCATGGAGCTAACTGGAGAGTCTATGGAAGTGAAACCCATCATGAACAGAAAATTGCGGAGGTGACCAAATGATCCTGTCCCTATTCCAGACAAGAGGAGAAAGCCTGCACCTGCTCAGCTAAATTTGTTAACAGATGAACAGATCATAGAGGATTTGACAACGTTAAAGAAGCTTAAGTCATCCAAAAGACCAGCATCCCCATCCTCTCCAGAACACTTGCCTGCCACACCTGTAGAATCTCCAACCCAGAGATTTGAGGCTCGGATAGAAGATGGCAAACTGTATTATGATAAAAGATGATACCACAAGAGCAAGGCCATCTACCTAGAGTCAAAGGACAACCAGAAGCTGAGGTGTGTGATCAGCTCAGTCGGAGTCAACGAGATCTGGGTGAGGAAGACAAGTGACAGCACCAAGATGAGAATCTACCTGGGCCAGCTGTAGTGTGTGCTCTTTGTGATCTGCCAGGGGTCAACAGCTTGACTTGCCATGGTCTTCCTGTTCCCTTGACCCTTTTTCTGGAATGTATAATTTTTTTGATTTTTTTTTTTTTTGTCTTTTTTTGAGACAGGGTCTCCCTTTTTAGTCTCAGCTGTCCTGGAGCTCGCTCTGTAGACCAGGCTGGCCTTGAACTCACAAAGAACTGCCTGCCTCCTGAGTGCTGAGATTAAAGGCTTGTGCCACCACGCTCAGCTCTGGAGTGGTTTTTATTTTTGCTTTGTTACCTTCTTAATAAAAAATTCCTAACTTACTGGGACTAGGTCCTTGGCCTTGGTCATTGAGAGCACCGTGTGGATTTTTCAAGGCATTTACCTGCCTGACCACATCCATCTTTGTACCATTCTTTTCTGCCTCAACCTTCTAGAAATCAGTTGCCAGGAGATTCTTAACTTTCAGGAATTTGGGCAGGTGCTCTTCTTCCCTTTCATTTCTTTATTTTTTGCTTTTAAAAAGTCTCCCATGAGTTTGAAGGGATGCTTGTTTTAATAATTATATTTGGGTCTTTCTACCACGAAGTGCAAGAAGGGATACACTGCACAGTGTGTTTTCCTGTTTTAATCTGATTAGTGATCACTAGCTGCTTCCTTTGTCCTGCCCAATTTGCTTTTTTTCCCAGAAGCACGGGCAGGAGATGACTTCTTCTTGCTCTGCCATCTTGGAGAAATAAATGTCTTGTAGCATCTGCCTCATACCATCTATGACAGAACTTTCACCCTGGAGAATGCATCCAATGAATGGAGCTAGAGAGAACACTGCCTATTCTTACCATGCTGAAGTTACCATGTTCTAAATGTTATTTAATGCAAGTGATTTATTCAGACACATTTTTCCTCACTCAGAGTGGAACAAGAAGTGGGAATTTCAGAAGATTTCATTTGTAATTCCTGTTTCTTTCCGTGTTCCATGTATTTGCAACTATCACACACCCTAGGCAGGCCATCAGAATTCTCTTTTATAGGTGGGGTGAAAAAGTGGATTGTTGCAATAACCAAAGGTATGTAGCTTCATGTGTACTCTGTGTATCACTGTTATTGCTCGGCCATTACTGTACTTGGATTGTTCCACACTGTAGAACTCCCAGCCTCCCAGAAGTTCTGGCCCACATTCGAGACAAGGAGACGTCTGCCCTATGCTGTCCTGCCACCAAGTCGGCACTCTTCCTGAGTCCCAAGGAAGCAGCCTATCATGGGCCCTGTTCCTCCCTTGGTCCTCTTATTGAAGAAGTGGTTCCCAGGGTGGCAGGTTCTTTGTCCTCCATTTGCTGTCTTGAGATGTGTAAAGAATCTGAGAATAGAGTAACGGCTAACATCTCCTTGGGCCGTCAATAGGCCGTCCAAATCTTAGGAAATTTTCCTAAATAATCCTTTTGGACTCTCTTCATATTGCCTGTTGATACAGATAGCCCAGAGCAAGTCACCTTCTAAGTTCTTGGTTTCACAGAAACCAAGCTTTTCTGACCCAGAGGAAAGACTTGTATAGACCTATTTTTGTTTTAATTTATGTACATCTTCATTTTTATTGCCCCTACCTCTGGTATTTTAGAGTTTTTTAGAAAAGGAGATACATAATGATGTTTAATAATTAAAAGTTGCCCAGGTGGTCTGTGTTCCACTCTGCCCTCCATTCTCCGCTCTTACTGTGTTCATGCAGTGCACCAAGTCAAGGGTGAGCAGAGTCCCCACTCTGTGTTCACACGCTTTCCTGTGAGGGAAGACTTCCCACCTGGAATTCCAACTGATTTCAGGGAGAGGGATGCCTGCCTGGGTAGCTGTTCTATCTTCACATGCCCTGTGATGGAAATTCATTTTAATGTATGTAGTGTGTTTATCATCAAAGGTATTTGAAAATGTTTTTCTTAACTGATTGCCTTTCTTGCCCATTCAAATAGTATA
Source organism: Rhizomys pruinosus (assembly GCA_009823505.1). NCBI lineage: Eukaryota > Metazoa > Chordata > Mammalia > Rodentia > Spalacidae > Rhizomys > Rhizomys pruinosus. The sequence continues at coordinate 1,000,922 of VZQC01002209.1, forward strand.
TCAAAGTGTGTTTTCTTGGAAAGGGCCACGTCTATAGCCTCTGGGGCTCCTGTGGAAGCAGTAGAATTTGCCTTTTCTCCTGCCTTGTCTGGTGGCAGCTTATACTTTTGTGAAGAAACTATTTGATGATCTGGGTGAGGGCACTTTTGTTTTCCATCTTCTGTAACTTGGAAAGGTGAGTTGTTTGAGGCCATACTTTGCCATGATCTCTACCTCACTCAGTGCCTTCTCCATGTCCTAACAAGCCTTAGTAATAACACAGTGAAATGTGAAGGAGACTGGAGGCACAGACTAGTAAATGAATATCCCTAATCCCAGGAACTTGAGCTTCTTTAGTCAACCCTGAGGTGAGACCTCAGCAATTGTGTTATTCTGATATGGACAGTGGCCCTTCAGTCAGGGGCAGAGACTTCACTGAAGGGGATGCACACAGGTGCTGGACTAGGAAGAGTGGGGCCTTCATCCCTAGTGACTGTCTTTCCTTGTCTGTCATAGACCCTAGTACACCTGACAAACTCTGGTTCAACCACATCCAGACAGTTGTGATGGAGAGCCTGTGCAGATTTCATCAGAGTCTGCCTCCAGTGTTGACACCCAGTGTTCCCTGGCCCTGTGTTGCACCTCTGCCGGGGAGTCTGTGTGTTGTCTCCCACGCACCTGCTCACAAGCTGGTGTTCTGGCAATTTCCATTTATATTCCTCTAGCCATTCCAAAGCCAAGGTTTTTCTACCAGATGATACCAGTGTTTAATGGTCTTCTAACTACCTTGTTAAAAAAAGAAAGGTGATCAATGAAAACAAATTACATATAGGGGAAAGACTATCAGAATTACAGCTGACTTTTCAATGTACATTATGAAACTAGAAGAGCCAGGTCCAAATCTGCCAATATTTTTCAACTAAAGTTGGGTTCTTCTGCCCATTTCTGCAGTCCCATACTGGACTTTTATCTGGTGGAGCTTGCATGGGTCTTGTGAATGGTAACACCAATGCTGTAGGTTCATATGAAAAGGATGCCAGGCTCTTGTAGAATTTCTTTTCATATGGTCTTGCACCAGCCCCACTCTTACAATCTCTCTGCCCCCTCTTCTACAATATTCCCTGAGCCTTGTGAGAGTGAATCTGAATATAGGTGACCTGTACATGGACCCACACTCTGTAGACAATTTCCACGGTTTGTCCATTCATGCCATTTTGAGTTGCTGGAATCTTGTTGCCTGGGAGAGCTTCCTTACCAAGAGGTAAGATGTTAATTAATGTCCTCTTGGTCCCTTGTTATATATTTCTTGAGCCTTAGGTGTACAGGTTGAACTGTATATGTGTAGCTTAGGCTTGGGGAATCTGCAGAAAATGTCTGTGTGTGACCAGTCTTGGGACTCTGTACCATTGTTCATCTGGTGCAAAGAAGCTTCTTTATTGAGTGTTGTTGGGGATATTTACCTATAAATATAAGGATACCTATTTTGCAGTTAGTAAGATGTTACCTTAGCATAGGGATGTGACAAATTTTGATCTATGACCTCTCCAGTTGTGTTCATCTGTGTATACTTACAGTACTACTCATACTTTCTTCTCAATGAGTGGGCTTTAAGTCCAATTAGGTAGCCATTGATTGAGTGCACCAAGATAAAAATGCCACTACTGCACTGATGTCATATACTGTGCTGGATATTGAAATGGATATGGTCCACATCAATCTTTTTTTTTTATTAATTTTATTTATTTCCGTATGTGTATGAATGTACCATCTGCATACAAGTTTGTGCACCCGTGTCGTGCAATGCCGCAGAGGTCAGAAGAGGGCATTGGATTCCCCTGGAACTGGAGTTCTCCTGGAATTGGAGTTTCAGACGGTTCTCGGCCGCCATGTGGGTGCTGGGGATCGAACCCGGGTCCTCTGTAAGAGCAGTTGGCACTCTTAACCGCTAGGCCATCTCTCCAGCCCCGGTCCACATCAATCTTAAAGCTGGTGTTGGACCATTGATTGCTCTTTCCCTTGGTAGATTGCATAATTCTCTCCATGCTTTGAGAGCTAGCCTTCAGTGTAGGTGGCAACCTGGTCAGTTTCAGGATCATTGATCTAATTCCAGGCTTAATTATGGTCTTACATTCAGATTCTAGGAAGAAATCAGTGGCTGTGGCAATAGCCTGTGTAATTTGGGGAGTCATTTTGTTAGTCCTGGGCGATTACTCAAAGGAGTGCTTCTCCTGCCTGGTATTGTCTCTTGTTAGCCTTCAGCTTTGAACATGGGCTTAAGTAGAGGTATTGTATGTGTAATATGTTAACAGATTACTATCTTAATATGATTCCCTAGGGATTTTATGCTAGATGGACATTAATTGTCTCTCCTCTCTGCCCTTCCCTATCTAGCACTCCCTCCATGACTTTTTATTTTATTTTATTTTATTTTTGTATGTGTATGAATGTACTGTCTGCATGTAGGTTTGTGCACCCGTGTCGTGCAATGTCGCGGAGGTCAGAAGAGGGTCTCTGATTCCCCTGGAACTAGATTTACAGTCGGTTCTTAGCTGCCATGTGGGTGCTGGAGATCGAATCCAGGTCCTCTGCAAGAGCAGTAAGTGCTCTTAACCACTAGGGTATCTCTCCAGCCCCAACCTCCATGACTTCTTTATGTAAATTATCCTCATTTTTTTCTAATGTCTCCTTTGATAATGCCTAACTCCTATGGTCTCACTTTATTTTGGCTCTTTCATTCCCTTTATCCCCACATTCCCTTCTATAAGTCTTCCTCTCTATTCCCAGTTAGATACTCTGATTTTATCCATTTTTCCCTTAGTAACACCTGTCACCTACTATTCTTCTGTTTCAGATTCCTTTTTTTTTTTCATTTATGCTCCTGGTTTCTTTTCATTTACCTGGTTCCTGCAGGTACATTAGGATATATACTTACATATTAGGATTTGATGTTAGGATCGACAAATGAGTGACAAACTGTTTGTTTTTCAGAATTTGTTACTTCACATAGTATAACAGCTTCTAGTTCCATCCATTTACCTGTAAGTTTGAAGATGTCATCTTTCTTTACTGAATGAGCAGAATTTTGTGTAATTGTACCACGTTTTTTAATTCACTCAATCATTGAAGAGCATTTAGGTTACTTCTATCTCTTTGATATTGGGAACATAGCAGCAATAATCATGGATGTGCAATAGGATGAATCCCTTGGATATATTACAAGGAGTGATATGGCTGTTTCATGTGGTAGTTTCACTTTTGTTTTTTTAAGAGTTCTCCCAAGCTTGCAATCTCTCCAGCAGTGAATGCCCTTTCTCCTTTCCAAAAATCCTCTCCGGCATTTAGTATCATTTGTTTTCTGGATCTTAGACAGTCTTAAAAGGGGAAGATGTAATCTTAAAGTGGTTTTTATTTACATTTCCCTAATTCCTAACAGGTGTAAACAATTTTTAGGATGTTTATTAGCATCTATACTTCTTTTTTAAAAATTTGGACAGGGAAATTTCTAATTTAATAAAAAAGCTGTTGACAAAGGGTGGGGTGGAAATGGGGGAAAACATTTGACGTATAGTCCTCCTACATCTATATCTCATAGGCTATACAGATGTTTTCTTCTAATAGTTTCAGAGTTTCAGGTTTCACATTGAGGTCTTTGATCCATTTGTAGGTGATGTTTCTGCAAAGTGAAAGATTAGGGATTATATTAATTCTTCTACGGGTGATGTTCAGTTTTGCCAGCACCATTTTCTGAAGATGCTGTACTCCATTTAGTATTCTTGGCTCCTTCATTAAATAGCAACTGGATGAAATTGCATGTATTCATGTATGGTCTTCAATTATGTTTCACTGATCTACGAGTCAACATTTGTGCATTTATGACTATAGCTCTGTAATATACTTTGAAATCTGGTATAGACAGCCAGGCATGGTGGTGCACGCCTTTAATCCTAGCATTTGGGAGGCAGAGGCAGGAAGATCTCTGTGAGTTCAAAGCCACCCTTGTCTACAGAGTGAGTTCCAAGCCATCTGGGAATAAAAGGGAGACCCTACCTCAAAAAGACCAAAAAAAAAAAGAAATCTGATATAGTCATGCTCCCCCTTCCCTGGCACATTACTCTTTTTGCTCAGGGTTGCTTTGGCTATCTGGGGTCTTTTGTGCTTCCACATACATTTTAGGATAGATTTTTCCTTTGCAATTCTGTGAAGAAAGTCATGGAAATTTTGATTAGGATTGGACTGAATATATATATATTATATATATAATATATATTATATTATATAATACAATATTAATAAATGTATAAATATAGTATAATGTGTTTAGTAGTATTATAATATATTATATATAATATACTATAATATATATATTACTTGGAGTAGATGGTCATTTTCACTATATTAATTTTCCAATCCATGAGCATGAGTTGTCTCTCCATTATCTTCTGTCTTCCTCAATCTCTTTCATTAATGATTTGAAATTTCATTGTAGAGATATTTAATGTCTTTTGCCAGGTGTATTCAGAGATATTTTATTATTATTTGAGGCTATTTTGAGTGGGATTTTCCATGTACTCATACTATTGCTTCTTATTGACAAAAAAGTGGTCAATTATCTTATCATAAAGCTCCATTGATGCATTACTTTTGTTTAGCATCCTATTACCATGCTCCACTTTTTTATCACCATGCTACACACAGTGGTCTACACTAAAATAAATAAAAGCTACATTGTCTCATCACAATGTTCTTTTGTACCATCACTATTTTCCACTGTCCATCACAGTGTTCCTCTGTCTCATTACAATACTCCATTTTTGTATCACTATGGTCTGCTGTCATACCTCAATTGTTAAAAAATACAGTCCTATATCCTATCACAGTTCTTCATAGTTCCCTCACATTGAATCACTGAACTGTCTTAGTGGTTCATTATCTAAACACCTGTGAAAATGCTTGTCTATCTCATCTCAATGCTTCATTGTTGTAATACAATGGTCCACTATTCTATGATAATGCTCCGTTGTCTAATTAAAATTTTCTACTGTCTCATTACAATGGTCCAATGTCTCAGCATAATTCTCCACAAATGCTTCCAAATCATTTACTTTTATATAAAAATAATCTAATTTATATCACAATGATCCACTGTCCCATACAATGTTCCTCTCTTTCACCATAATGCTCCATTTTTCTGCCAATTCCCCATGTCCTATCATAATACTTTCAAGTTTTGTAATAATATTCCATTGTTGCATCAAAATGATATGCTGGCTATCACAATAGTCCACTGTCCCATCACAACAAATCACCATCACATCAAAATGAGCAACTTTTACAAGACAATGTTCCATTGCTATATTATGTCATCACAATGTACCATTGTTACCCCGCAATTCACTACTGTTCCATCATATGCCTTACTATGTAGCCTCGTTTCATGTTGCATCACATAAGCCCAGTATTCCACTGTAATGCTCCACCGTCTCATCACCATGATTAACTCTACCACCACAATATTCCACAGTCTCATAATAATGAGATGGTTGCTTAGATGGTACAATTTTCTATGAAGTTGTGTTTAATTGGTACAACATGATGTTCTGCTGTCCCATCTCAATGTTCCTTATTTTGTCATAATACTGCACTGTTTTATGACAGTGGTCGAATCTTTCATTGAAACACTCCAATTTCTCATTACAGTCATTTGTTGCACAGCAATGGTCCCATGTCCTATAATAATGCTCCAATGTATACTTAAATTGCTCCACTCTTCTATTCTGTCTCACAATGGTCAACTCTCTCACTGCATTGATCCACTGTCTTATCACAATTATGAATAATTGAGTCACAATTGCCCATTGTCCTATCATAATACAATATTGTTGCATCACTATGGTCCAGTGTCCCATCATATTGCTCCACTGTGTCGTAATATTACTTAATATTGCATCACAATTGTACACTGACCAACAACGATGGTCCACTCTCCCATCAATGTCTCAAAACAATGTTCTATTGCTGTATCTCAGTGGTGCTCTATTACAACGTACTATTGTTTCATCAGAGTTGTTTACTGTCCTTTTACAATGCTCTCTTATTGGGGCTGGAGAGATAGCCTAGCTAAGAGTGCCGACCGCTCTTACAGAGGACCCGGGTTCGATCCCCAGCACCCACATGGCTGCTAAGAACCGTCTGTAACTCCAATTCCAGGAGAAATCCAGTTCCAGGGGAATCCAAGAACCTCTTCTGACCTCCGTGACATTGCACTACACGGGTGCACAAACCTACATGCAGACAGTACACTCAAACACATATAAAAATTTAAAAAAATGCTCTCTTATTTTATCAAAAATGTTAACTCATATCACAATGCTCCACCTTCTAATTGCAATGCCCCAATGTTGCCTCACTGGCCTATGGCTATGCTTAATTAGTATATCACAGTGGTTGGTTCATTGTTCTGAGTATTCCCCAATTCTCTCATAATGTTTCGTTATTGAATCTTAATGGTAGATTGTTGATCATTTTGCCTCACCGTCTCATCAAGATGCTCCATCTTTGTATTACGATGGCCAAGCAGCCTATAAAAACATTCTACTGTTTCATCACAATGTCCCACATACAATCACATTGCTCCCTTGTCTTATCATAGTTATCTTAAAAAGTTTGTATTTATATTTTTTGTTTTATGTGTATAGATGATAAGTGTATTGCCTGCATGTTTGTAAGTGCACTTATGTCATGCAGTGTCAACACGGTCAGAAAGAATTGGAATCTCCTGTAACTGGGGTTATGATGACTGTTAGCTGCCATGTGCATGCTGAGAAATAAACCTGGGTCCTCAACCCCTAACCACTGAGACATCTCACGAGCCCTCACCACAGTTCTTAAAAGCCAAGCATGGTGGCACATGCCTTTAGTCTTAGCACTTGGGATGCAGAGGCAGGTAGATCTTTGTGAGTTCAATGCCAGCCTTGTCTACAGAGCAAGTTCCAGGACAGCTGGGGCTACAGGGAGACCCTGTCTCTAAAAGACCAAACGGAAAAAAAAAAAAACAGTTCTTAACAAAGGCATTCAAAGGTACTACTGACCAAAAAAGCCTCCTTTTTCTATCACAATGGTTTTCTCCCATTATAATTGGTCCTTTATTGCCACACTGTTCCATCAAAATATTCCCTTATCTCAACATCACTAATAATTCAAGAAAGACAAATTAAAACCACTGTAATATTTCATCTTAACCTGCTAAGCCTGGCTGTAATCAAGAAAACAAATGTTGGACAGGTTCTGGATAAAGGGAAACACTCATTTGCTGCTGGTAAAAATGCAACCTCATGCAACCCCTATGGAAAGCAATATGGAGAACTCTTAAAATGCTCAAAATAAACCTACCACCTGACCCAGTCATACCAGTCTTGAATATATAACCAAAAGACCCATCTTATTGCAGAGATATGTGCAAAAAAATGTTTCTTGCATGTCTCCTCACAATAGTGAAGATCAGGAAACAACCTGAGTTCCTCAATCTGTAAGTGGATAAAGACAATGTGGTACATCTACACAATGGAATTCTATGCAGCTGTAAAGAAAGATGACATCATGAAGTTTGCAGGTAAATGTATGGAACTACAAGCCATTATGCTAAGTGAAGTAACAGTCAATGAAGCACAGTGTCCCTCATTTGTGGATCGTAGCACTGTCCTATCATAGTGTTCTTTTTTTCCATCAGAATTGTCCACCACTTTGCTCTACTTCTTTATTTATTACTAAACTAATTTATTGAGATTTTTGTGCATATCATACAGTAGTTCTTAATTGGATTTAGATCCTTTCTCCACCCATATATTCATACCTCCCCCATTAGAACTCATGCATTCGATCATATATGTTAAGTCCTATATGGTCAAGTATTTGAACCCAGATGTACTTTGGTGAAAGTTTACCTACTGGAATCTAATCAGCCTAGCTTGAGATCTTAAAGAAAATCTATTATCCCTCATGGAGAAGTAATCATTTGGCAACAGTTCCCAATCTAGAACATGGTTCCTCTGCCCATTTCTCTAACTTCAAGCTGGGCCCTTGTCTGACTGAGTCAGCATGGGACTTTTGCACAACACTGCCATTGCCACAAGTTCACATAACCAATCTTCCAGTGGCCTGAAAAACTCTGGTTCCCTATTATCTTGGACCAAATCTGGCTCTTACAATCTTCCTGTCCCCTCATCAGCAATGGACCCTGAACCACAGATGGGTAGAATTTAATATAGGAGTCTCATCCAGTGACACTCTATAGTCTCTTATTCTCTAAAATTTAATGACTTGTGGTTTTCTCTGTGTGTATCCCTCCCTGTTATATCAGGAAGTTTCACTGGTAAGAATTGAAGCATGCACTAGCCTTCTCTCCAACCCCTGTTCTTCTATGTTCTATGAGCACTAGGTGTAGTGTTGCATTATGAATATTCCTGATGGATGAATGCTAAAGGGTTGACGAAAGCCTCAAGAGCTGTATGATTGTGCTTGAATGCTAAAGGCTTGGCAGAGAACCTGCTCTTGAAGATTTGTGCATGGAATGTAAGCACAAGAATAGTTAATCATATTACTGTTGATACCCAATGTCACTATGTTCCCTGTTTATTTTTATGACTAGATCTGCTGAACCTTGGATTCTGTTTAACTCCTGAAACTTTTCTTATATCTAGCATTTATGCATGGTGCTGTAGTAACTTTCTGTCACACAGAAAATTGTCCTGGGCTAAGCTCTGCCAGATGAAAGAGATAAAAGCTTGAGATTCAGAAATAAAACTTTGTCAGCCTTCCTTCGAGTTGGTTGTTCATGTCCTTTATCAGAGTGGTGATCCAGGTCTGGGAACCAAGAATTCCTCAGATGAAGATGTTCTGTTGTTGATGTCTCACTTTAAGGTTGTGACTATATTACACAGATCAGGAGGTGGGCAAGGGCAAGAAAGGGATGATCTGTTTCTGTGGAGTGTCTAACTGATGAAGCTAGACAATTGACCTAGTATCAGTGCAAGGGATCAGGACACAGTAGGCATGTCTGGACTGAGAGAGTAGCCCAGATACCTGATGCAGAAGAGCAGAATTAGACTTGGTTCCAAAACTAGAATGGTGATGGGCAGAGAGATTGCAGGTGTGCAGGCTGCAGGGTAATCAAGATCCAATGATTTAGATCTGGCTTACCAGTGTAATAAGACCTCCTGGTCTGTGTCAGACAGATCAGGAGTCCAGGGAAAGATGTGGGTTGGGACAGGCTGCAGAGGGTCTAACAAAGTATGCAAGAAAGATCAAGCTAGTCTTTGTTAGGAAGCTAGTGCAGAGATCTGAGACAGATGAGAAGAGAAGGCCTGAGCCCAAGCTAGCAGGGTACAGGGTAGGGGAGGGCATCTTTGCTTTACTTGTCATCACAGTGCTTTATTTTTCTATCACAATGATCCATTTTCCAATTAGAAACTCTCCATGTCATTGAATGCTTGACATTTGTCTATCAATTCTGCCATCCTAATGTCTCACTGTCTCATCAAAATGCTCATTTGTTGCAACTAAATGGCACAATGTTCTACTCTTTTATCACAATGGTCTATCCATTAAAATGTTCTCTAATCTCACCACAATATCCCATTCTTGTCTCACAATGCATCTTTGTTCCATCCTATTACTCCAGTGTTTTAACATTGTGCTCCTTTGTTGGATCCCAATAGTGCATGGTTTGATCATAATGCTACATTATTTCATTATAGTCCTCCACTATCCATCCCATCAAAATGATCCCTTGTATCATAACTATGCTCTATTCCTGCATCAAGCAGGCATTTGTACCATCCCGATCTTCATGTGCACAGTGCTCAGTGGTAAACTGACCTGATTATTAACCTTCCAATTTCTGGAGATCCTTCAGAACAGAAAGGGAAGAGTTAACTCTACCTTCCAATATATAACCAGAAGTGAAAACCTAAAACCTAGACCAACCAGCCCTCCATCAATAAAGAGAAGACAAAGAAAGCACCTGAAAGAAAAAATCAAAACGAGCCTCCAAAGCAGGGAAGAAACAGTTGATATTTGCATCAGAATACAAACAAAACAAACCCACATGCCAAAAACACACTGAAAAAAACATTGGACAAACACAGAATAAATCCACACCAAATTCTATCAGTCCTATAAAACAACCCTAGAATGAGAATTTCCTGGAAGCAAGCCAATACACAAATATTAGAATAATCTTAAACATACTTAAAGAAATCAAGGAAAATAAAGAACCAATCAGAGAACTAAAAGGAGAGAATGACAAACTCAGGAAAGAACTAGAGGGAAATAATGATAGATTCAGGAAGGAACTAGAGGGAGAGAATGAAAAACTCAGGAAGGAACTAGAGGGAAAGAATGGCAAACCCCGGAAGGAAGTGGGAACACTGAACAGATACCAGGCTGAAATCAAAACAGAAACAGACCAGTGAAGCAAGAAACTACAGCAAGAGAATAAGCTCCAAAGGGAAATGGAAATACTAAAGAGATCACAGGATGAAATGAAAAAGGCAATTGAACACCCACCCAATCAATGGGAAAGAACTGGAGAAATCCTCATGAACAGATTGGAAGAAGCAGAAAATAGAATATCAACACTGGAAGATAAACTGGAAGAACTAGAATGCTCAAGAAAAGAATATAAAAAATTTTAAAAAACCCACAAGAGAGGAACAATCAGGGAATGTGGAACAATATGAAATGACCAAATTTCCACATCGTAGGGAGAGAAGAAGGAGAAGAATCCCAAGACAAGAGTATTGATCAAATATTTAACAGAATAATAGAAGAAAATCTCCTCAAACTGAAAAAAAGACAAACCTGTACTAATACAAGAAGCACATAGAGACAGGTGTGGTGGCACACGCCCTTAATCCTAGCACTTGGGAGGCAGAGGCAGGCAGATCTTTGTGAGTTCAAGGCCAGCCTGATCTACAGAGTGAGTTCCAGGACAGCTGGGGCTACAGGGAGATCCTGTTTCAAAAAGACAAAAAAAAAAAAAAAAAAAAAGCGCATTGAACACCAAATAGACAAGATCATAAAATAAACTCCTCACACCATACATAGTTAAAATTCTAGAGGCCCAAAACAACGACAAAATACTGAAAGCCCCAAGAGAAAAACAAGTAAAAAAATAATTGGAATCCCATCAGAATTACAGCCGACTTTCCAGTGCAAACTAGGAAATCCAGAAGTGCATGGACCAAAGTATTCCCAGTAATAAATGTCTATAGGTGTCAATGCAGATTACTATACCCAGCAAAAATATCAATTATAGTTGAAGGAGAAAGTAAAACCTTTCATGAAATAAACAAACTGAAAGAATGCAAGACCAGAAAACCAACCCTTCAGAAAATGCTCAAAGCAATTCAAAATACAGAGGAAAGGAACAACTACTCCCAAACAGTGAGAGATTAAGAAAAGTATAACTATGGGAACACAAATCTAGACCAAGAATGCAAACAGAAAATAAGGTGGAAACACACACCTCCCAATAATGCCCCTAAATATTAATGGCCTAAAATCTGCAATCAAATGATATAGAATGGGAGAATGTAATAGGAAACAGAATCCATCTGTATGCTGTCTACAGGAAATACATCTCACCCCAAGGATAGCCAACAAATTAAAGTGAAAAGATGGAAACAATATCCCAAACAAATGGTACCATAAAGCAAGTAGGAGTTGTTATTCTAATATCAGACAAAGTAGACCTCAAACTAAAACTAATCAGAAAATACAAACAGAACCTTTACAGAGGAACAATTTACCATGAAGAATTCACAATCAGAAATATATATGCATGAAACTCCAGTATATCAAATTTCATAAACAATCCTGGGAGATAGAATAATTTCAGCAGACTAATAGTGGGGGATTGATTACCCCACTGAGGACTTCAGATAGGTTTACTGGACAAAGAATAAACAGATAGACATCTGAACTGAATAACACAATACACCAAATAGACTACACAGACATCTACCAAATAGTCTAACCAAATACGAGAGAATATACTTGTACTTGACACCCCACTGAACCTTCTCCAAAATCTATCACATATTGGGACACAGAATAAATCTCAAAAAATTCAAAAGGGTTGAAATAATTTCATGCATTCTCTCAGACCACAGTGCAATAAAGTTCAATATCAACATTCGGTTATACCTTACTACCTATAAGAACACAGGAAGACTAATCATCACACTCCTGAATAATGAATGGGTCAAGGAAAAATAAAGAAAAAAACTTCCCGAAACTAAGTAAAAATGACAGTCCAAAAGAAAAAAAAAAACCTATGAGATACTTTAAAACCAATCTTATGAGTGAAATTTAGAGCCTTGGGTGCCTACATAAAAAGTAAAAAGTGCTCCTGTACTAGCCAAGGATATCTAACAAAAGTAATCTCCAGTAAAAATTATAATATGTATCATAATTTATTAGCTCGCAGAACAAGGATTGAATGCCCAACAATGGCTACACCACACTGATGAGGATGAGAATCCTTGAATTGATTAGTCCAAAAGGGTGGGTGTCTCAATAATTCCAATCTGTTGCCAAAGACCTGATGGATTCTGGGAGATCTTTGTGTCTTCAGTCTACACTAGGATCTGAGGAGTTGGTCTTAGCACCAAGATGAATTCACCAGTGAGAGAGAAGGCAAACAGCAAAAAGGGATTAGCTTCCTTTGGCCATGGCCTTTTGTACCAGCTGCATTCAGAAGGCAATGCCCACGCTTAGTGTGGATCTTCCAGCTCCAAACGATCTAATCTTAAGATCTCTTTCTCATTTAATTAATCGAATTTCCATTCAAGTTGACTCCCAGGATTAAGCATCACATCTCCAATGTCCCATTATAATCTTTTTCTCTCTTTTAAGTCCTCCATTTTGTTCCCAGTAGTTGACTGTTCTGTCACAGTGTTCCATTCTTACACAACAATGATCCCCTTCGTTTACAGTAGTCTAATTTTGCATCTTAAGGATGCACTGTTTTATCACAGTGCTTCATTATCTCATGACAATGGTCCACAGTCCAATTATAATGCCCCACACTCTCATTTCCTCCCCATCTTAAAACATTGTCCATACACATCTGCAATAGAGCTCACTTGTGAAAAACTCAAAATCCTTAGAATTTTTTAAATATATGATTCTGTATTGTTCAGTTCATTGACTACAGACGGACTTAAGAACATTAATCTGAATAATGTTGCAACAAAAGATTCTACAATGTGAAAAAACCCATGATCATTAATTAAATAAAAGAAAATTTTCAGGAAAAATAAAGAGAAAGTAGTAATCTTTTATCCATTTGCAGTTCACGGTAATTCTTTTTTTTTTTTTTTTTTTTTTTTTTTTTTTGCTTTTTGAGACGGCCTCCCTGTAGCCCCAGCTTTCCTGGGAACTGCATTGAACTCGACTCTTTAGACCAGGCTGGCCGTGAACTCACAAAGATCCGCCTGCTCTGCCTCCCAAGTGACAGGTAAAAAGGCGATGCCGCCAACACGACCCGGCGTCAGTCACGTTATCTATTGAAAGGAGCTATGAAAACAATGAAATACACAATTCATTTTAATCCTCAGACAATAGAGCAAGTTTGTTTTCTTGAGAGTATTTGAATTCTTGCAGGACGTCTGACTATATTTTCTCATCAATCTATCAGTGTTATTTGTTCATAATGCCTAACTTCTTTCCTTGGGTATTTACATTTTATTAGGTTTCTATTTATATGGCATTAATGTATATTAAAATTGACTTTGCGGATTTCAAATTTTGATAAGATTGGTTTATTTATCTATGCATAGTAAATGAAGGAGTTTGTCATAATCAAGTGTTTTAAATCTGTAATAGATTAAAAGTTTTATCAGATTAACTGATTTAAATCTGTAACAGATTTAAAACACTATGTGATGAGAAATGCCTAAGATTAAAGAAATTATGAAGAATATATGTCCAGTCAAAACCTCAGTAAAATACCTGTAAGAAAATTACTGTCTGACGAATGGATAGAGAAATGTTGTACATCTGACACAATGGAAGTTCTATGCCAGCAGTAAAAGATAAGACGACATCACGAGCTTTGAGGAAAATGGCTGGAGCTGGAGCACATGTCATTATGCTGATGAAGTAACACAGTCCCAGATTAAGACATACGACGTGAATGGTATCCCCATTTGTGGATGCTAGTGCCAGTTAACCAGTTGTAAGTATTTCTTGTGAGGGGCCCCCTGAGCTTTTGTAAAAAGCAGTTGGACATAATGCATTTTGGAAACATCAACAAACAATAGAAAATACTGCATCAAAGAATGACCTGAAACAGTGAACTTCTGCTTCAAAACAGTCAAACGTCCCCAGTTGGGAAAAATATTGAGAAAGACTAATGAGATGGGAAGCATGTTTGGCAGAATGCACGAGCTCTGACGGGGTGGGGGAACGAGCGGGAACACGGGTCTAGATTTGTTAAAAATAAATAAATACAAAAAAAAAAATTTAAAAAAAAAAAAGAAAATTACTGTCACAGATTTATACATTCTTCAGAATTAATTTTTGTTGATTTTCTGATAATAAAGATTTATTTTTAAAATCGTCATTGAAGACATGACAGCTCATTTGAGTACCATAGTTCTCAGAGTTTATTATTATTATTATTATTATTAAAATGGGTATGGTGTGGCGTGACTTTAACTCCATGACTTGGGAGATAGAGCCAGGTGGACCTCTGTGAGTTCAAGGCCAGCATGGTCTACATAGCAAGTTCTAGGCCACCTAGGGCTATAGGGAGTCACTGTCTCAAAAAGAACAAAAAAACATTGTTCACTGAAGCAAGTTGAGATTTTTTTCAACTCCCAACATATATTCATGCTTGAAATGCAATACAGAAAGTGAAATATACAACATAAAACATACGGGCAGTTTTCTCTAGCCACCTTGACATTCTGAGAGAGAGAGAAAAAAAAAACTATTGAGAAGTCAACCAGCCATGTCCCCAGGCTCCTCAAATCTTGCAGAAGATCACTCAGAAAAAAATGTTTCTTTGCTTGTTTGTTTGTTTGGTTACAGACAAATCAAAATTGATGACACACTTTAAAAGCAGTCCTAAGAGGGAAGTTTATATCCCTAAGTGCCTATATCAGAAAAAAAAAAAAAAACAAAAACAGAAAGAGTAAAAGTGAAAGATCTAACACTGCAACTAAAAATACTTGAGAGACAACAACAAATGAACCCGAAATGAAGTACACAAGAAGAAATAACAAAAATCAGACTAGAGATCAATGAAAAATAAACAAAGAAAACCACATAAAAATCAATGAATCCAAAAGTTGTTTCATTGAGAGAATAAACAAGACAGACAGACCTCTAGCCCAGTTAACCAAAAGAAAGAAGGAACAACTCCAAATCAATAGAATCTGTAATGAAACGGGAAATATCACAACAGACAATGAAAAGATCCAGACAATCATACAGGAATACTTCAAAAACCTATACTCTAATAAATGTGAAAACCTAGAAGAAATGGATGAATATCTGAAATCCTTGGAATTACTAAAGCTCTACCAAGAAGAGATCAAGAGGTTAAATAGACCAATAATATATGTAGAAATTGAAGATGTAATAAGAAGCCTCCCATCCAATAAAAGCACAGGCCCAGATAGTTTCATGGCAGAATTCTATAAAATATTTCAAAAAGACTTACAACCATTACTACTCAAGTTGTTTAGAAGGATACAAACAGAGGAAGTTTTCCCAGATTCCTTCTATGAAGCCTGCATTACTGTATTACCAAAACTAGGAAAAGATACAACCAAAAAGTAGAACTATAGACCCATTTCATTAATGAACACAGAGGCAAAAATTCGAAATAAAATACTTGAAAATTGCATACAGACTCACATCAAGAAGATCATCCATCGTTACCAATTTGGATTCATACCAGAAATGCAGGAATGGTTCAATATATGAAAATCATTAAAAATCATCAAACATATAAATGGACTGAAAAACAAAACAAACAAACAAACAAAAAAACATACTATCATCTCAATTGATGCTGAAAAAGCCTGTGACAAAATCCAGCATCCTTTCATGCTTAAAGTCTTACAGGGAACTGGATTGGAGGGATCATTCCTCAATGTAATCAAAGAGATATACAGGAAACCCACAGCCAATATCATCCTAAATGGGGAAAGGACAGAAACATTCCCCTTAAATGTAGAAACTCAGCAAGGCTGCGCCCAGTCTCCACTACTTTTCAATATAGTGCTTGAAACACTTGCTTCGGCAATAAGGCAAGAAAAGGAAATTAAAATACTTCTAATTAGAAAAGAGGAAGTCAAGCTATCTGTTTTTGCTGATGATATGATCAGTTACTTAAAGCATGCTAAAAACTCCACCACAAAACTCCTAGGAATGATTAAGAGCTTCAGTAAAGTGGCAGGATACAAAATAAATCTAGAAAAATCAGTAGCCTTTTTTTTTTACACCAACAACAAGCAACTGAAGAAGGAATACAAGGATACCTCCCCACTCATAATAGCCTCAAAAACAATAAAATACCTAGGAACAAACCTAACCAAAGACACCAAGAATCTCTACAACAAACATTTTAAAGCCCTGAAAAAGGAAATTGAAGACGACATCAGAAGATGGAAAAACCTCCCATGCTCATGGATTAGGAAAATTAATATAGTAAAATGTCCATTCTACCCAAAATCTTGTACAGACTTAATGCAATCCCAATTATAATTCCCAAGAGATTCTTCACAGGCTTGGGAAAAAAATCATTAACTTCATTTGGAAAAACTAAAGACCCTGAATAGCTAAAGCAACCCTGAGCAAAAAGAGCAATGTGGGGGGGGGGATCTCTATACCAATCTTCACACTATACTACAGGCTACAGAGTGGGAGGAAATCTTCAATGTAGATACATCTGACAAAGCATTGATTTCCAGAGTATACAAACTACTCAAAAAACAAAGAAGAAAGAAAACAAATGAATCACTCAAAAGATGGAGCAAAGAACTGAATAGAGATTTCACAGAGGAGGAATTAGAGATGGCTGCAAAACATCTTAAAAACTGTTAAATGTCACTAATAATTAGGAAACTGCAAATTAAAACCACTTTATGATATCATCTCATTCCAATAAGGCTGGCTAGGATCAAGAAAACAAATGATACCAAGTGTTGGAGAGGTTGTGGGGAAAGGGGAACACTAATCCATTGCTGGTGGCAAGGTAAACTTGTACAGCCACTATGAAAAACAGTGTGGAGAACCCTTGGAAGACTCAAAATGAGCTTGCCATTTGACCCAGTCGTGCCACTCCTAGGTATATACCTACAAGACTCATCTTACTGCAGAAATACATGCACAGCAATATTTTTTGCAGCTCTGTTTGCAATAGCAAAAAGCTGGAAACAACCCAAATGCCCCTCAACTGACGACTGGAGAGAGAAAATGGGGTTACATGTACACAGTGGAGTTCTTTGCAACAGTAAAGAAAGACAATATCATGAACTTTGCAGGTAAATGGATGGAGCTAGAAGATATTATGTTAAGTGAAGTAACACAATCCCAGAAAAACAAATGATGAATGGTATCCTTCATCTGTGGATGCTAGTGTCAATAACCCAGTTGTAAATATTTCTTGTGTGGAGGGATGCATATTAGAAAGAACTACAACAGAAAAGACTGCATCAAAACGTGACTGAATTGGTGAATCTCGAGGGGTGAGGGTTGGGAGAGGGACACGGGTCTATATTCAATTAATGTATATTTATTTGATGTGAGGTTAGCAAGTATCCAATTTTGCTCAAACTCTCTCTACAAATTATATGGTATTTTAGGACTTAATAAAAGTAAAAATATCTATATTAAACAACATTAGTTAGAAGGTATTAATATAAATGGAAATATATTTAAGTTAATTGGAAATTTAAATTTTTGTCCACATTTGTTTAACTTAAAATTTGTATAACAATAACTTTGGGATTAACGTATACAAATGTTCTCTATAATTTTTGTGTTATACAGTATCATCTTATCACAATCTCTTTTGCCTGTAGGATAATTTAACTTAAGGAATTAAGTTTGCTTTCCAAAATAACAACATACAGTCACCCAAAACAGCTTGGGTAAATTTAATGAAATTTAGACCTTGATTCCTGCCTAGGTATGTGTAATACAACTGCCTTTTTGAGACTCATGGGTCAAAAAATATAAACCTAAAATAAGAAGGGTGGATACAGTTATATATTAAACCTTTTTGTCAAATTTTTCAATTTAAATCTTTTTTTTAATTAGTTTTTATTGATGCTTTGTGCATTTCATACATTTTTTCCAATTCAGTTCAGGCTTATTTCCCTTTCCCTCCCCCCCCACCCCCACCCCATCCCAGATCATGCATTCTGCCATAACTGTCCTGCATCTTTCTCTCAGTTTTTTTTTTCATTTTTAGCTATAAGTGATAATCCATGAGTACAAGCATCCTTCAT
>VZQC01002209.1:1021230-1107648 GCA_009823505.1 Rhizomys pruinosus
GCGGTCGGCGCTCTTAACCGCTAGGCTATCTCTCCAGCCCCAACTACTTTCTTTAATAGACTAATAGACATAGGAACTGTGCAAAGGATTAATCTCTATTCAGAGCCAGATATAATACTAAAGTCTTTTAAAGCTCTGCAATTAAGCAAAATATATTAATAGAGGAGAGCTCTGATATCAGCCACGGATTATTCTTCCAAGGAGATGTTAGCCAGGGGATCCAAGCCCCCCTCCCCCAAAAAAGGTAAAGGCTTCTTGCCTGTAAACTGGGATACCTGCAAGAAGAGACGTGGTAAAGCCCTGCTGTCAAAGACCTGATGTAAGCATGGAAAAGATGTATTGAGACCACACTTGCAAGCGTACAGTTGGTCTCTGGAATGCCAGAAAGTGTTACCAAAGGCCACTAAACCAATAAAGCAAATATTGGTCTCCTTAAATCAAGCAAGACTCCTCCGTCAGCATCAGCTACACCTCACCTGCCTGGAAATACTGTGCAGCAGTGGCAGCCATATGTCTGTATATCCCAAGTCTAATTGGTTATTAGCTCTCTCCTTAGAGGAATAATTCATGGCTGATGTCATGAGCTTACATCCTCTAGTGGTTAGGAGATATTATAAGCTGCAATAAGACCCTGTCATCTTTTACTGAAAAAACTATAATTCATGGAATTAGCGTACCATTAATCATCTGTGTCTATACCAAAGTAACCTACCATAATAACTAGTATTCTATAAATACCTATATAATTGCCTGTGCTTCATTAGTTGGATTGAAAGGTTATTCCTTGACAAACTGTCAACCCATGAAAGGAAACAACCTGAACTGATCAGAGTCCAAATCGATATCTCCAGAGAAAGTAGACTGTTTTGCTTCTCATCCACCTGTGCCCCTTTTCTAAGCCTAGGGAACAATCTATGGAAGATGGGGTGTGGTAGAATGTAAGGTCTGCGATTGGGGTGAATGGTGAAACTACAACAATATAGACTGGACACTTATTTGATCAACATGATTGTACATACAAGTCCCTCCAGATGGATGGCGGAAGCCTTGGGATGTGTGGGTTTGGGCATAACTGCTTGAAAATTTGTTTTACCTTATGGATGCTTGTACTCATAACTTATTACTTATTGTTAAAAAATGAAATAAATAAAATAGAAAAGCCATATGTGGCACAGATTCCAAGCTCTCAATTCTTCCTTTGTTCCATGGGAAAATCAATCTGGGTACAGTCTCCATTTGCTTTAATATCTACCTCCTCCTAGTTAGTGCATTCTTTCCATTCAGTGCATACTTGAATTTCAACCTAAGTGCACTCTGTTATCACTAACTGCCTACCTAATTTACCAGGATTTATGCATGCACTTAATCACTAACTGCCTTCCCTCAAAGTTGTTAATTCATTCAAAGCTTATCTATGAAGCTTTCTCCTCCACCCATTTTGTATAAGGCACAATCCTTAGAATCTTGGCCCTTTTTCTGAGTTCCCTGTCTTCTCAGCATATAAGCTTGAGACAAAATGCAATAAAGTGAGACTCGCACAAGAATTGCCCAAAACTTGCAAGAGGCTATTGTGAGACTTGAATGAGATTTGAAATAAAGAGTTCTGCAGTAACTAAAGGACAAGTCTCCCTGGAGTGTGCCATCCTCATCTAATGAATGGAATTTACACAATCAACACCAATAAAGTCCTTATAATGTTCTTCACCTGACACTTGCCAAAATGCCAAAAATACACACTGGTAGAAAGAAAGCATCTTCAACAAATTGTTCTGTGGAAGCATGATGTTGACTTATAGAGAAATGAAGTTAGATCCATATCTATCTCTGTTCAAAAAAATCAAATCAAAATGAAAAAAAAAAAGACTTAGTGTGAAATCAAGAAACTGCGAACTGCTAGAGGAAATGTAGCAGTACCTTACAAGATAGGTGGAGGAAAGGATGCTCTTAGTAACCTCCTATCTGCTCAGGAATTAAAGGCAGTAGTTGAACAATGAGATCTTATGAAACTAGAAAGATTCTGTGCAATAAAACAAGCAAATATGCACACAGAGTCAGAGAATCTTTTCCAGGTTTATAATGGGCAGAGGACTAACAACCAAATAATACAGGCAACTCCATCCCACTACCAAAAAATAAACAACAAATCTAATTGGCTATTGGCTCTCTCCTTGGAGGAATAACCCATGGCTGATGCCACAAGCTTACATCCTCTATAGGTTAGGAGATGTTATAAACCACAGTAAGACCCTGTCATATTTAACAGGAAAAAAATGTAATTCATGGATTAACATACCATCCAAACATATGTGTCTATACCAAAGTAACCTACCATAACTATTAGTGCTGTTTAAATACCTATATATCTATTGCATGTACTTCATTAGTAGTATCGAAAAGTTTAGTCCTGGACAAACTGTCAGCCCATGAAAGGAAACACCCAGAATTGACCAAGTCCAAGACAACAGCTCCAAGAAATGACGGCTTGCTTCTCTTCCACCTGTGCCCCTTTTCTAAGCCTAGGGAACAATCGGCGAAAGAGGGTGGGTAGCATGTAAGGGTGCAGTCGGAATAGGGTGAAACTACACAATATAGTCTGGACACGCCTCATTTGATCTACTTATTAAGCCACCTCCCCTAGCTGATGATGGGAGCTTGGCTGGTGTGTTTGGGCTACAAAAGCCTGCAATTGCTTTTACATGAGGGATGCTTGTGCACATAAATTTTCACTTACTTGCAGAAAAAATGGAAAAAAAAACTGAGAAAGAAAACAGAGACAGTTAAGCAGAAGCATGATTGAGGATGGGGTGGGGTGGGATGGGGAGGGAAAAGGGAAATATGCCTGAAAACTGCATTGAAAATGATGTATGAACATAGACACAAGCATTCAATATAAAAAAATTTTTGTTTAAAAAAGTCATATTGTGAGCAAAAATGACATTTTAAAAATTCATAAAAAAATAATAAGACAACAACCAAAAGAAAGAACAAGAAAAGATTGGCTCCAAATAAATAGTCTATGGATATAAAGACAATTCTTTCTTTCTTAACTCCCCCCTGTAGAATAAAGGAGAAATAAGAGGATGATGATGAGGTTATTCTCCAGCTGTAGATTGGAACCAGCTTATTATAGAAGTGTTCTCTTGTAAAATCAGTAAAACTGCCTTCTTTAATTGACTAATGGACATAGAAACTGTGAAAAGGATATTTTCTATTTCAGAACCAAATAGATGCTAAAGTCTCCTTAAGCTAGCACTTAAGCAAAATATAATACAGGAGCTCATGACATCAGCAATGGATTATTCTACCAAGGAGATGTTTGGCCAGGGGATCCAAGCCCCGACAATGGGTAAAGGCTCCTTGCCTCCTAACTGGGATATCTGCAGGAAGAGAGGGATAAGGGCCCTGCTGTTGAAGACCTGATACAAACATGGAAAAGATGTATGGAGACCGCACTTGCAAGTATACAGATGGTCTCTGGTGTGCCAGAGAGTGTTACCAAAGACCACTAAACCAATAAAGCAAATATAGGTCTCCTTGAGTCAAGCAAGACTCCTCCGTCAGCACCAGCTACACCTCATCTGGCCTAGAAATACTGTGCAGCAGTGGCAGCCATATTGTCTGTATATCCCAAATCTAATTGGCTATTGGCTCTCCCTTGGAGAAATAACCCACGGCTGATGCACAAGTTACATCTTCTAATGGTTAGGAGATGTTATAAACCACACGAAGACCCTGCCATACTTGACAGAAGAAAATGTAGATCATGAATTGAACATACCATCCAAACATCGTGTTCTATACCAAAGTAACCTACCATAACAATTAGTACTGTTTAAATACCCATGTATCTAATTGTGTGTGTTCCTATTAGTAGGATTGAAAGGCTATATATTATACTGTTTAAATACCTAAATATCTAATTGCATGTGCTTCAGTTAGTAGGATCGAAAGGTTAAGCTGGCGGCACTGGCAGCCCATGAAAGAAAACAGCAACTGGCTAGAGACCAAGACATCAGCTCCAAGAAAAGTGAGTTTGTTTTGCTTCTCATCCACCTGTGCCCCTTTTCTAAGCCTAGGGAAAAATCTGCGGAAGGAGAGGCGTGAGTAGAATGTAAGGGCTGCGATTGTGGTTAATGGTGAAACTACATAATATAACTGGACACTCATTTGATCAACTTGATTGAACATCAGCCCCCCCTGCTGGATGGTGAGACCCATGAGCTGTGTGGGTTTGGGCACAACTAACTGCTTGCAAATTGGTTTTCATGAAGGATGCTTTGTACTCACAAATTATCACCTATTTGTAAAAAAATGAAAACAAAACAAAAAAGCAGAGAAAGATGCAGAAAACTTATGGCAGAATGCACGATCTGCGATGGGTAGGGGTTGGGTGAGGGGGAAGGGAAGGGGATATATGCCTGAACTGAATTGGAAAATGATGTATGAAATACACAAAGCATCAATAAAAATAAAAAAAGTAAATAAATAAAGACAATTCTTAAATGAATAAAAATGACAAAGACAAAACTTATACCATAGTCACCATCTTTAGCCATCAGCAATATGTATATTAAAATTATTTTGATATCTTAACTTTTTTTGGTCAGTTTTTGAGATAGGTTCTCCCTTTAGTCCCAGCTGTCCCAGAGCTTGCTCTGTAGACCAGGCTGGCCTTGAAATCACAGAGATACACCTGCCTCTGCCTTCAGAGTGCTGGGATTAAAGTTGTTCAGCACCATGCCTGGCTTTGATATTTTATCTTAATACAGTATAAATGAGTAAGGTTTTGAAAACTTCTGACTACATATCTGATGAGGATGTGGTAAAAGACAAACCCTCATTCACTAATGATGTGATTGCAAACTGGTGAAGCCATTATGCAAATAAGTGTGGAGTCTAATCAAATAGCTAAAAGTAGATCTTGACCAAGCTATATCATTTCTTGAGGAATACCATGAAGATTTGATATAGTGTTGCACATATCTTCTTCCACCATGTGCAGTGTTGCTCCTGTGTCAATAGAGAGAAATTGTAAACAACACAAAAGTTTTTCACAGATGGATAAATAAGGACAAATATAGTACATGCATGCAATTAAAATTATGAAACTTGGAAGTAAATGGGTAGAATTGGACAATATTATTCTTAGTTAGGTAATCCAGAACCATAAACATGACAAACAATACACATCTTTTCTTACTTGTGGATCTAAGCTCCAAATATTTAGATGTGTGTGTCTAAACTGAAAGAGTCACAGTATCAATGGAAATAGAAAGAACCAGAGGGAAGGGGGTTAAATAGCTCTAGGTAGTGGGATAGTATGACATGGGGCCTACAACAGGAAATGGGAAAATGCAGGTGAGAATTTAACTAGGGAGGTGGATGGTGGATGATAGACTGGACAGAAAGGGAGGAGAGACAAAACTAACATTATCTGGAAAAGTTATTGGAAAAACACAACTTGAGTATCATATATATATATATATGATATATATATATATATATATGATACATTATATATAGTTTAAATAGATGCCACATAGGATGACATTTCTTCCCTCATGAATCATAACCTAACACAAAAATCTCATATCCAGGCAAGGGAAACTCCCCAAACAAGCCAGAATATTTCTGTTGTACTTAATTGCTTTCTGGAATTTTGAGGTAAGCTACTTCTGCTGAAAACACCCCACACTGAAGAAACAAAACTTGGAAGAATCAGGTTAGAAGTAACACTCAACTCTCTTTCCTGAGGACCAGCACTCACTGTGTCAGAAGTTGCTATGGACACTTGGAAAGGAAAAGAGCAGTATACAGTCCTATACAACTGCAAAGTCTGTGAACTATAACAATGATAGGCCAAACAACATGTTTCTAGTCGTACAATAGCCATACTTTGTTCTTGGTGTAAAGAACAACTGTCTAACAGACTTAAGGCCTGTTCAGTAGGAAAGAATTCATGCCTGGACTGGGAAATTTAGCAAAAAGCTGTGGCCGGAGAGGTGAAATAACATAGAGGGTAATCTACTACTAATATTTTCGTAAATGACTATAATATCTTATTCTAAATTCCTTTACACACTGGTAAGTGCAGCTTCCACCTCTCACCAGCTCATGGAGACTATTATTGAGATATAGATCTGGCCCAAATGTAGAAAAGAGGAATCAATATAGTACATACACCTACAATATAACCCATACTTATAGGTTCAGGTAACATCACAGAAAGAGTATGGTCAGCATGAGAGTGACAGGACCAGGATGCATATTGTCTTCTTTTCAGGGCAATGGAGTTGTAGTCATGAAATTTAACAGCAGGACTATCTCAGTAAGATTTCGTAATGGCACTGCCAGTTAACATGCCAGTATGATGAGAGAACTTTAACAAGGCCCCACTTCTAGATAAAGAATTACAGACTGGCTGTTGGCAGGATTATCAATTTTCTCAAGAAAAGTATTCCCTGAAATGTTATTCAGTCTGAAGTAGTAGGTCCTAAACTTCAAGCACACAAGCTCCTCAAAATGGGATTCAGCACATTATACCGAATTTTATTCACCCCTTCTCTCCAATCCTGTAACAACAGGATTTGGATGAATCCAAGCCCTTCATACCTGACTGTCTAAACTGATGTAGCCATAATGAAATCTTGTTTAAATAATTATATTTTTTGCTGTTTCCTGAGAAAATTCCAAATCAAAACTGGAAGAAACAAACTGCCTGTACCTTCTTCAAATCCAAATTTTAATACATATCACAAGTGTTGCCAAATGGATTATCTCAAATTTGCACAATATCTTCTGCAGTCCATAACATTAGAAATGAATTCATCTTTCACTCATTTATAGACTCTTAATATTAACATATCTTCTCAATAAAAGGAAAGAAAAGAATTTATTTCTAAGTAAATGGAGTAATGTAAGTTTGCATGTGGACTTTCCAGTTAGTATCCTGTACTAACATCAGAAAATGCATAAACCAATGTTTTAAATGAAAATGAAAATGAAAAGAATCTATCACAAGATTGCTATCCTTTCTTATTGAGGAACAACTATGGAAGTTCATGTCAAATCTCAAATATGAAGCTCATTGTATTCATTGATATGGAGAGGATGACAGGTGCTTCTGGAGTCAGCATAATTCTCACATTGCATAGAAAATTGTTCACCACAGAAAACTGAAATTTGGGGAGATTCTGCACACGCAAATAGTATGGAATATTGCAAGGACCATTCAGAGACTTTTCCATGCTGACGGCCTGGTGGTTTTGTGAGGCTACCCATCCTCCTACCATAGGTAAAATTTTGTGGGGTTTTGTTTTATTTGTTTTATAATGTCTCCTTTGTATTAGGACAGATGGCCATCAAAGTTTTATGACAATTTCAACGCACATCTTAATTCAGATTTTCTGTGAAGTGGAGTGACAGCATTTCAAATAATGTTCAGAGAAAGTTTTCTTTTTTTGACACGGGGTTGGGACAAAATCTTCCCAAGAGGAGCGAATCCCTGGGTTATTCATGCCATGGGCATGAAGGTAATCATGGCACCTGAGACAGACGATCTTCAAAACATATTTTTCAACTTGTGTTTTTTACCTGAATATGGAACTCACAAAAAAAGCGCGAGGGCTCTATGATTGCCATGACTCCACAGAGGAACATGTATATGACACAAAATGGAGCTGTAAGATTTGACTGGCCTGATCACCAGTCAGCAGAAGTAATAGAAACAGATTCACATGCACATCTACACGTGTGACATATATTTTTCTTTATGGGACTCCAGGTTCCAACTCTGCTCAGAATTACATCTTGTAAGGCATGGCCATGTTGTTCAATTTGATTTTTGTCTTCCTGCCTCTGTACCTTCCTCTTCTGTTGTCCAGTTTGACTGAAAACAGGTGTTTTTGGAGAAGAAAATATAGTGGATATCACGATGGCAGTATAAATAATGATTGCATTTTCTACATTTATCCTTTCCGTGATCCCAGGGAGAGAGACAATTTTGATACATTCTTTGATGTGCAGTAAGTGCCTTTTTCATCTCTTCACTCTTTCTTTAGGGAAAATGAGTAAAGGATTTCTGAGGGACAAAAGCTGGAACTTTATTGATATGAACATCCCCAGTTCTAGTCATTTTCCATTTTAATGATAGTTCTTTTTGATGGATGACAAAAACATTTTGTGTAAACATTTCACCTTGCTCTCTTAATCCTAGGATGAAATAGGTTGATTTCATAAGAGGATATGTGTGAATATTGGTGCAAATGACAAGGGGATTTAATAGACTCTGTAGGAGGATGACATATATTCCTCAGGGTACCTTCCTGGCAATGGTAGAGCTGGATCACTGGATAGTTCTGTCTTAATATTTAGAGGTCAAATATTCATAGTTATATCTATAGAGGCTTATGTTTCTGCCAGTAATGTATTAATGTTCCACCATTCATTCATTGTCACCAGTGTATCATGTTCCCCAAGGACTGGGTTGTTGAACTAATTTTGTATGAATTATTTTGGACACTTTTTCCTGTTCTGAGAAACTGCTGTTCAGTCAACACTTCCATTTATTAATTGCATGATTTATAAGTTTTGATTTTGTTGTCTTTCATATTAATATCATGATAGAGTCATTAGTAAAATATGATCTCAGATTTTGCAAGCTACTTGTTTCATGGTTACTGTTCAAATGGAGTGCTTATGTATTTCATGAATTTGATTTATGAAAACTGTGATTATTTCCCGAGCAGTGAAAAACTTCACTAAGTTTTCATATATGGATTTATTTTAGCTGTGTTTTCCTTTGTTTTCCACTAGCAGTCTCAAAATTTCTGAACTAATATAAAGATGTATGATTCTTTTTCAATTGTTATTTTTTCCTGTGTGAGAGGAAAATTGTTTTGTTCTTTGATCTATGAATATATGGGTTTCCCATACTTTCTACAAGGAATTTATTTTTAAAATTAAATTTTCTATAACTTAGGTCCAGCTATTTCATAAGATCAATGTAGGGATTCATTTATAATTTTATATTCAGTCACAATGGTGTAGTTGTATGATTATGTGGAACTGTTGTTATATTTCTTAGTATGGGTCTTTACTATGATTAGAAAGTAGGTACTGAGAGACTTCTATCTTCTTTTTTTAAATTTTATTTATTTATTTATTTATTTATTTATTTATTTATTTATTTGTATGAATGTACTGTCTGCATGCAGGTTTGTGCACCCATGTCATGCAATGCGGTGGAGGTCGGAAGAAGACGTCGGATTCCCCTGGAACTGGAGCTAAAGACGGTTCTCAGCTGCCATGTGGGTGCTGGGGATCAAACCCGGGTCCACTTTAAGAGCAGTCGGCGCTCTTAATGGTTAGGCCATCTCTCCAGCCCTGACACTTCTATTTTTTTTTTTTTTGTATGTGTATAAATGTACTGTCTGCATGTAGATTTGTGCACCTGTGTTGTGCAAAGCCGTGGAGGTCAGAAGAGGGTGTTGGATTCCCCTGGAACTGGAGTTAAAGGTTCTCAGCAGCTATGTGGGTGCTGTGGATCAAACCAGGGTCCTCTGCAAGAGCAGTCGGCTCTCTTAACCGCTAGGCCATCTCTCCAGCCCTGACTTCTATTTTCATATACAGCTAATGATCATGTAAGCGACTAGGAGCCTGTTGCTATGTGAAAATAATTTCAGGAGCTTTAATTTTAATTTCGTTGATACTGTCATGATTTAAAAATTGTTGATTGGTATGTAGTTGATTTTAGTTCAGGGTGGATTTCATTTCAATATTCCAAGCATTGATACCCATTTTGCCAACATCATTTGTTGAAGAGAAATTTCTGTCCAGTGTATATTTGGGCATTTCTTTTCTTGAATTTTTCCAAATCCTACAAAATATTGTTTGATGGTATTTAGATCCTTTCCCCTAACTGCAAGTGCCCCATTGCCACCTATCAAAATTAATGACATGTGTATATTTTATACATGTATATGTTTGTATATATATATATATGATTTGTGTGTGCATGTGAGTCTATATGTCTGTGTGTATCACATTTATGGATTGCAGAGTATTATTTTCTGTCCACAAATATATGTTTAAAATATCAGATAACTATTAATGCGTAAGTTTTTAAAATATTTTTTAGTGTAATTTATTTATTTTTTATGTGTATGAATGTACTGTCTGAATGTAGGTTTGTGCACCGGTGTCGTGCAATGCCATGGAGGTCAGAAGAGGGTGTTGGATTCCCCTAGAACTGGAGTTTTCCTGGAATTGGAGTTACAGACGGTTCTCAGCCACCATGTGGGTGCTGGGGATTGAATTTGGGACCTCTGCTCTTAACCGCTAGGTTATCTCTTCAGCCCCAATGCCTAAGTTTTTATCTGTGTTTTTTATTCTCTTCTTTTGAAGTTTATGTCTATCCAAGCATCAATACAGTGATATTTTTGTCTAACATGGAATATTTTAATTCCTCATCTACTTTTTCTGACAATATATATCTGAAAATCCTTGTTGTCACTTTATATCTTGTGTTTTGATTTACCTTCAACCTGAATTACTCATCAGAATAAATGTTCTTTTATACATCACCATTTGTTGTTAGGGACCTTTGGTATTTAGTGAGTAGCATTTGGTATGTGATTTAGTCAACTGTCTTCATAACCCATTCATTTGAGGAGAGACTGAATTATAACTGGTGTGGAAGAAATAGATAATGATTTTCCTTGTTGGTTCAACACTTCACTACGGTACAGAATTTGCATGACTGAACAGAAAATATTATAATTCATAAATGTATGATTGACCTACATTTAGGTAATTGGAATAATTTAAGCACACAAGGTATTAATGGGTTTTAAATATTAGACATTCCATCCTGTCCTCAGCATTAAATGATACTATGTACACTATTAGTGGAGCATATAGACATTTCAAGTCATTGATTCTATAACCTTAAAGATGATTTTGTACTTCACGGTTTCACTATTATTTTCATCTTTACATCCTAGACATTAGATGAGTACTTTGTTTAAGGACAAATTCCTACCCTTAAATAATTTGTGCCACATGCAATTGATACAAAATTCATTCTCAGAAATGTTCACAACTTTGAGCCAAACAATTCTTTCCTGTTTTATGTTGATTATCTTCTTTATTGTGATGCTATAACATAATCTTGTAAGGCAAAAAGTTAAAGAAACTTAAGTAAAAGCTGGTAATTGGCCTATGTTAAAGAAACTTAAGTAAAAGCTGGTAATTGGCCTATATACTTAGATTTCAGTTACATAGGTAATAATAAATAAATATCAAACTAGGATATATTTATCCTATATTAACATGATTGTCAAAGCCTGAGACAGATCATGCTGACTGCTCCTCTCTGAGCTCTAAATAATTTCATTAATGTTTCTAAACTAATTTTTTCTTTAATGCTTTTACTAATATTTTGCTCATTATTACAATAGCTCTTAATCAAATTTGGACCCCTCCCCTATCTATTCATAGACTTCCCCAGTGGACCTCATGCAGTCCATCATATTTCCTAAATCCTATCTGGACAAGCATTTGTATCCACATGTGCTTTGGTGCAACCTCATGCATTGGACTCTAGTCAGCTTCTCTAGATATATTAAGAAAGATGTACTCTCCCTCTTCCAGTAGTAATCAGTTACCAACAGTCCTCAGAACAAGGTGGAGGCTAAGAAGCTTATTATCTGCTTTTCATGGCAAAAAAGATTCTGTCATTAAGTTTCAAGGATAACTGAATATGCCAATATGGATATGAGAAATTTTACAAGGTCCCACTCCTAGAAAAAATTTATGCTCCAGTTTTCTCCAGAGGAGAGCTCCCTGAAAATTTATTCACTCCCAGGCAGTAAGTCCTAAATTAAGCAGATTACATAATTATAATCACCCTTTCCTTCTATTCAATTATAAATACAGAGTGTTTTAATGAATGACATAACATCTCTTCACACCTGATCCTGCAGTGTACCCATTATGTTTTGATTATATAATTATACTTTTGTGATGTTTCTTGAGAAATCACCAAATCAAAACTCAAGGAAACAAACTGTGCCTTATTCAAATGCAAACTTTAATAGCTATCACCAATGCTGCTAAATTGATTATTTCAAATTTGCATATTATTCTCTATAGTCCATAACAATAGAAAGACAATCACCTTTCACTCATTTATAGACTCTAACATATCTTCTCAAATAGAGTGAAAGTAAAGCAGTTCTTTCCAAGAAACTGGAATAGCTGAAGCTTATATATGGGATTTAGAGCTATTACCCTGCACTAGCATGAGGAAAGACATGAAACTATTTTAAATAAAAATATTTGATCAAGGCTGGGTGTGGTGGCACACACCCTTAATCCTAGTGCCAGCACTCAGGAGGGAGAGCAGGTGAATTTCTGTTAGTTCAACACCAGACTGGTCTACATAGTGGGTTCCAGGCCAGCTGAAGCTCCGGGGAGACCCTGTAGACAGAAGACCAAAAAATATTTGGTCAAAAGATATTTATCTATTATCGTTAAAGAGCAAGAAGGGAGGTCATGTCATAAACAAATATTAAGCTCATTATCTCCATTGATATGGAGAGGATGACAGGTGCAACCCGAGTCAGCATAATTCTCGCTTTGCATGGTAAATGGTTCACCATATAAAAGTAAATTTATGGGATATTCTGCAAATTTAACTAGTATAGACTATGGCAAGGACCACTTAGAGAATGGTTGATTCTGATTTTGTCATGGTTTGGTGAGGCTGCAACTCTTCCTAACATGGATAATGTTTTCAGATGTCCCATTTGACTCTATTAGGTGAGATACTCATGGAACTTTAATGACCCTTTCTACTCATATTTTCATTCACATACTCCTCTATCCCCAGCCCACAAGCCCCCCACTTTCCTCCCCTCCTGTCAAGAACACCCACTGCCACCATTGCACACTTATAAGTATTGTGACATTTATTGACTTGTGTATATTGAACCATCCCTGAATCTCTGGAATAAAACTGATTTGATCTTCTTATGTGTGTCTGTGTGCAGTTTTTTTTTTTTTAGTTGAGTATCTTGTTTCTATGTGCAATAAGGAAATGGGCCTATAGTTTCCTTTGTTGTTGTTGTGTCCTTAACCTGGTTTGGTATTAGAGTGAACTTGGCTTCAGAGAAGGAGCCTGAGATTTGTCCCTCTGTTTCTACATTTTGGAATAATTTATGAAATTTTGTTTGTAGATCTTTTAATATCTGGCAGAATTATGTTGTGAATCCATCTGGGCCTGGGATTCTTTTCATCTGGAGGGTCTGAATTACTGTTTGAATTTTCTTATTTGTTATGAGCATGTTTACATTGTTGATCTCTTATTGGTTTATCTTTCTTGATTTCCTTGAATTTAGAAAGTTATCAATTTCTCTTTGATTTTCAAATTTAATATTAATTTATATTAATTAAATAAATTCACATATAATATGTAGGTTTTGGAAGTATCCCCTTATAATTTTCTAGATATATTTTGGTTCTTTCTGGGATGTTTCCATGTACATCACTGATTTTATTATTTGGATTTACTTTTACTATCACTTGTTTAACTGGGTTAAGGGTCTGTCTGTCTTGTTTATATTTTAAAAGAACCAGCTCTTAGATTCTTTGAATCCTTGTCCTACTTTCTTTATTTCTGTTTCATGAACTTCTGCTCTGATTGTTGTTATTTCTCTTCATCTATTAGTTTTTTCTTTGGGTTCTTCTTGCCATTCCAGGTCTTTAGTTGTCCTCTTAAGTCATTTAGATTTGATCATTCTGATTTTCAACATAAGCTCTTCGAACTATAAAATTCCCTTTTAGGACTAACAGTTTTAAACTGCCCCAGAGCTTTTGATGTGGTGGATTATCATTTTCATTTACTTCCAGGGATCCTTTGCTTTCTTTGTTAATTTTTTGACATTCAGGAGAGAGTTGTATGTTCTCCATGAGATATTGTACTTTCTACAGCTTCATTTGGTTTTAAGTTTATGCTTTATTGAATTGTGGTCTGATAGAGTGCATGGAATTATTGTCTTGGGTGAGATTTTTTTGTGTTACAGTATGTGAGCAAATTTAGATATTTTTGAGGGGCTGCTAGGAAGAAAGCACATCATTTTATTTGGGGTGGAATATTCTGTATACATCTATTAGGTCCATTTCATGTAACATGACATTCAGTTTGCATGTCTCTCTATTTTTTCATCAGTTGTGCTGTCTATTGGAGCTAGTGGGACACTAAAATTC
Organism: Rhizomys pruinosus; assembly: GCA_009823505.1. NCBI lineage: Eukaryota > Metazoa > Chordata > Mammalia > Rodentia > Spalacidae > Rhizomys > Rhizomys pruinosus. Next base: position 1,035,499 of record VZQC01002209.1, read on the forward strand.
CCTATATTTACTGTAGTCCTGTTTTTATGCCATTTGGTCTCATCAGATTTTGGTGAATATTTATTCATGACTCTACTGTCTCTTTGGGTAATGGTTTATTTAACAGTGTGTATTTGTTACTGTCATTTTAATTGGTTTGTGTTCATGGTCCTATTTTGCATTTCCATAATTACACACTCATTTCTGTAACCTTTTCGGTATTCTCATTTATTTTTTTAATTAATTAATTAATTTATATATTTCTTAATCAAATCTAAACCCGTGTGCCCCACCTTATGCCTCCACCACATCAGAGCTCATGCATTCTGCCAAACATGCTTTTCATCTCTTTCTCAGACATGCTCAATACTCTCCATGTGGAAGTTGACTGTTTTGAGCAGAAGTTCACTGTTTCAGTACGTTCTTTGATGCAGTACTTTCTGTTGTTGTTGTTGTTGTTATTGTTGTTTTTGTTGTTGTTGTTTCCAATATGCAACACTCCCAACTGCTTGGAAAAAAGCTCAAGGGGCCATGCACAAGAAAAACTTACAGCTAGTTAATTGGCGCTAGCATCCACAGATGAGGGATACCATTCGTTGATTGTTTTTCTGGGACTGTGTTACTTCACTCAGTATGATTTCTCTAGCTCCAGCCATTTTCCTTCAAAGCTCATGATGTCAACTTTCTTTACTGCTGCAGAGAACTCCATTGTGTAGATGTACCACATTTTCTCTATCCACTCATCAGTTGAGGGGCATATGGGTTGGTTCGAGCTCCTTGCTTATTGTGAAGAGAGCTGATAGAAACATAGCCGTGCATGTATCTCTGCAGTGGGGTGAGACTTGAGGGTACATGCCGAAGAGTGGTATGGCTAGGTCAGGTGGCAAGTTCATTCCAAGTCTTCCAAGGATTCTCCACACTGCTTTCCATAGTGTCTGTACGAATTTACATTCCTACCAGCAGTGGAAGAGTGTTCCCCTTTCCCCAAAACCTCTCCAGCACTTGATATCATTTGTTTTCTTGATCTTAGCCAGTCTTATTGGATAATATCTTAAAGTGGTTTTGATTTGCATGTCCTTAATGATTAGTGATGTTGAACACTTCTTAAGGTGTTTCTCAGCCATCTCTAATTCCTCACTTGTGAAGTCTCTCTGTTCAGCTCTTTGCTCCACCTATTGAGTAGGTCATTTGTCTTATTTCTTTGTTTTTTGAGTAGTTTATATATTCTGGAAATCAATGCTTTGTCAGATGTTTCTGTGGTGAAGGTTTCCTACCACTCTGTGGGATTTCTCTTTACTTCCTTGATTGTTTCTTTTGATGTACAGAAGCTTTTGAGTTTAAAGAGGTCCCATTTGTCCATTGTCGACCTTAATTCTTGCACAGCTACTGTCTGATTTAGGAAGACTTTTCCTACACCTATGTCTTGTAGTCTGCTGCCAAATTTTTCTTCTATCACCTTCAGAGTTTGGGGTTCACATTTGTGCTCTTTCTGGTTTTTTTTCTAATGTAGGCACCCAGGGCTATAAGTTTCCCTCTTTGGACTGCGTTTAAGCTATCCCATAGGTTTTGTTGTGTTATATTGCCATTGTCATTCAGTTCCAGGAATGCTTTTATTTCTTTATATCTTCCTTGACCAATTCATTATTCAAGGGTGTGTTGTTTATTCTTCATGTATTCTTGTAGGCAATAGGGTTTATCCTGGTGTTGATGTTGAGCTTTATTGCACTGTGGTCTGATACAATGCATGAAATTATTTCAATCTTTTTGTATTCGTGGAGGCTTCTTATGTGTCCCAGTGTGTGGTCTATTTTGGAGAATGTTCCGTGGGGTGCTGAGTAGAAAGTGTATTCTCTGATATTAGGGTGGAATATTTGGTAGAGGTCTATGAGTTCCATTTCGTGTATCATATCATTTAATTCAGATGTCTCTGTGTTTATTCTTTGTCCTGTTGACCTGTCCAAAAGGCTCAGTGGGGTATTGAAGTCTCCTACTATGTGTGTACTGGGGTTAGTGTGTGACTTGTGGTCCTGGAGAATTGTCTTTATAAAGTTTGGTGCACCAGAGTTTGGTGCATATATATTCATAATTGTGAAATCTTCCTGGTGAATTGTTCCTTTGACAAAAATGTAATGGCCTTCTTTTTCTCTTCTGATTTCTTTTACTTTGAAACCTATTTTGTTTTGTATTAAAATAGCAACACCTGCTTTCTTTTTGGTACCATATGCTTGGAATATTTTTTTCCATTCTTTTACTTTAAGGTGGTGCCTGTCCTTGAACGTAAGATGTGTTTCTTGTAGACAACATATCGATGGGTTCTGTTTCCTAATCCAATCTCCCAGTCTATGTCTTTTGATTGGGGAATTTAGTCCATTAATATTTAAAGTTATGACTGATAGGTTTGTATTGCTTCCTTTTGCCTTATTATCCATTTGTGGTTTGGGTTTAGGTTTCTACTTCTGCAGTTATGCTTTTATTGATTGCTCTTTCTAGGTGCCTGGGGATGGTTGCTCCTTCTGTCCTTCAAATTGCTTCAAGTATTCTCTGAAGGGTTGGTTTTCCAGAAATGTATTCATTCACCTTATTTATGTCATGGAAGGTTTTTCTCTCTTCTTCAACTATAATCGACTATTTTTGCTAGGTATAGTAATCTGGGTGGGCATCTATTGTCCTTTAACACTGTGAAAGCTTTGCTCCACGTTCTTCTTGCATTCATAGTCTGCATTGAGAAGTCAGTTGTAATTTTGATAGGTTTCCCCTTATAGGTCACTTGTTGTTTTTCTCCTTTGGATTTAACGATTTTGTCTTTGTTTTGGGTGTCTAGCAGTTTAAGTATGATGTGGCATGGAGAGTTTCTTTTCTGATCTTGTCTGTTTGAGTTCTATGTGCTTCTTGTATTTGTATTGGTTTGTCTTTTTTTAGTTTGGGGAAATTTTCATCTATTATTCTGTTGAAGATCTGATCAATACCATTCTCTTGGGATTCTTCTCCTTCCTCTATTCCTATGATTTGGAGGTTTGATCTTTTCATAGTGTCCCACAGTTCCTGGTTGTTCCACTTTTGTGTATTTTTAAATTTTTCATAATCTTTACTTGAGCTTTTAAGTTGTTCTGTGTTATCTTCCAGGCCTGATATTCTTTGTTCTGCTTCCTCCCTTCTGCTTCTGAGGATTTTTCCATTCCTTTCCTCTTGATTGGATGAGTGTTTGATTTCCTTTTTCATTTCCTCTTCTGATTTCTTTAGTATTTTTACTTCCTATTGGAGATTCTCGATCTCTTCCTGTAGCTCTTTGCTTCACTGGTTGATTTCCTTATCTTTTTCCACATGGGATCTTCTCAGCATTTCTACTTCCTTCCAAAGTTTGTCATTCTCTCTCTCTAGGTCCTTATTGAGCTCTTCATTCTCTTTTCTTAATTCTCTGATTTGCTCTTTATAATCTTGTAGTTCTTTAAGTTTGTTCAAAATTGTGTTTCTGATATCTGTGTCCTGGGCCATCCCCAGGGGGATCTCACTGTAGGAATCTTCCATAGGGTTGGTAGAGCTTGGTGAGAAATTATCCTGTCCCTTTCCCATTTTGTCTCTTCATGTTCCTGCCATATTGGTTTCTCCTTACCTGTATTCTAATGTGAGTCCCAAATGCCTCTTCGCTGTGTTGAAGGCTTGCTTTGCTTGCCTCCTTTAGATGCCTTTATAATTCCAGTTGGCTGGGGTGGGGGGGTTGATCTTTAGCCTGCTCCCTGATACCTGTGCTTCATCTGGTCTTGGGAGGTCTTATATCTCAAAACTCACACAACCCTACCTTTTATTCGAGCTGGATCTGGGAGGATAACTCTGCCCCCACAACCCCATGTCAATTAAGCCAAAGACAACTGGATTAACTAGATTAAGTCAAACAACAATCAGCCTTGCAGAAGCACCAGACTCCTACATACCTTCCTGCACTTCAGCTGGTCTTGGGAGATCTCAGATCTCAAGACTTACACAACCCTACCTTATATACGAGCTGGGAGGATAACTCCACCCCCACAGCCACAAAAGCAAATTAAGCCAAAGACAACTGGATTAACTAGATTAAGTCAAACAACAATCAGCCTTGCTGAAGCACCCAGCTCCTACCTACCTCCCTGCACTTCAGGTGGTCTTGGGAGATCTTTGGTTTTCTCATTTCTATCTTCAGCCCTTTGCATTGCTTTGACTGTTCTCTGTACTGATTGTTTAGTGGACATGATTTCTTTCAGCTTCATCATGTCACAGAAAATTTTCCATTCCCATTTGACTATGAAAGATAGTTTTGCTGGGTAAAGTATTCATTGTTGACATCCTTGGTTATTTACAGCTATGAATAACTTTGTCCATGCTCTTTTGGCTTTCACAGTTTGCACTGAAATGTGTCCTGTCTTTGTATCAGTTTTACTTTACATGTAACTTGTTTTTTTTTTTTTTCTCAAGCAGTTTCTGTTTGTTCATCCATTGACTATTTTTACTATGTTATGGCATGGGGAGCTTGTTTTCTGGTCCTGTATAATTGGTGTTCTATGTGGTTCTTGAATCTGTATATGTCTTGCTTAATTTAAGGAAATTTTCTTCTATAATAATGTTGAAGATATGTTCAGTGCCATTGGCCTGAGATTCGTCTTCCTGTGTGCTATGGTGCAAAGATTTGGTCTTCACATGGTGTCCCACAATTACCTCATATTACTTTCCTGGGCTTTATCATTTTTTTTCATATTGTTCCTTGTGATTCTTCAACTTCTTCAACCAGCCCTTATAGTTTGTGTTCCACTTCTTTCATTCTACATTTTAGGCTTTTCCTTATTGTTTCTAGTGGAGTTAATAAGTTTTTTAGTTTAATTCCATCTTCATTTCAGCTTCGGTTTGCTTCAATATTTCTATCCCCTTTTTAAATTCATTTTTCATGTCCTGAGTTGTTTTCGTTATTTCTTTCAGCTGCATATTTATATTTTCTTTTCTTTCTTTTTTTAATTTTATTTATTTATGTGTATGAATGTACTGTCTGCATGTAGGTTTGTGTACCCAGCTCATGCAAAGCCATGGAGGTCAGAAGAGGGTGTCAGATTCCCCTGGAACTGGAGTTGTCCTGGAATTGGAGTTACAGATGGTTCTCAGCCGCCAAATGTGTGCTGGGGATTGAACCCTGGTCCTCTGCAAGAGCAGTTGGTGCTCTTAACCACTAGGCTATCTCTCCAGCCCCTTCTTTTCTTTCCATCACAAGATCGTGCAAACCCTTTTTGAGTTTGGAGATTTTTGTCTCTGTATTCTTTAAGATTTTTTTATACTTCTGATTATTTGTATTCTGCTTCATTGGCCTCTTCATGGTGGTTCTCATTGTAGTTCATATCTGTAGGACTGTTGAATTTTGTTGCTGATATCTTCTCTTGGATTTTCATACTACCTGTGATCTTGTATTGCTGTTTGGGCATGTTGATGCCTTTTTTTGGCTTCATGTCTGATAGAAAATTCTATTACTCTTTGGTTTGTATAAATTTTGCTTATGTTTATATTGTTTATGTAGGTTCATTCTTTTATGGTCGAGTGGAAAGTTTAGATGGTGCTTTCTTTAGGTTCTCTCAGGAATATAGGCTGGTAGGATGGAAAGCTGGTCTCAGGAGTCCAAGCCAAGGTGTGGGCAGAGACATCCTATGAAGGGTCTATCAAACTAGGCAGGAAACAAGGCTAGTCTCAGGAATCCCAGGCTGGGTGGAGATTGGGCAGCCATGGTAGGAGGCTGGTCTCAAGAGTCCAAAGGAAAGGTTGGATGGGGACAGACTCTGAAGGGTATAATAAACTAGATTGGAAAATTGAGGTGATCTGTTTGCAGAGGATCAGTACAAAGTGGGGAAGTCTAGACCAAGAGAGAAATTTGAGAGCTGGTTCACAAAGATAAAAAAGATTTAAAAAAAATGCCTGTGCACAAGGCTAGAATGAGCACAGGTTATGGGGGCAGGTAATTTAAAGTTGCTCACACTGCAGGGGAATCAAAATGGTGGGCCACTTCATTGATTTACCAGGATAACAACCTATGCGTGGTTCTGGACTAATGGGGCTAGTTCAGAGATCTGGTGCAAAAAGACCTTGAATCTCATTTTGACAATATGTATATTATTGCATTTTTTTGGTCTTTTTGAGACAGGATCTCCCCAGCTAGCTGCCCTAGAAATCACTTTGTAGACCAAGCTGGCCTTGAACTTACAGAGATCTGCCTGCCTTTGCTTCCTGAGTGCTGTGATTAAAGGCATGCACCACTGTGAACAGCTATTATTGCTTTTATTTATTTATTTATTTTTTTTGAAATTTGTGGATCGGGATTTCCCAAGATCACCTGAAGCAGAAGTAGGAGCTGGGTGCTTCGGCCAGGTGGATTGTTTGGTTTGATTCAATTGTCTTTGGCTTGATTGGCTTGTGTGGATGTGGGGGTAGAGGTGTCCTCCTAGCAGGTATAAAAGGTGGACCTGTGTGAGTTTTGGGATCAGGGATTTCCCAAGAACACCTGAAGCACAGGGAGTAGCTGAGTGCTTCACCAAGGTGGATTGTTTGGTGTGATTCAATTGATTTTGGCTCAATTGGTTTGTGTAGCTGTGGGGGCAGAGTTGTCCTCCTAGAAGGTACCAGGAGTGTGGAATAAACATCAATTCTCCCCCCCAAAAAAAAACTGGGATTGCCAAGGGTGTGTCCAAGTCGATTCTTTGCCGAACCTTCAGAACAGAAAAGAAAGAGTGAGTTAGACTTCCAATAGAAGGCCTAAAGCTCAGACAAGTCAACACTCCATAAGCACAGAGAAAAGGAGAAAAAAACAAATCAATCAAACAAGGAAGGCGTCTGAAGGAGGCAAGCAAAGCAAGACTTCAACACAGTGAAGAGGCCTTTGGGATTCTCATTGGAATACACTTAAAGAGAAACCCACATGCCAGGGATACGAAGAAGAGACAACATGGGAAAGGTGCAAGATAATTCCACACCAAGCTCTACCAACCCTGTGGCAGATTCCTACAGTGAGATTCCTCTGGGGATGGCCCAGGACACAGATATTAGAAGTACAATTGTGAACATACTTAAAGAAGTCCAAGACTATAAAGAGCAAGTCAGGGAATTACGAAAAGAGAATGAAAAATTTCAAGAAGGACATAGAGATAGAGAATGACAAACTCCTGAAGGAAGTGGAAACATTGAAAAGATCCAATGTTGAAAAAGATAAGGAAACCAACCATCGAAGCAAAGAGCTACAGGAAGAGATTGAGAAGTTCCAAAAGGAAGTGAAAATACTAAAGAAGGCAGAAGAGGAAATGAAAAAGGAAATCAAACACTCATCCAATCAAGAAGAAAGGAATGAGAAAAGCCTCAGAAGTAGAATGGAGGAAGCAGAACAAAGAATATCAGACTTGGAACATAACACAAAACAACTAAAAACCTCAAGTAAAAATTATGAAAAATTTAAAAATATACAAAAGTGGAACAACTAGGAACTGTGGGACACTATGAAAAGAGCAAACCTCTGCATCATAGGAATAAATGAAGGAGAAGAATCCCAAGAGAATGGTATTGATCAGATATTCAACAGAATAATAGATGAAAATTTCCCCAAACTAAAAAAAGACAAACCGATACAAATACAAGAAGCACAAAGAATTTCAAACAGACAAGATCAGAAAAGAAACTCTCCACACCATATCATAGTTAAAATCCTAGATCCCTAAAACAAAGACAAAATTCTGAAAGCCACAAGAGAAAAACAACAAGTTACATATAAGGGGAAACCTATCAGAATTAAAACGGACTTCTCATTGCAGACTATGAAAGCAAGAAAAATGTGGAGCAAAGCATTCCCAGTGTTAAAGGACTATAGATGCCAACCCAGGTTACTATACCCAGAAAAAAAGTAGATTATAGTTGAAGGAGAGATAAAAATCTTCTGTGACATAAACAAGATGAAAGAATTCATGTCCAGAAACCCAACCCTTCAGAGAATACTTGAAGCAATTCAAAGGACGGAAGAAAGGAGCAACCATCCCCAGGCACCCAGAAAGAGAAATCAATAAAAGCATGACTACAGAAGTGTAAACCTCAAAAGTTATAAAATACCTAGTAAAAAGCCTAACCAAAGACACCAAAGATCTCTACAACAAAAATTTTAAACCCTTGAAGAAGGAAATTGAAGAAGATATCAGAAGATGGAAAATCCTCCCATGTTCATGGATTCTGAAAATTAATAGAGTAAAAAATGTCCATTCTACCCAAACTCTTTTATAGATTTAAAGCAATCCCAATTAAAATCCCCAAGAGTTTCTTCACAGGCTTGGGGAAAGTATTTAATTTCTATTGGAAAAACAAAAGACACAGAATAGCCAAAACAACCCTGAGTGAAAAGAGGAATGTGGGGGGGGGATCACTATACCAGACTTCAAACTATACTACAGGGGTATAGTCAAAAAAAAAAAAAAAACAGCTTGGTAATGGCATAAAAACAGACCTGTTGATCAATGGAACAAAACTGAAGCTCCAAACCTGAGCACATACAATTTCAACCACCTCATATTTAACAAGGGAGGCAAGAAGTCACAATGGAAGAAAGACAGCATCTTCAGCAAGTGTGGTTGGCAAAACTGGATCACCACTTGTAGAAGAACGAAATTAAACCCCTACCTCTCACCCTGTGCAAAAATAAATTCCAGATGGATTAAAGACCTCAAAGTGAAACCCCAAAATCTGAAGGCGATAGAATAGTTGGCAATAGACTACAAGATATAGGCGTAGGCAAACACTTCCTAAATCAGACAGTAGCTGTGTAAGAATTAAGGCAGTTGACAAATGGGACCTCGATAAACTCAAAAGCTTCTGTACATCAAAAGAAACAATCAAAGGAGTGAAGAGAAAACCCACAGACTGGGAGCAAACTTTCACTGCAGATACATCTGACAAAGCATTGATTTCCAGAATATATAAAGTACTCAAAAACAAAGAAGAAAGAAAATAAATGACCCACTAAATATATGGAGCAAAGAGCTGAACAGAAACTTCACAAGAGGGAATTAGAGATGGCTGAGAAACATGTTAAGTGTTCAACATCACTAATCATTAAGAAAATGCAAATTAAAACCACTTTATTTATTTATTTATTTATTTATTTATTTATTTATTTATTTATTTATTTGTTTTGTCTTTTCGAGACAGGGTCTCCCTGTAGCCCCAGCTGTCCTGGAACTCACTCTGTAGACCAGGTTGGCCTTGAACTCACAAAGATCCGCCTGCCTCTGCCTCCCAAGGGCTAGGATTAAAGGCGTGTGCCACCACTCCCTGCAAATTAAAACCACTTTAAAGTATCATGTCACTTCAATAAGACTGGCTAGGATCAAGAAAACAAATTATACCAAGTGCTGTAGAGGTTGTAGGGAAAGTAGAACACTCGTCCACTGTTGGTGGGAATGTAAATTCATATAGCCACTATGGAAAGCAATGTGGAGAGCCCCTGGAAGACTTGGAATGAACTTGCCACCTGACCCAGCCATACCACTCCTGGGCATGTACCCACAAGACTCATCTTACCTCAGAGATACATGCACAGCCATGTTTATTTCAGCTCTCTTCACAATAGCAAGGAGCTGTAGCCAGCCCAAGTGCCCCTGAACTGACTGAGTGGATAGAGAAAATGTGGTATATCTACACAATGGAGTTCTATGCAGCAGTAAAGAAAATGGACATCATGAGCATTGTAAGTAAATGGTTGGAGCTAGACAATATCATGATGAGTGAAGTAACCAAGCCCCAGAAAAACAAAGGAGAAGCCTTATTAATGTTCAGAATGTGGGAAAGGATTCTCATACAAATCCTATCTCACATGATATCAGAGTATTCATACAGGAGAGATGCCTTATGAATGTTTAGAATTTGGAAAAGCATTTTCATACAAATCATACCTCACATCACATCAGAGAATTCATAAAGGAGAGAAGCCTTATGAATATATAGAATGTGGGAAAGCTTTTTTATTTAAATAAAAACTTGTTGTTCAACAGAGAGTTCCTATAGGAGAGAGGCCTTATCAGTGTACAGAATCAGGGAAGGCTTTCTACTTCAAGTCATACCTCACTGATCATCACATAACTCATAGAGGAGAGAAGCCCTATGAATGCACTTTCTCTTGCAAGTCAAATCTTACTCAACATCAGAGAACTCATATAGGTGGCAAGTCTTCTGAATGTATGGTACACCAGAAAGTTAACTAACTCCCAGAAGTAAAACTTTATATCAAAACATTCATACAGGGTAGAAGCCTATGAAGTTACATAATAAAACATACATTTCCATTCCAAGTTCCCACTCAGGCTGCATCAAAGAATTTTCTCCCTTTCAGGAACATCTATCATCTCCTAAATTTTCCAATGAAAAAGAAGTATTTACTTGTATCATAATTCCCACTGGTGAACCTGTAAGTTTATTAGGCTTATTGAGTAGTGGATAAGGGGCTACTGACCAGAGTGTGGGTGACCCTAGCCACAGAGGGAAGTCTTTAGCCCTTCATGGATGTTGGCTTTCCCATAACTTCCTTTTTTCCTAGTTTTTCCCATCCTATATCCTCTAGCTCCTATGTGGGAAGAATTGCATACATTTTCCTAGGTGGTGTGACTAGATGGATATTCAGGTGTGGGTCTAATGACGTTCCCTGACCCAATATTCTGTGAGGGACTTTTAAGAGTCAATAAGCTCTGCTATGATATTTTGCAACTCAGACAGCTGAATCCATGCATGTAGCTGCTATCTCTCTTGAAGGAAAGTGCTACAGAAGATTCCACTGCTTCCTCTGGGTGTTAGGATTTTTCTTTTTCCACTTCCCCAATTATCCCAGAGCTTCAGATGGTGTCAAACAAATTTATGACCATACTCCATCTACAGCAAGGTATTGAACCTTTGTACCCCGTCATTTCATTTTTTCCTTCCATATCCCAAATGTGGCTATTGGTGAGTCCCAGTATTATTCCTTCTGCAAAACATAAGTGAGGGAAGGGAGACAATAGGAAACTAGGACTTTGTAAATGGAGTCTTCCTCCCATAGCCTTCCCAAGCCTGTATCATATGGCCACTCTTTCAAACACCAAGGCCATTAGCAGTCAGGGTAGAATGGCATACAGCTGGGCTGGGAAAAGTGGTTGGATACTCGTGTTGTTTTAGTCACTCTAGTGGGGAACCCAACCACCCCTATGTGAGAATGTCCACAGACTACAATCCCAGGTAAGATTGATTGTCTGCATTAGAGGACATTTCTGTATGACATGGTGAGAATACCAATGAAAAAACATAGTATGAAAAAGTTTTCATTCTCAAGGCACATTTATTTCAACATCAGATGCTTCACAGAGGTAAGAAGCCCCATGAATTGACAAAGGAAGGAGTCACATGACACCATCAAGGAACTTATGCTCTTGAGTATGCCTGTCAACATAAAAAATGTGGAAAAGCTTCTTGGTTGGTTTAAATGAGAAATGACTTGATATTCTCCTGTATTTGGACATTGTTCCCCAGGTCATGACATGTAGGTTGCAAGGTTTGAAACCTTAAGAAAATGAAACATTTCTGGAGGAAATGTGTCACAAGAAGGGGATGGCCCTGAGGTTTTATATCCCCACCACACTTTCTGCTTGCTATTTTCTTTTACCTCTGTGTGTGATAGAAATTTCAACTCAAATTCTCACTTTTGCCATGTACTCTCAAGCCTGTCCCACCACTATGGATTGTTACCCTCTTAACCATAGGCAAAATAAACTTTGTTCATTAGGGTCTTTATTTTTATTTGTATTTATTTATTTGTCTTGGTGCTTGTCACAACAGGTAAGTAACTAAAACAGAAGTTGACTCTGAAAAGTGAAGTATTATATCTGACCATATTGTGTTTTTGAGTACTGTGAAAGACTTTGAAAGTTTGAACTAGAAAAGCTATTGAATAGTGTAAGAGTTCAGAGACATTCAGTGGAAGACAGTAGTGATGAATAACTGGGAGAGTGAAAGCCTAGATCATGAAATTCCAGAAGGCAACACAGCAACACAGACACCATTAGTAACTGGAGGGGCCATTTGTATAATTTGTTTTGGTTTCTTTTATTGAGACAGTGTTTCCCTGTAGGCACAGCTGGCCTAGAATGCACTATGTAGATGAGGTTGGCTTTGATCTCAAAGATATCTGCCTGTTCTGCTTCCTGAGTGCTGGGATTAAAAAGCATGTGCCACCATGCCTGGTTTGCATAATATCTTAACAAAGCCTTCTTCCCGTATCCTAACATTTTATGTGGGCTGAATGAAAAAGTAATAAACTAGTTTCTTTAGCAGGAGAAATTTCAGGATAGCATAATGTTGAGTCACTGGCATTGTTATGTGGCAGTTGGAAAGGGCTGTGCTGAAAAGAAGCCTGTAATTGTTAATGAGGCTTATGCAGTTAGAGAAAAAAATGTGTTGGAGAAGGAGGGATAGCTCAGTGGTTGAGAGTGTCAACTGCTCTTGCAGAGGACCCGGGTTCAATTCCCACACGCACATGGCAGCTGAGAACCATCTTTAAGCCGGGCGTTGTGGTGTACACCTTTAATCCTAGCACTCGGGAGACAGAGGCAGGAGGATCTCTGTGAGTTCAAGGCCAGCCTGGTTTACATAGTGAGTTCCAGGCCAGCTGGAGCTACAGGAGACCCTGTCTCAAAAAAAAAAAGTGTCACACCCCCCACACACACATTTGAATAGAGTGGGTGCCTAGAGGACAAGTTCTCCTCCCAAGTAAGATTCCAACTTCTGAAATGGAAATGCCTAAGGAGTTTCCTGCTCCTGGCAAATGGGGGAATACAAAAGCTACTTCTAGTGTGTGCCCAGGAGGCCAGCTGGCAGCTGAACTTGGCAGTGGTGTATATGATGATGATGATTTTAGAGACAAAGATATCTAAGAGTGATGGGGTCCTTTATTTTTCTCCCAGGGTTTCAGAGAGCTGCTGTAGGCAGGTAACATGTCATGCTTATGCCTGTCCTTACAAGGAGACATTAACAGCTACTGCGTAAAGCTATGAATTCAGAGTGCTGTCCGTGCTAACCATCTTCTCTACCAAAGAACTTTACTAACCTGGTTTTCATTTTATTTGTTTTTGAGACAGGGTTTAGACCCCTGTAGCCCCAGTTGGCCTAAAACTCACTATGGAGATCAGCCAGGCCTCCATCTCATGGATATCTGCCTACCTCTTCCTCCTGAATGCTGCATAGCATGTGCCATCATGCCCATCTTTCATTTTATTTATTTGAGAAAGAGTTGTCCATGAACTCATTCTGTAGCCCAGGCTGGTCTGGAAATCGGGATCTTTCCTTCTGCTTTAATCTCCTGAGTAGGTGTAATTACAGCCCTGCACCACCATGCATGCCTTGGAAGTGAGATTTGAACCTAGGTCTAGGCTCCCTCCTATTTGACCTTAACAGGGAACCCACAGAGAGAGATTCCAGGAGCAAGGCTGTTGTATGAAGCATGGCAAGTTAAATATGAACCCATGTGGAGTCCTGGAGTACCAACCAGCCAAAATCCCTTTCTAGAATGGAGTTCCATAGCAACTTTCAGTGTCTCAGACAGGCCATGGTGGACACAAAGACAGACAAGCAAACAAAAAGTAGTCAGTTAGCTGGAGGCTTATGTCTTGTGTGTATGAATCTCAGCCAGTTTTTAGGCTGAGGTAGAATTTTTGCAAGCCTGAGGTCAGCTTGAACCGCATGGTGAGTTCCAGGTCAATCTTTTTTATTTCTTTTGGAGACAGGGTCTCCCTGTAGCCCCAGCTGGCCTGGAACTCACTCTATAGACCAGGCTGGCCTTGAACTCACAGAGATCCGCCTGCCTCTGCCTCCTGAGTGCTAGGAATAAAGGTGTGTTCCACCATGCCTGGCTTAAAGATGGTATTTAGCTGCCATGTGAGTGCTGAGAATCAAACCCGGGTCCTTCAAAAGAGAAGTCTGTGCTCTTAACCACTGAGCTATCACTCCACCTTCCTCCGCCAGGTTAATCTTAGTTACAGAGTGAGACCTTGTCTGAAAAAGCAAAAAAGGGGCACAGGAAAAGGATTTTGTTTTTTTGTTTGTTTGTTTGTTTGGTTTTTTTTTGTCTTTTTTTTTCTGTGTTTTTATTTTTTATTTTTTTTCACATAATTTTATTTATTTATTTATTTTTAACAAATCTAGATCTGTGTTCCCGCTCATTCCCCCACCCCGCCAGAACTCATGCATTCTGCCAAACATGCTTTCCATCTCTTAGTCTTTCTCAATATTTTCCATGGGGAAGTTGACTGTTTTGAGCAGAAGTTCACTGTTTCAGNGTTACTGCTGCATTAGAACTCCTTGTGTAGATGTACCACATTTTCTCTATCCACTGTCAGTTGAGGGGCATTTAGGTTGGTTCCAGCTCCTTGCTATTGTGAAGAGAGCTGCAATAAACATCCGCCGTGCATGTATCTCTGTGGTGGCGTAAGTCTTGAGGGTACGCCCAGGAGTGGTATGGCTGGGTCGGGTGGCAAGTTCATTCCAAGTCTTCCAAGGATTCCCACACCCTGCTTTCATAGTGGCTGTATGAGTTTACATTCCCACCAGCAGTGATGAGTGTTCCCCTCTTCCCCACAACCTCTCCAGCACTTGGCATCATTTGTTTTCTTGATCCAGCCAGTCTTATTGGTAGTAAGATGATATCTTAAAGTGGTTTCATTTGCATTTCCTTAATGTAGTGATTGTTGAGCAGCTTGAGGTGTTTCTTAGACATTCCTAATTCCTCGCTTGTGAAGTCTCTGTTCAGTTCTTTGCTCCATCTATTGAGCGGGTCATTTGTTTCTTTCTTTTGTTTTTGAGTAGTTTATATATTCTGGAAATCAATGTCTATATACCGATTATCTCCAAGTGACGCAGTTTCTCAACTCGTAGTGGTTCAGACTTCCTTGCATTAGCTCTCTTTTTCAGTACCACCACATTAGCTGATCATGTGTGGGAGACCTGGTCGCAATAGAGTCTGAGATTGAAAGCCAAGCGGTGGATAGTCGGCCCTGTCTCCACAAGTACACTGTCTGTCAGGGATTCAGGAGATAATGCGGTAAAAACAAAAATGGCTCCACAAAACCACTTCCCCAGCCAGACCCACGCACCCTCGCAGCAGCACATAAGACACTTTTTCAAAAAGATGGAGAGATTATGGGGGATATGGAAGAAGCCTAGCTCCAACCCATACAGATCTAGACTTGCGGCGCACCGCCGTCCGGTTCAGCCTCACGCCCGCTCGATCAGTTTTCCTAGTGTAGCCTCCCCCCGGAACGCCAGGCGTGAGGCCACCTGGCAAGAATTCCTAATTAATTGAGCGAATGGTCAAAAGTGTCTGATATGACAAGGTCAGATTTAATTTGTCAAATCCTTCTACGTAACCTAATTTGCTTGTGTGGCAGCTGTCTGGTCGTTGTGATTTTTGTTCTACCTGCGTTATAAGTCTCCTTTGTGCGGAATAACGCGGGAGGGGACAGATGGCCAGGTCAGTTGGAGTGAGTAGCTGCGTGCAATGGGATGGGGCAAAGCTGGTGTGTTTCTTCTTTATGTCATCTTTTGCCTGCGTCAGGAGTTTGGGGTTTCCACGTGAGGACGTTCCTTTAGATTATACTCAGTGTCTGGGGAGCTGGTAGTGTTCTTTTGTACAGGGTGGAGGGAAGACATCAGAACCTGGTTATAAATCCAAGATCCCAATTTCCATTCCCGTGTCATACAAGTGGTGATACGAAAAGTTGTTGCCAACACCACTCATGGTGCTTTAGAAGATCTCCGCTTGGTTCTCATATCTCCTCCTACTACTGGAGCTCGGAGTTTTCTTTGCCGCCCGCAGTGAACCTACAGGACCCGGGGTCTCGTTCACAAACAACCCCCTCCCTCCCAAAAAAAGAATGTAATTGCGAGAAGCGTTAGATTCCTCAATAATGTGTATCGATAAAACATGCTTAGAAAAAACAACTGTCTAAAGTCACAAAAGGATGATCTCGAATATGCATCTTATCCAAAGGCCAAAATATCTAACTTAAATTTGAAGTATGAGTTGATTCTGCAGAATAAGCGAAGATCTAGAGCTGTATGTGTAGTTGAGGGTTTGAGGTGAGGACAAAGAGTGACCAGAGCCAAGGCCGTTGGATGTCCGACAGCAGCAACCTTTAATCCTTAGTACCGTTTGTAACGACGAGCAGAGCATTGGGGCATTACAGTGCTGGTTTTTGTGCCCTTTTTGGGATGTCTGGTCCTACAGAGTACAGTATTTCCCAGCGAACTGGATCTGTCCGGTTCTATAGCACCGTGAATAGCCCCCTGGGTCCCTCCCAATAAGACATATAGAAGTGCAATAAGAAAAATGATAAATGGAGACATCCCTCACGCCCCCGTGTAGATCTTTCACTCAGGATTATGTAAATGCCCTTTAGCTATGTGTCTTTGAAAGTGTTCTAGACTTTGTTCCGCCTGAATTAGTTTGTGTTTGTCCTCCCTCCAATTCAAGCAATTGCCCACCAAAATATTCTATGTCGTGCTGTCTAAGAGGACTCTAGACTTAACCTGAAAATGCCTTTTATGACCAGTAACCATTCGCTGCTCCCCCCTCCTAGGACCCTTCTTGTTCCTTGCCACGCCTTCCCGTCCCACCCCACCAGATGTCGGCGATTGCTCAAATCTTTTTCTGAACCCCTGTGCTCTCATTTTCTTTGTTGTGCATTCTCTGAGCCAGATCCATTTTGCCTCCCCCTTCACATACCCATCCTCTCCTCCCATCTGGCATCACTAAATTAGCCCTAGTATTAGTAAAGAAACCTAAGCGTGATCGCTGTCCGAGATTTTGTGATGGCGATCTTGCGAAGATGCATAGCTGATTCCCCATTTCCAATGAAATGTTCTTATACGTAATGGTCTTCAGTCTGCCTTTTCGGCGACTCGTTAGAAAATGGTGATCATTATAATACTAGGTATCACCAAGTTTGTATCGAACGTTGTTCCCAGATTCGCGATCGTGAGACATGGGAGGTCTTTTCTCCATCTTCCTGAGGTCTTCATAAATCAACTTAAGGTTTCTTTGCTTATAAAGGGTGAGGTTCTATAAATTTTTGCTTAGAGGTCTTATGATGTCGTCGCCTATATGGGTTAAGGTTCCCTTCCACTAGGTCTGTGGTCCCTCCTTGAGTTCCGTTCTTTTGCAGGTTCGTATGTTTGAGGTGAGGAAGGCCGTGACTCTTTGAAGTATCGTAAATAGTTCCAATTGCCAGTAATGCCATTCTCTCATTGGGGTGGTCACATACTGACCGCTTGATGCTGGCCATGGGTTAGAAGATTTCCTTTAAGCTGGGTTGTACCGCCACCCTTCTCCTTGTTCCCACCCGTTCTTCCTACCACGGACTATATCGCAGGTCCGAAAGCTACTTAATCCAACCGTGTTCTACCATTTGGGCCACTAGTGTCCTTAATTCCTGGTCCTTTCTGAGTCTTTTTCTTGTGTGCACTCCATTGAAGTAAAGAACCAACTCTCATATCCATCCGTACGACACATATAGGTAGTTTTGACCTCTTCTTTTCCAATTATGACTCCTTTAATACCCTTTCCTTTGCCGAGCTTATTGCTCTCAGCATAAGTCCCTTGCTTTACGATACGCACTCATATTGAGGAAGGAGTTGCCGTGGCATAGGGGGGCAGCTTGCGGGTTCAGCATACACTTTTAAGTGGAAGTCTGTTCCCTGTCATGTTCCGGCCATTTAGTGGATGACCTTATTCGGACATGTGGCTTGTACTCTGTACTATGCTTTTATGCATAACACGAAGGAATGATCCCTCCAATCCAATTCCTTCTAGACTTGGGTTAAGCAATTGAGGATGGCGGATTAGTCGTCAGAGAAAGCGTTGTTTCAGCATGCAAGTCTTAAGAGATTGGAATAGTTTGTGGATTTTGTCTTTCGATTCCGTTTATGTGTTTGATTATGTTATTGATTTTCATATGTTAAAACGAACAATCCCTGCATCTTTGGTATGCATCCAACTTGGTCATGATGGATTGATCTTCTTGATGTGTGTTCTGTATGCGATTTGCCTAGTATTGTACCCTGTATTAAGAATTTTTGGCCATGCCTTGTTTGTGATTCATGAGGTGAAGTGGGTCTAGTCTACATTGTCTGTCTTTTTAGTTGGTATCATATGTACACTGGTTTTGGTATTGAGGTGATGTTGGCTTCATAGACCTATGAAGGAATTTGGGAGAATTCCCTCTGATTGTATACTTCTAAAGCAGTTTCCAGGAAATAATGGTTGAGGTGGTCCCACCCTTTTTTTGTTTTGAAATGTTTTTATAGAATTCTGCTGTGAAGAAGTTGTGTGCCCCCTTAGGGCTTTTTTTCGTTGGAGGGCTTTTCTACCTTACCTCTAATTTCTCTGTTGGTTACTTGGTCTGTACTTAACGCTGCTGGGTGTCTAATTTCTTCGGCCACAACTGCTTTGGTGGGATTCCAGAGCATTTGTCAGATACTTCACCATGTTCTTTGATGGTTTTCTAAAACGTGGTAGGAAATAGTGTTTGTTTGCGAAGATTTCCATATAATTTCTTGATCTTTTCCTTTTCCATTGTGACATTTCCCTTTTCAACATAGATTGTATTGATTCTGGATTGTGTTTCCTTCTTTCGCGTTGTTTCGTCTGAACATCTGGGCTAGAGTTGGTTTGTCTATCTTGTTTATCTTTAAAAAGAACCAAACTTTGGGTTCATGACTTTTTTTGGTGTATCTGTGTCTTTGTTTTATTTCATTGATTTTTTTTTTTTTTTTTTTTTTTTTTTTTTTTTTTTTTATTTTTTCCTGTCTGCTGCGTTTAGCCTTCATCTGTTGTTGCCTCTCAAGTGCTTTTAGCTGTAGAGTGTTCGATCATTCACTTGTGCTTTTTTTTTTTTTTTTTTTTTTTTTTATTTCATTGATTTCTGCTCCCCCTTAGGACTGCTTTTAAGATATATCATAGGTTTTGTTGTATGGCATTGTCATTCTGTTCCAGGACTGTTTTTATTTTTTCTTATCTCTTCCGTGACCATTTATGATTCAAGAGTGTTGTTTATTTTCCATGTGTTCTTGTAGGGCAGGAAAGGGGGGGGGTTGTCCTTGGTGTGATGTTTGAGCTTCATTGCACTTGGCTGAAACCATTGCTTGCATGAAATTCTTCTCAATCTTTTTGTTATTTGTAGAGGTTTCTTCTATATTCCAGTATGTGGTCGATTTTTTGAGAATGCTCCATGGGATGCTGCGTAGAAAGTGTATTCTCGGTATTAGGCTGGGGAATGTTCAGTAGAGGTCTATTGAGGGTTCCATTTGGTGTATCATATCGTTCAGTTCTCCACAATTTTTGTTTCCTTCTTTTTCTGGGTTATTTTTTTGTCCTGTTGACCTATCCAAATGACTCATTGGGTATTGAAAGTCCCTTACTATGAGTGTGGTGGGGTTTGTCTGTGACTTGTGTCCTGGAGAATTGTCTTTCATAAGTTTGGTGCACCAGAATTTGGGGGCATAGTAGTGTTTCAGATATTGTGAAATCTTCTTGGGGGATTGTTCCTTTGAGGACAAGGTAATGCCTTCTTGTTCTTCTGGATTTCTTTACTTGAAGCTTACTTTTATCCACTATTAAAATAAGCAACACCTGCCTTTCTTTTTGGACCTTTTGCTTGGCATATTTTTTTCCATCCCTTCACTTCAAGTTGGTGCCTATCCTTGGAAGGTAAGATGTTTTTCTTGTAGACATCATATCGTTGGATTCTGTTTCATAATCCAGTATCACAGTTCTTATGTCTTTTGGATTGGGGAATTTTAGTCCATTAATAATTAAAGTTATTTTTGACTGAAGGTTTTGTTGATTCCTTTTTGCCTTATTATCAATTTTTGGTTTTGTTTAGGTTATTGCTTCTGCAGTTATGCTTTATTTATTCTCCTTTCCTAGTGGCCTGGGGTTTGGTTTGCTCATTTCTTTGTTCTTTGAATTGCTTCAAGTATTCTCTGAAAGGGTTGGTTTTCCGGGCACATTTATTCTCTTCAGGTTTTTACGTCATGGAAAGATTTTCCTCTCTCCCTTCCCACTATGATGCCATTTTTGCTGGGTCTAGTAACCTGGGCTGGCATCTATTGGCCCTCAACACTGGGAATGCTTTGCTCCAGGTCTTCTTGCCTTCATCGTTTGCAATGAGAAGTCGTTTTATTTTATTTCTGAAAGTGTTTTTTCCCCTTATATGTCACTTGTTTTTCTCTTTGTCACTTTAAGTTTTTGTCTTGTTTTGGGGTCTAGCATTTTAACTATGTATTGGCCATGGAGAATTTCTTTTCTGATCTTGTCTGTTGGATTTCTATGTTGCTTCTTGTATTCGTATTGTTCGTCCTTTTTTAGTTTGGGAAGTTTCATCTCTTATTCTGTTGAAGATCTGATCAATCCCATTCTCTGGGATTCGTCTCCTTCCTTCCTATTCTATTGGAGCGGGATGGTTTATCTTTTCATTTAGTGCACAGCTACGGGTTGTCATTTTTGTTGTATTGTGTAAATTTTTCATAATCCTGCCTTGGGTTTTTAGTTGTTCCTGTATTTCAGGACGTATTTTCTTTCTGCTTCCTCATGCTTGAGCTTTTCATTCCTTTCCTCTTGACATGGATGAGTGTTGATTTCTTTTCATTTCTTCTTCTGATTTCTTTAGTGTTCTATTTCTTCTTTGGAGCTTCTCAACTCTTCTTTTTGTAGCTCTTTTGTTTCGTGTTGGTTTCTTTTTCTTTTTTCATGGCTTTTGTGTTTTTTTTTTTTTTATTTGCCTTTACGTTGTCATTTCTCTCTCGGTCCTTCTTGAGTTCCTCATTCTCTTTCTCTATTCCTTTTATTTGTTCGATTATGATCTTGTAGTATCTTAAGTATGTTCCCCAAATTGTGTTTCTTTGTCTGTGTCCTGGGGCATCCCCAGACGGGATTCACTGCAGGAGTCTTCCATAGTGGTTGGTACGCTTCGGGTGGGATTATCCTTGCACCCTTCCAGTTTGTAGTCTCTCTTCGCGATCCTGGCATATGGCCTTCTCCTGCTGCTTGCCTGTATTCCAATGTGAGTCCTAAATGCCTCTTCACTGTGTTGAAGGCTTGCTTTGCTTGCCTCCTTCAGATGCCTTCATAATCCCAGTTGGTGGGGGGGCTCTTCAGCCCATTCCCCGATACCTTCTGCTGGGCTCAGGAGATCTCAAATCTCAAGAGTCACACAAGCGTGCCATTAATACCGGCTGGGAGGATGACTCCACCCCCACAGCCACTAGATCTAATCAAGCCAAAGACCACACCTTTAATCCCAGCTGGGAGGATAACTCCAACCTCACAGCCACAAAGACCAATCAAATCAAAGACAGCAGGACCAAAGGATCAACAATCAGCTCGCCAAGGCCTCCAGTTCCTACCTGTCTCTCCCTCTTCCTTCCGCTGGGCTCAGGAGATCTCAAATCAGGAAAAGGATTTTGAAAGAGATTTGCAGACATAACAAAGGCACTCCTGGGCAGGTTTGGGGTGCATGCACTCAGTGTCCATAGCTTTCTGCTCTAACACTCTGACTTAGTAAACGGTGTAACCTCAGCAGCAGCCCTGCCCATAGGAAATCTAGGAAAGCCCTGGGCTTTGGTGTTGAGCATCTGTAATTTTAATGCAGGATATCCTGTGGATAAATCCTATCATGTATTGAATATTTATGCTTAACCATATGCATTTATCTTTATATGCTTATGAATTATACTTTGATATAATTTTTATTCAGAAATGGAAAATACCGGGAGGCAGAGCTCTGTGAGATTGAGGTTAGCTAGTCTAGAGAGTGAGATGCAGGCCACTTGTGGCTACAAGGAGACTCTCTTTCCTAAATAGATAAATAAATGAATAAATAAATAATCCCCCAAACCACCCCTCAAAAGGACCTACAAAAAAGCAAAATAGTATCAAGATATTTTTATTGAATTCTTGGAATTGTCAATATATTTTTATTGCATTTAGATTCCCTGACCTAATTGCTCCTCTCTTTACTACTCCTTGCCCAATTTAATGTATTTTACATGTAAAGTGTGTGTGCACATTGTTGTTGTTTGTGTGTGTGTATGTGTGTGTGTGTGTTTGCATGATAAAGCCCACAGACTCTGATTTGTGCTTGAAATTTCTTTCAGTGTGGGTCCATTCATTGGAGACTGGTAAACCTACCAAGAGTCACATCCTTGAAAGGGACAGACCCTCTCTCTACCCCCCTAGGCAGCTGTGGGTTGTCAGTAGTTCCTCAGGTAGGGTTGGCACTTCTTACCTACTTCCTCATATGTGTGCTAGAATTTTGTCTGGCTTGAGCTTGCGTGAGATTTGTCCAAGCTGCCCATTGCTGTGAGTTTATATGACTAAATGACCAGCTGTCTAGAAAACTCTTGCCTTATGCTCATGCACCACCTCTGGCCCTTACAATCTTTGTCCTCTTCACAAGGATCCCTGAGCCTTGGGAGGCAGAAATTTGATATAAATGGCGTATTCAGGTATAAGAACTGTGCATGCTCTTGTTCTCTGCACTTTGGCCACATGGATGCTTTTGTGGTAATCACCATCTGCTGCAGAAAGAAGATTCTTTGGTGAGAGTTGAGAGGTGCATTAATCTATGGGTAAAACAGCTCATTAGGTGTCAGTTTTATACTATATCTATTGGGCAAAAAACAAGATTAGGCTTTCCCCTATGTCTCATGATGTGTCTTGTCTCAAGTTCTTAGGCCTGGTATCAATATCAGGTATTGGTTAAGTCCTATGAAATGGTTGGTTACTCCCATAATATTCATTGGGCCAGTGGATATGTCTTGCCAGGCCAGTTATAGCTGGCAGGATTCACAAGTGGGTAAGGTTGATGATTAATTTTCTGTTCAGGTAAGACATACAGTACTTTCCAGCATATAAATGCTATACAGTAGAAATGAAGTTTGGAGTAAGAACCAGCACCTATGAGGTAGGGGCAGGCAGATATGTGTGAGTTCCAGGCCAGCCTGGTCTTCACAATTCGTTCCAGGCTAGTCAGTGTTGCATAGTGAGACTGAGATAGAACTGTAACTTTTTCTTTTTAAAAAATTTTTATTATATATATTTTTTATTTTGTACAAGATTATGTTACTAATCAGATCTAGATCCGTGTCCCCCACCCTACACCCCCACCCCACCAGAGCTCATGCATTCAGCCAAACATGCTTTTCAAAATTCTCCATGTGGAAGTTGACTGTTTTGAGCAGAAGTTCTACATTTTCATTGGTATTCAAAGCAATTGGTTTATTATAGATGAGTCATTAAAATTTTTACCCCAGTCAGTTCCCTCCTCTGCACTTTCCAATTTACCTTGCTTCTCTGATTGGTTCCTCTTCTGCTGCTGCAGAGATGTATAGCAATTTCAAGATACAACGGACAAATAAAATCAAAATTCTAGTTCTCAGACCCTGGAATTGATGCTAGTTAAAACTTTCAGGCTGAAATTAACACAAAAGACAAAACCATTGCTTTTAAACATTATCTTTGCTAAAATACTGGAAAGAAGTTTCTTAAGATATGAAAACTGGTCTTTCAGTCTTACCTATGTTATCAAATAACTATCATTGGCTCAACTCACCCTCTCTTGCTCATTTTTTTCCTGATTAAACCTAGTCCCAGGTACCGTATGGTGTGCAGGAAGCAGTGTGCTAGCTTTGGTGAGCGTCCTTATGTAACAGGTCTGGGGATGCAATCAGCAACCCATAAGTCTGACACTGGATAATTATCAAGAAGAGGCATTTATTAAGGGCTGATCAACAAGTGCATCACCACCCAAACTTGGGATTTCAGAATGTGGCCTCCATTTAGCACTCTGAAAGCATATATAACCAGAAACCATATCCTGAAATGTTGGGAGGGGGAAATGGGTATGTGCAGAAAAGTCTGTTCTGAACTTGTGGTTATGCTTGGGGTTTGTCTGAAGCAAGCAAGCAAGCAAGCAAGCTACAAAGTCAGATTTCCTGCTGTTATTAGCAATAACAATAGTTTCAACACGACAGGTCTAGGCTCCAGATGTACAGGAACACTGCCCCCAAGGAAGCAGTCTGTTTATTTTTAAACTCCCAGGAAACTTCTACCTCCTCTGTCCTCAACATAGAATATTTTACCACGACAATTATCAAGTATCAAACAGTTTATTCATAGCAGTAGTCTTAATGTATCATATTTAATTCCCCCTTGGACACCCCCAGAGTCAAACCCTTGACACTTCAGTGGTACCTGTGTATAATGAGACCTGAAGACTGTGGGAATGGAATTTTGTCTGTGGCTTGGAGCAAGGACTTGTAAGACCTGTCCTGGAAGATCTCTGGTTATCTGATATTTCTGTGGGCATTCAGAATTGCCTCTGTTAATTATCTGTAGCAGGAAGATTCGGGATATTACAATAATTCTTGCTTCTCCCTATCTCTGCAAAGTTCCAGGCCCCTTTCCTTGAGGCATTGAGCAAAATGTCACACCTCTAATTACCTGTCACACAAACCAGAGCTCTGCAGCCCCCTGATTAGAACCAAGGTGGCTCACCCTTCCCACCTAACCCCCAATTCCTTGCCCAGAGCACAGTAGACTTCAATATATAGACCTCATTGACAGAAAATAAATGGAGTTACTATCTTCCTGGCTCTCTGGGTGTGAGTCTGCTCATTTTCCACAGATGATCTCCTGTGGTTTTTCCCTCCCTGCTTCTTGTCAAAGCTAAGCCTACAGACTATTGGCCTGCAAGCAGGAGACAAGTCCTGGAGCTGAGCTAAGAAGGGAAGAACAGCATGTGGAATGTGATCACACGTGACTCAAAGACATTGAATAATGACAACTGGTGCTGCCAACGTGGCTACTTTCCACCAATGGAAGAAGGAAACAAGGTATTCCTCAAGTGTTTTCTTAGCCCTTGATTTCCCCCATCTGAGGGAAATCTCAGAGGGTTTTACCATTGAGACAGGGAGATACACCCCCAAATCAGGATAGACCTGACCAGCTGTGGTATGTCTCCATTTAATTTAACTCTTTTCCCACAAAAGATTAATCTTTGAATCTGCTTTAAGTCTCTGTCCTCTATATGGCCAGCTCAGCACATCTCCCTAGAATTCTTCTTCCTGTGAGGTTAGTCATTTGAACTGTCTCTTTCCCTAACCACTAGCATTTCCTACCTCTCTTTATAAGTCACTGTCCTCTATGTGGCCAGCTCCATGGAATTCCCATTTCTCTTTATCATGGGTAACAAACAGACACATCATGAAGACCCACAGGCTAAGAAAATGATAGCTCCTCAAGAGTCGAAGAGTTAAAATTTCCAAGTGGGAATCTGCCTCCTTTTGGAGTGAGACTCTTAATATTGCCCCTTGTATGTCCTCTGCAGACTTATGGAGTTCAGAATCCTAGATGCATGTGGTACAGAATGCTAGACAGTGAGAAAATGCTCTGGCATCTCTCCTGTTCTTGCCACTATTGGCCATGGTGAGAAAATACTTAGGGCCTTTTCACCAAACCACGCCAGGTAAGGATAACAAAATTAAATTGCATAACCCCTCCTCCCAAGAACCTGCTAAAATTCCCCTTGAGAACCCCAATAAAATTCCCTCTGAAAACCCCCAAGCTCCAGACACAGTAAAAATAGAACAGGATAATTAAAACATTCAAGCTACTAGCCTTAACCTTTCCCCCAATTATCAGCCATTCTCTCTCAATGGGCGGGGAGAACCTCCACCCTCAATCTCTTCCCTCTCTGCTACAGAAAAATTGTGCCAGATTCGGGACAACCCAGATCTTCAATTACAGGCGTTCCCTGTTACTGTAGCTCCAACTTGGGTTCATCCTCTAAACTGGTACCAGTTCCAGGCAGGTGAGTTGAAAGAACTCAGGCAAGCAGTCAGAGAAGTTGGTGTCCAGGCATCATGCACAATGTCCATTCTCCAGAACTTTGGCGCTTCTCTTAATATTCCCCAGGACTGGAGAGATATCTGTAGATCTTCACTTCCAGATCTGCTTTTACTATGGGAAGCACTGTAGAGAGAAGAATGTCTCCAACATGTTCAGAGAAATCAAGGGCAACCTAATATAGACTGGGATTAAAAACAGCTCTTTGGAGAAGGAGATTTTAGCACAGAGACACAGCAGGCTGGACTGGCCCCAGGCTACTTTGACCAGATCTGCCTTTGTGCCTTATAGGCATGGGAAAAAATTGCACCACCCTGAATCCAACGCCAGTTCCTCCTTATTATTTCCTGGGCAAAAATCCGAGGAACCCCCGTCTGACCTTATCTTAAGAACTAAAAGCAGCCTAGAGAGAAAGATCCCCAACACTGCAGCCAGAGAAATCCTCCATAAAAATATTGTTTGGGAGTGAATGAATTCAGAATGCAAGCAAGCATTTCAGGCCTTAAAAGATGACCATTATGACAGATGGGTAGTGGCAACTCAGAACGTGGGCACAGCCTCCCACAAAGCTAATTACCTACCTCAAGCCTTTGCAGCTGCTGTTGCCACAAATGAGAAATGTTTTAACTGTGGAGACAGAGGTCATTTGGAAAAGACAGTGCCTGAAAGCACCAGTCTCTCCCAGAGGTCCTCCTGAAACCCCCCCCATGCATTTTCTGCCCCCAGTTTAAAAAAGGATACCATTAGAGGAAAGATTGCAGCTCAAACTATGATAAAGATGGCAAAAAAATGCCATCTTTGAACTCCTAGGTGGGCAGGCCCTAGCCCAGTGAAAAAATGGGGAAAAGGAGTCAGTGCATGCCCTCTGGTCAGTGCCTATTTCAGAAGGCTCACATCCTGCATTTATGATTAAAATTGGGGGGAGGCCTTTTAAATGTTTGATAGATACAAGGGCAGAGAGAACCATTATAAAACAGCAGGAAATACCCCCTGCCTGGCCCTTGCTTCCAGGACCTAACTTCTAGGAATAGGAGGGCCCTCACAGTCTTACATAACTAAAAATGTTTACACCTGGGAGGACCCCGATCGAAACACGGGTCAGATTCACCCATTAATAGCACCTACTAATATCAATCTACTAGGGCGAGATATTCTGGAGGCTTTGGATGTGGAGATTGCCACTCCAAATGAGAACAAAGATGCCCAGACAGCCATTTAACTGGGGTAAAAATGCCTCCATCATCTCATCAAGAAACACATCCAATCCTGAGGGTCATTACAGAATATGCTCCCCCTTCTCTTGACTGGAAGTTAGATGATCCAGTCTTGATTGAGCAGTGGCCCTTACCTGGGGAGAAATTACAAGCTTTCCAAGACTTACTCAAGGAGCAGTTTTCATTGGGACACATCTGTCCATGTCAAAGTCCCTGGAACACCCCTGCATTTGTCATAAAAAGGCAACAGGACATTGGTGTCTCTTACAAGACCTGTGAATCATTAACAGAACTATGCATATATGGGGTCTCTGCAGAGGGGTCCCCCCCTTGCCTCTACTGTCCCAGCTAATACCCCTCTGCTAGTCTGAGATACCAAGGACTGTTTCTTTTCAATTCCCCTTCATGCTGAGGATTGCAAGTGGTTCACTTTCTCAGTGTCTTGTTTCTTCTTTTCTGCTCTAATTAAAACACTTGCACTACAGGTTTTGGGAAAGCTCTGGCAAACTGACGTTACACACATAGCTTCCTTTGGAAAAGAAAAGTGTGTATTTGTCACCATGGACGCTTATTCCAAATTTATTTGGGGTACTACCCACATGGGAGAGAAACCCAAGGACCGTACTGCCCACCTTCTTTCTACATTTCCTACCATGGTCATTCCCAAACAGATTAAAACAGACAATGGACCAGCGTTTGCTAGCTCTCACTTTAAATCATTTTGTCAATTATGGAATATTGCACATCATACAGGTATCCCCCATAACCCACAGGTACAAAGCATCATAGAGCGGACCCATCAGGTCCTAAAATTCATTTATTAAAACAAAAGATGGGGAAATATCTTCCTAACATCCAGCTGGCCATTGCATTGGTAACTCTAAATCTCTTTAACATTTACAGAAATTCAGAATGTCCAGCCATAGTCAGACATTGACAGACACCAAGCACGGTTCCTCAAATACTTGTCAGATGGAAAGAACCCCTAGACAATCAGTTCAAAGGACCTGATCCACTGTTAACAACTGGGAAGGGCTTTGCTGCATCTTCCCAAAGGATTGACTGAGACCCATTTGGATTCTAGCCAGAAATGTCAGATTCATCTGCACCGACCAAAAAGATGACACACCTGTCGCACTGGAAAACTTTTCTGGCTCCTCACTTCTCCAAAATCCATGTGTCCCCTCTCTGCACCCCATCTGCCTTCCTTTTAGCTGCTCTCATAATAGTTTAAGCTAGCTCTATCTCTGCCCAGCCCATGACCAGACCACTGACTTGGATCCATGTCTCGTGTTTTTTTTTTTTTTGTTGTTGTTGTTGTTTGTTTGTTTTTGTCAGAGAAACTTGGGAAGGAATAAATCAGGTAGTTGGAACCAGTGACTGTCATTGCAAGGCTGCAGCAAGGCAATCACAATCATAATCACTGTGTTTCCCAATTCCACCACTACCTCTCAGGCACCATTTATCTGCTTCGCCCATCTTAACAAAGGACAGTGTTTGCAAGAAGCTGATACTTATGGCAGTTGCAGATTCTAGTCTTGCAGGTTGGAGAGTGTTTGCAGCCCAAGAAGCCTGTTTCAAATCCAAAATAACTAGTTTAAAATTAATATGCAGGACCCTTTGAGTGACTGTTGGAGAGGTGGAGTACAGGGAAAACTCTATCCTTACAGCAATGCCTGATACCCTGTGGCAGATATCCAAAACTCTCACCAGGTTGTTCTAACTACTCAGCCTATCCTCACTCTCCCACATTCTGTTACAGGAATCCAAAATGGAAGGAAAGCTGCAGTCCACTGTAACATGGCCCCAGTACATTGAATATGCCAGAGATCTTCTCAATTACACCATCCACCCTAAAGTCACCCTTTGTTTTTCTGTGCATCTCTTATGCACCCTCTTTTCACAGCCATTCCTTCTAATGCCTCTTTATAGGAATCTGCCTCCATGGAGACAAAGCCGGTGTTTCATGGCATTTCTCTCTTTGACCGATTCACTACACTTCCTCTTTATTTAGGAAGAGCCACAGCAGCCCCAGAACCCAGGTGCCACTGAAGTGTTCCTCTCGACAGGACTCTGTATGTGTCAAATTCCCATTCTTTCTCTGGTGTGATAGCACAGCATCCCTCTGTGCAAATGCCACTGGTTCTGGAATTTGCCCGTAATTTTCACTCCCCAGCTCTTCCTTTATGAGAAGGAGGAAGTCGCTTGGATGTTGCGACCAGACCCAGACCATCAAAAGATAGAGATACTCATCCCACTTCTGGTCAGCCAAGGCATCATTTTCTCTACGGCAGTGATGGGAACTGCAGGCAGAGCCCTAGTGAGGGTTTACAGCATGGACTTCTAAAATAAGCATGAGGAGGCAATGGCATCCACAACATATAGTCTTGAATCACTCCAGAGACAGATAACTTCTCTGGCCCAGGTGGTGATGCAGAACCAGTGAGCCCTCGACTTGTTAACTGCAGAAAATGGGGGAATCTGCTTGTTCCTGGGGAGGAAAGCTGTTTTTATTTAATTGAGTCTGGTACTGTTGAGCAAAATGTTAAAACTCTAAAAGACCTCAAGAAAGAACTCCGTGATAGATGCTCCCCACAACTTTCTGTCCCATGGTTTTCCAACCCTCTGACTACATGGTTACTTCCCTTACTGGGACCCATTTTCACCCTAGGAGTACTCTTGATTATTGCACTCTATGTCCTCTGGTTTATCAAAAACCGAATCAATACACTCACTGAGGTCACAGACAAGACTGTTCTAGTCCAATACCAGGCTATCCCAGGGCACCCCTAGAGGACTTTAACATTCCTGCTCCATTTTAATGAAAAAAACAAAGGATGGGTTGTGGGAATGGAACTTTGTGTGTGGCTTGAAGCAAGGACTTGTAAGACCTGTGCTGGAAGATCTCTGGTTATCTGATATCTCTGTCGGCATTCAGAATTGCCTTTGTGCATTATCTGTAGCAGGAAGATTCGGGATATTACAATGATTCTTTCTTTTCCCTATCTCTGCAAAGTTCCGGGCCCCTTCCCTTAAGGCATTGAGCAAAATGTCACACCTCTAGTTACCTGTTGCACAAGACAGAGCTCTGCAGCCCCCTGATTAGAACCAAGGTGACTCACTCCTCCCTTCTGCATGCCTCCCACTTCCTTGCCCAGAGCTTGCAGGCAGGAGACAAGTCCTGGAGCTGAGCCAAGAAGGGAAGAACAGTGTGTGGAATGCAATCACGCGTGACTCAAAGACATTGAACGACAACAGAGGACCATCAATTTGATTGATCCC
Source organism: Rhizomys pruinosus (assembly GCA_009823505.1). NCBI lineage: Eukaryota > Metazoa > Chordata > Mammalia > Rodentia > Spalacidae > Rhizomys > Rhizomys pruinosus. The sequence continues at coordinate 1,065,928 of VZQC01002209.1, forward strand.
AGTCCTGAATTTATGTATCTTTTAAGAGCATTTATACAAGAACATGAGGAAGCAATGTTAGTGGTTCTGCCATAGCTGACAGCAGTGTCATTAACTAGGGCATATTAGAGAACAGAGAAGTGAAACAAATTTTTATTCTTTTTGGGCTTTTTCTTGGTCTGCAGTGTTGGATTGAGCTAGTGACTGTTTATTGCAAATAATCCCAGAATGGTTAGAATAAAAACAAAATTTTCCCAAGGCCTTGGAGTCCTACTTGCTCTGCCAGTAAGAAATCCAATCCCCTATCATACTGTAAGACTGAAATCCAATCCCCTATCTTACTGTAAGACTACTTTGCCAGGGAGTCAAACTGTTCTTCTAATTCTGAACTGCTGTTTTCAAGTGTGTTAAATCTATATCAGTTTGTCCAGTCTTCTGTATTTGATGTCATCGTCACTACCCCTGTTATACCTAAGGAGAAAGCACCTGTTTTAGTGGCCCCTGTTTCTATTAATATTGGTACTTTAAATTGAACTCTTTTTCTGTCTGAGAGGACAGTGTCTGTTGGTACAGGTGTTGTCTTTTCACAGTCCCATTGTGTGTGTTTGTGTGTGTGTGTGTGTGTGTGTGTGTGTGTGTGTGTGTATGTAAACAGGCTAACCAGAATGCAGAATTTAGGGGTCTTATGCAGGCCATTAACACATTTGTACAAATAAAATAGCTGATATTTATAGGATGATTTAGAATAGTACCTGGAGTATAAGAGGTTCAAGCATTAGGGTCCAGTGGCAGTGGGTATTTTATTATGTTGATAGTTTTGCATTTTGACTTAGAAGGTGAGTTCGTTAGGTCATGAATTTGTTTAAGTGTCAGGGTTTTAGCAAGGGAACTGCCTACTTGGTTTCCTCAGGGACAGAGGTTAAGTGCTTCATTGTGGGATATGGGTTCAAAAAGAGTCTTATCACAGTCTAGAGCTAAAGCTATATAGCAAGGTAAGTCGGGAGGGATGAAAAACCAACAGCCCATGGTAAGTAACATTTGGATTAGTTGCCTTAGCAAAAGTATATATAGTTTGTAACATAGTCATTAAGGAAAAAGGGGGTGGCAAGGGTGTAATAGGGAGGGAGTGTGGGAAAACTTAGTTAGAGTGGGTTGGATTCTAAGCCAATGGTACCTCCCTGGCCACACACATGGGGTGGGATCTAGGCCAATGGTACCTCCCTGGCCACACACATGGGCTGGGGTGTAGTGACAAATTGAGTCATGATGGATATTTAAGCAGACATGTTGGAATAAACTCTCTGCGTTTGAACCTCAACCTGCCTACACGTGGTATGCTTTCCTGCACGGGCTTTCCACATGGGTAGTCCTAGGATTAAGTGGGCTCTGCCAAAAATCCTGGCGGCGACCCCACAAGGGAGGAAGGAGGAGAGGGATTAACATAATGGCTGATACACCCCAAATTCAGTATAATAAACATTATTTTTTATTTATTACTTTTTATGTGTATGAATGCACTGTCTGCATGTAGGCTGGTGTGCCCGGGCCGTCCAGTGCTGAGGAGGTCAGAAGAGGACGTGGGATTCCTCTGGAACTAGAGTTAGAGATGGTTATTAGCCACCATGTGGGTGCTGGCAATTGAGGCTGGGTCCTCTGCAAGAGCAGTCAGTGCTCTTATCCACTGAGCCATCTCTCCAGACCCTATAATAAGCATTATTAAAAGTGCTTAACCTGCTTTAGTCTTAAATTTAGTGTATCTTCAGATGTTCTGGAGATGGTCCACTTTTCGGGGGCTGAGCTGTCCAATTCTGTGTCTGTTACTCATTTGACTTGAGAGTGATGGATCCACGATCTGATACCATCTACGTTGATGGTGGTTGGAGTTGTCAGAATAACTAAGTGAGGACCTTTCTAACAAGGAATAATGCATCAGTCCTATGTCTTTTGATCTAATCCTTATCTCCTGGCTGGAAAGTATGCAGGTGAGTTGGAAGACTTTGGAAGGTAGCCTTGAGGGAGGAGGCTACCACCTCCTGAGTAAGCTGCAAAGCTTGCAGAGATGGAGCAGTTGTTGATTAGAAACTTCAGTTATGAATTCTATTTCTATTCAAGGAAGAATGAGAGGAGGCCCCCCAACAAGGATCTCCAGTGGAGTTAAACATCTTACTTATGGGGTACACCAAGCCCTTAGAAGAGCAAAGGGAGGAGCCCCACTCATCCATCACTTGTCTCAGGTTAATTTAGTTAAGGTCTCATTCAAGGTCTGATTAATTCTCTCTACCTATCCTGAACTCTGTGGGTGGTAGGCACAATGCAATTTCTAATTTATCCCCAGAATGGTCAGAAATAACCTGTGTAACCTTTGAGAAAGATGCAGGCCCATTATATGAACCTATAGATAAGGGTAATCCAAACCTGGGCCCAATTTCACTTAGAAGCTTCTTTGCTGTTATTGGAGCTATTGCTGTCCTAGTAGGGAAAGCTTTACCCATCCAGAAAAGGTGCTTACCAAAACAAGTAAATACCTGTATCCATACTGTCCTGGTTTTACTTCTGTGACATCTATCTCTCAGTGCCTGCCTGAGCTTTAGCCTCATTCTTTGACCCCTAGAAGTACACATTGTCAGAGGAAGTGTTGGTTTGCTGGCAGGCCTGGCATCCAGAGACAAAGTTCTGTGTTACTTGATCCATTTTTGTAAAGAACATCTTTCTAATAAGATTGGTTAATTGTGTCATCCCAAGGTACGTCATCCATGGAGTTGGTGCACTAAATGCCGGCCCAGTGCTTGCGGTTCTACTACCCTCTCATCTGGCAGTGGAAGCTAGCCACAGGACATTTTTCCAGCATTCAGATTTGCAACAGCTTTTAAGTCATTCTAGGAGTATTGAGGCTCTTCCAGTAAAATAGGTTCTGTCTTAGAAGCAGCTTCTTTAATTTTCAGATTTTTATTATTTTTTTTCTTTTCACAGGAAAACAAAAACTATACAAAATGGCAATTACAGAACAAAGCAACAATAAGAAAAAAGTGAGGGATTTCCATTTCTTATTCTGCTGAAATAATCAATGGGGGAGGGGCTTGATATGTGCTTCTTTTTTTTCCTTCTTTCTTATTTTCCTGCTCTTTCAGGGCTACCAGAAGTATATGTGTTTACTGGCTAGTCCAAGAAGCCTTGAGTTCTCAGCTGAGAAAGAGTCTGGTTAATTTGGGGGGATCTCATCCCTAAACTACCCAATCAATTTCTAGCTCCTGTTTACTTAGGTTATCCTCTGAACTTTTCAGCTTGTCTGGCCATGAAAGCCAGCAACTCTTTAGCTAATTGGGTGGTCATCAAGGCTAAGAACCTCCATACATAGGTTTGGCCATGCATAGGGACTGTGGAGGCCAACAGCTTCAAGATGGTTCTTGGCTGTGTGGTTATCAACACTTCAGCTGAGGGATAGGCCATGAAGCCATCAGCTTTGAAGTCACTTGTTGGCTGTATGAGACTACCAGTTTTGTAGCCATGGAGCCATCAGTTCTGGTAAAGGTGTGGTTAGGAGGTCATCAACCTTATGACTGGCCACGGGGCCAGCACCCTCCTTGACAGGGGGAGCTTATGATTTCTGGCACTGTTCTAGTTTGTCTTCCATTGCTGTAACAAAACACTCTGACCAACACCAAATTGGGGAGGAAAGGGTTTATTCAGCTTACATCTCCTGGGTCACAGTTCATCACTCAGGGAGCCCAAGGCAGGAATTCAGGGCAGGAACCTGGAGGCAGAAGCTGAAGCACAGACCATGGAGGAGTGCTGCTTACTGGCTTGCTCCCCTGGCTCATGCCCAGTCTGCCTTCTTTTTTTTTTTTTAATTTTTTTATTAATTTTATTTATTTCTGTATGTTTATGAATGTACTGTCTGCATGCAAGCTTGTGCACCTGTGTCGTGCAATGCCACAGAGGTCAGAAGAGGGTGTCAGATTCCCCTGGAACTGGAGTTCTCCTGGAATTGGAGTTTCAGTTGGTTCTCGGCTGCCATGTGGGTGCTGGGGATCGAACGCAGGCCCTCTGTAAGAGTGGTCGGCACTCTTTACCGCTACAGCCTGCCTTCTTACACAGTACACAACAACCTTCCCAGGGTGGCACCACTCTTTGTGGGCTGGGACCTTCACACTGCTCAACTATCAAGACAATACTCCACAGATGTGGCCACAGACCAATCCAATGGAGCCAATTCCCCAATTGAGGCTCCCTCAACCCAGGTGTGTCAAGTTGACATTAAAGCTATCCAGTACAGGGGCCTGTATGTAAAACATACAACAGTTTGGTGAGTTCAAACCCCTGGGATGGGAAGTCTTGCCTGCTTTTCTTAAGGGGCCTCTCTTTTAGACTAAGCAACTCTGGGACATTGTCTTCCAATGTGCCCTCTGGCTCCCTGCTAGTAATCTATTCTAATTTATTAAAATTCACCTGGGACACCTCCCAGCCCAGGAACAAAGGCTGCCCAGAATTTAAATTATGACATTGTATAAATCCAGAACTTATACTGTAAGTTTATAAAAATCTTCCAGGCAGTGCAAACCACAGGCCTGACTGCAGACAGCTAGCTTGTGTCCCAGCACTCTAGCAAAACCAATTTGGCTGCCACAGCCTAATCCTAAACCAAAGAAAAAAAAATGGTTAAATAGATTTTTTTCTCCAGCTTTTCAGAGAAAAACAAACATTTAAATTCCTCTGCCTTGCTACAGTGAAACAGTAAAGTAGCTAAGCCCCGGCTATTTAAGTCGTTCTAATGCTAATTAAGGCTTTCCACACCTTTCTTAGATCCCCTGAAGACCCAGGAAACACCCACTTAACATTTCCAACAAGGATTGTATCCAAGAATAAAAAAAAATTCCAGAAAACTTAGATTTGCTCTTATGCAGTATATCAGGTCTAACTTAATTGATTATTGTTCTAAGAGGTAAAAAAAAAAGTTACCGTAGGCAATTAAATCCTAATGGGAGACATCACAGCCACATGATTTGGCTGTTCACTTAAACATTAGCATTTCCAAAATAACTGTGACCTGTATGATCTTGCCATCAACTTAATGCAATCATAAGTATTTAATCAAATATTCTAACCTTCTTGCAATTTGTTTTGGTTTTCATTTTAGATTCTTAATGAGATTATAAAAGGACAAAAGAATCTAACACAGTCTTTATTTCTCTGTAACTAATGTAATGCATTTTTATGTGAAATTGAAAAAGGTAATACTAAACTTATAACAAAGTTTTATCATTGTTTTGACATGTTTTGAGATAGAATTAGTTTACATTTTAGTTTCTTGAATGGTATAGCTACTGGATTTTAAAGTTGACTGTTTGACCCATAATATGTGAAGAAACTGAAGATGTAATAAGAAACCCCCCAACAACGACAACAACAACAAAAAGCCCAGGCACAGATGGTTTCAAGGCAGAATTCTATAAAACATTTCACAAAGAATTACAACCATTGTTACTCAAATTGTTTAGAAGGATACAGAGGAAATTCTTCCAAATTCCTTCTATGAAGCCAGCATCACTCTAATACCAAAACCAGGCAAAGACACAACCAAAAAGGAGCACTATAGACCAATCTCATCAATGAAAACAGATGCAAAAATTCTAAACAAAATACTTGCAAATCACATACAGACACACATCAAGAAGATTATCCAACATAACCAAGTTGGATTCATACCAGAGATGCAGGGATGGTTCGACATACAAAAATCAATAAATATCATCAAAGATATAAATGGACTGAAAGACAAAAAACTCATGATCATCTCAATTGATGCAGAAAAATCCTTTGACAAAATCCAGCATCCCTTCATGCTTAAAGTCATATAGGGAATTGGAATGGAGGGATCGTTTCTCATTGTAATCAAAGCCATATACAGGAAACCCACAGACAATATCATCCTAAATGGGAAGAAAATAAAAGCATTCCCTTTAAAGCCAGGAACTCAGCAAGTCTGCCCCCTGTCACCACTCCTCTTCAATATAGTGCTTGAAACACTTGCTAGGGCAATGAGGCAAGAAAAGCAAATTAAAGGACTGCTAATTGGAAGAGGAAATCAAGCTATTCATATTTGCTGGTGATATGATTGTTTACTCAAGGGATGCTAAAAACTTCACCAGAAAACTCCTAGAAATGATCAGTAAAGTGCCAGGATGCAAAATTAACCTAGAAAAATCAGTAGCCTTTCTTTACACCAACAACAAGCAACTGGAGAAGGAATTCAAGGAGACCTTCCCACTCACAATAGCCTCAAAAACACTAAATACCTAGGAACAAACCTAAACAAAGATACCAAAGATCTCTACAACCAAAAAATTAAACCCCTGAAAAAGGAAATTGTAGAAGACATCAGAAGATGAAAAAACCTCTCATGCTCATGGATTGGGAAAACTAACATAGTAAAAATGTCCATTCTACACAAACTCTTGTATAGATTTAATGCGATTCCTATTAATATCCCCCAGAGTTTGTTCACACGCTTGGAAAAAGAGTCCTTAATTTCATTTGGAAAAACAAAAGACTCCGAATAGCCAAAACAACCCCAAGCAAAAAAGAGCAATAGAGGGGGGATCTCTGTACCAGACTTCAAACTCTACTACAGAGGAATAGTCATAAAAACAGATTGGAATTGGCACAAAAATAGACCTGTTGAGCAATGGAACAAAATCAAAGATACAAACTTGAGCACATACAATTTCAGCCATCCCATATTTGACAAGGGAACCAAGAAGACATAATGGAGGAAGAACAGCATCTTCAGCAGGTGGTATTGGCAAAACTGGATCACCACTTGTAGAAGAATGAAATTAAACTCCTACCTCTTACCCTGAATAAAATTCAACTCCAGATGGATTAAAAACCTCAACGTGAAACCCAATATTCTGAATGCAATAGAGGAAAAAGTTGGCAGCAGACTATAAGACATAGGCATAGGAAAAGTCTTCCTAAATTGGACCTCAGCTGCACAAGAATTAAGGTTGACAATTAACAAATTGGACCTCATTAAACTCAAAAGCTTCTGTACATCAAAAGAATCAATCAAGGAAGTGAAGAGAAAACCCACAGAGTGGGAGGAAACGTTCACTGTAGATACATCTGAAAAAACATTGATTCCAAGAATATATAAACTACTCAAAAAACAGGAAGAAAAAAAACAGATGACCCAATCAAAAGACAGAGCAAAAAACTAAACAGAGACTTCAAAAGTGAAGAATTAGAGATGGCTGAGAAACGTCTTAAAAAGTGTTCAATGTTGCTAATAATTAAGGAAATAAAAATTTAAACTACTTTAAGATATCATCTTACTCAAATAAGTCTGGCTAGGATCAAGGAAACAAATGATACTAAGTGCTGGATAGGATGTGCGGAAAGTGGAACACTCATCCTTTGCTGGTTGGAATGTATACTTGTACAGCCACTATGGAAAGCAGAGTGGAGAACCTTTGGAAGACTTGGAATGAACTTGCCACCTGACCCAGCCATACCACACCTGGGTATGTACCCACAAGTCTCATCTTACCACAGAGATACATGCACAGCCATGTTTATTGTAGCTCTCTTCATAATAGCAAGGAGCTGTAACCAAACCAAATACCCCTCAAATGAGGAATGGATAGAGAAAATTTGGTACATCTACACAATGGAGTTCTATGCAGTGGTAAAGAAAGATGACATCATCAACTTTGCATGTGAATGTCTGGAGCTAGAAGATAGCATGCTGAGTGAAGTAACACAGTCCCAGAAAAACAAATGATGAATGGTATCTCTCATCTGTGGAGCTAGCACCAATTTCCTAATTGTATTACAAACTGAGCAACGTAAATGTGATCTGAAAACATCTGTTCTCTTATATTGTAGAATCCCTTAAAAATATACAAAGAAAAAATATTTATAAAAAAAATGTTGACTGTTTTAGATTTCAACTTTGTTTACACAACACCCATTTTTAAGGGATTATTTTAGATTTTTGACTTTTTTATATGGTATATTTACTGGTTGCTAAAAGAAACTTTTTCAAACTCTCATATTGTTTTATGCAATGTTTATAGCAAGTCCTATTTTCTCTATCCTTCAAAATTTAATTCATGTCTCTAACATTTTTCTCATATTGTCATGTTCTTGTAAGTTTCCAGGTGCTAAGCTCTAACATATTTCCATGCAAAGAGATTTCATGTATTACTTTGTCTTGAGATGATTTTAAGCTGTGGCCACTAAAGCTTTTTCTTAATTTTTGTACATGAGAACCATAGTTTTAAATATCATGCCTAATCAAACTACACATATTTTTCTTTATAGACCCTGGTACCCTAAACATATTTAAGTAAATATATATGCATAGTTTTAGCTACCAGTCCTAGGCAACAAAAATTATTGTGATCTTTTAATCTTACCACCTTGAAAGCTTTGTACAACAGTAAACCCTAATGTGTTCCTGAACACATTCAAAAATCTTTTTAAACAACAGGATCTGATGGTCCACACCTTTAATTCCAGCCTTTGAAAAACAGAAAAGAGCAGTTCCTGTGATGCAAGGCCAGTTAGCAGCTAAAGCCAGAAATCTTGGTCTGATTTGGATGGAAATTTTTGAAACTTGGGAATTCTCAGGCATGTTGGGATGTCTGGGCCAGGGATGGAGGAAGACAGATTAAGACTGCTTTTGGGAACTGCTTTCTGTTTCTCCTTGGGTATAAAACAATAATGTAATTCCCTCCTCACAGGTGGTTTCACATTCTGTTACCCTAACACTGTGTGAGTGTGTGTGTTTGTGTGTGCTTATGTTTTAATCCCTCATGAGTTTGCAGGTTCCTATGTACTAAAGAGTTAACTACATACTGCTGTGGTTAAATCAAAATGATAAAACGATTTACTTCATGGTTTTGGTATTGCCTGTTTGTAATTGATATCGTGTAAATAATTGGTATGTAATCATACTCTGTTAGAGGTTATTGAGAAGCTGACTCTGGAGATGGTACTGACCCTCCCTCTCACTTCAGACTTAAGTCTGTTAAAACAACCAAACAACCTGAGTAAAGCCATTGTAAAGTTGAGAACGGCTAAGGTCTATACTAACTTCAGCAAAAGTTATTGTTATCTCATGGTATATAATGTCTATATTAAAAGTAACTGATGTGATCATGAATGTATAATATCAATTTAATGTTTTATTGAGCACATATTGCCTCTCTCTACTCACTATTTACACTCCTTCAAAATCTGAAGCAAAGTTTTTGGTAATCTACTCTCTGATAAATAAATTGTCATGTAAGCTAAGACTGTTAAATTGTAGTCAGTTTCCTTGTCCTTAAGTATATAAGTTTATTTAAGTGTGATTTATTTATGCATTTAGATATGTTTTCTATGTAAGGTATTTGACCACTAAATAAGACATCTTTGGAGTGAATGGACAGAATATTTTTGTGAAACCCATGTAAAACTTCTTTAAACATTTGGAGAAAATTGTTCAAGATTTATAAGGATATCTCAAAGTTTATACTTTATAACAATATATTTAAAATAATTCTGCCATTTACATATATGGGAATAAATATTAAATACTAAATTTTAATAACTGAGTGTATATCTGTTAATAAATATTATTAAATATAGTAGTATTAACTAAAATACTCCTATATAAAATTAAAATGGTGGCTGTTTCCAAAACAAAAAAATAGTAACATGCTTATGCTAATTAGGGATACAGAAGTGTTGATTTTTAATCCACTTGTGACTTGTACTAGATTCCCTATTATAGATTTGGTATTAAATGGACACAGGATTTTTTTTTAATGTTGCCGTGTATTATGCAAATGTTACCTGTGACATTTCTTTTCCAATAACAAGATAATTTGGCTCATGAGAACCTTGCTTTTACCTCCTTAAACTAGTAGTATGTGGTCCAGAAGGAGACAGTTTGGATGGGCTTGGTAATCCTTCTCAGCTTTGTTCCTGTCTATAGCTATGTAATACAACTCCTGCCTTCTGGAAAACTATAAAACAGAGGGGGAACAATACACCTCCTCCCTCCAGGATGCAATTTGTAGAGCACTCCTTACTCTTAATCTTTGTCAATGTTGAAATCAGAAATGATAACTCCAGTCCATGAATATTGGAGCCATCTGACCAGCCATAAGAAGAAATCATTGGTTCAATGTTGGGACAATGAGAAATAAAACAAAACAAAACAAAACAAACAAACAAAAACAAATCCACTACTAAATATGGAGAAAGGGTTTGCTTTTGTCCTCCCACAGATGGCACCACCGTCTGGGTTCTAGCAAGAAGCATTCGCCTGTAAACTACAAGAAATAGGTCAGGACACACCAGCAGAGAAACTTGCCTGGCTGAATATCTAGAATGCATGGTAAGCTGGACATATGTGCCTGCCCTTTGGACTAATGTCCTATCTCCAAATTTTGATAATGATTCTGCCCCTAATCTAATCATGGGCTCTACCTTGCAAATTAAAACAACAGCTTATAATCAATATGTCCTAACAGAAGCTGTTTCCAGGTTTTACTTAACTTTTTCTCTGGTGTACATAAGAAATGTGTCCCTCTGTCTCAGACCATCCTGCTCAGATATCTGAAGAGCTGACCCTTCACTACTTATGTCTCAAGAAACACAGATTATCTGTGGTGATAACCAAACTACAACTAAACTAATTAAATTGCTTATTACAGGAACCAATTCCCTCCTAACTAACTCCTTGTCTAGACTATTGGAAACAGATATTAGACATGTTGAAGGGATATCTACTATACCTAAATTAACAAAGATAAAGATTAACTCTTTAAAGGGGATACCAAGGCCAAGTATAACTATAAAATATTTGGGATCTTTATGGTTATTAAGACATATTGGTAGATAAAGGCTTCAGAACCAGGTATGGACTGCCATACCAGGAGCTGTTGGCCAGGGAGGCTCTATAATCCCCCACCACCAAACAAAGGCTATAACCTTGGGGGTACACAAGAAATGGACAGTAAGAGACTATTGCTGAAGATAAGATAATATGATGTGATCATGAGAAAGGAGACCTTGCACTGCAAATGGACAGCTGATCTTCATGGTGCCAGAGAGCACTATGCAAATCACTGGAAAGAAATGGTCTCTGAAGTTCTACTACATTCCTCACATGCTGCACTTTTACATGACAAGGAAAATGTGGGGCAATAGTGGCAGCCTGGTGCATGTACACCCTGAAAAATCCCAACTGGATCTATGGCCTGGTCCTTGTGGGAGTAGTAAACACAACTGACACAAGATTTGTGCCTCCTAGTTTCAGGAGACTTCATAGACCATATTAGAAAGCTATTGCCATCCTTGTGTTAAAGAACTACAATGCCCATCTAAGATAGTATCCAAATATGAGTTTGTGCCCATCACATAGCTTGTTATTATAGTTAATGTTTGTTTAGATGTCTGTGCTTCTTGCTATTTCATTATTCATTAATTAAAAGACTCCTAAAAAATTATCAGTCCTTTGGAAGCAGAACTTGGACAGACTTAAGAGTTTGATATGTAATCTCAGAGTCTCTCTCTTGCCCTCCCCTCCAAGCCCCAGGGACTCTCAGCAAAAATGTTGATGCATCAGTTTGTAAGGCCCAAAGAAGGGGGATGTGAATTGTGAGATCACAGGAAAAATGGACTTCACCTTTATTTGAACAACAGTTTTGTGTATGCAACTGTACTTGGGGACCCTGGGTTGTACAAGAATTGGACAGAAATGGTTTCTAATTGGGTTTACATGGACATTGCTTGTATTTATTGCTTATGTATACTAATTGATTTACCCTGTATTTAGTTTTTACATGGGCATTGATTAGTCTTAGTGTTTTTACAAAATAGTCATGGTCATTTGGGCCAGACAAAGATAACCGACCACCATTATTATCATGCCCTCCAAGTGTGTGTGGCAAAAACAGAAGGGGGAGATGTGGGGCATAACTGGGCTTGGGCATGGGTGGGCTAAAATTTCAGCCAGCAAGCTTCAGATTCATGAGCAAGGATCATAAAACTTCTCTGTTTACAACCCACAAGTTGGGATGATGTGATGGTATGGGTGTGTAGAATTGGCTTCTAGGATGTCACGTCTGTCCCAAACCTATATAAGCTTCAGGGATTCTCTCTGTCCCAGCTCTGTCCCACAGGCAAGTCCTTGAGAGTTCCTCACAATGAGGATCGGGGAAAGATGAGTGCGCTTCTCGCCCCACAGCCTCCCTCCCCAGGAGACAATCAGACACAACAGGGAGCCTAGTCAAGCTGGATCTCATTTATTGCCAGCACTACATCAGTTTATAAAGGCACAAATCACAAAGAGATGTCCAGGGCGTGAAACCAATGATCTTAAGTGTCAAGGCAGCACACAGGCTGCATTCCAAGCACGTTAGCAGCAACATGGGCTGATCATGAGCTGTCCAGGAGTGAGGAAATAGTTAGGGCCAATTAGAGAATTTTTAAAACAAATTTGACCAAGCCTACCTTGCTTCCTTCAGGTGCCATCTTTTCTAGGCAAGGCCTATTACTTTGTAAAGACCCTTTAGTTCCCCCTTTTTGTTTTTGTAAGAGGTGGGCTATAAGGGCCCCATTCAGCGAACCCCATTAGGAGCACCTCACATGAGATGGCTACTACTGATGGTGTGTCAGCACCTCATGGGTCCCAAGCACCTTGGACAGTTACCATTGGGGCCTATGGGACATTTACACATGTGAATTTTTGTTTGTGTTAGGGGCTTGGTAGAATTGTTGCCTTAACACCATTAGTTGTACTGAGTCTATTTGCTTTCTTACGAAGTATCCTATCTTGTTTAAGATGTTAGGCCCAAAGGTGAGGACAATTAACAACATGACTAGGGGGCCCAGGAGAGTGGAGATCAGCGTAGTAAGTCAAGGGAATTGGGCAAACCAGGTTTCAAACCATACCGATTGTCCTCTCTCTCAAGTTTGCATTTATCCAGGCCTCTCACCTTGGCCATAGAGTCCTTGACAACTCCAGAGAGGTCAGAAGAGAAACAGCACTCTTCTCCCAATCTAGCACATAGACCCCCTTGTTGGAGGAAAAGGAGGTCTAATCCCGTCCGGTTTCACAAGACTACTTCGGAGTGGGAGCTAAGGGATTTTTCCAAAAAAACAATGGAGGTTTCTATTTTCTCAAGGACTTCATCTATGATGGCTCTCACCCACCTCATGCCAGAGTACTGGGTGGCTAGGGATACTATTCCTGTTCCTGCTGCAGTCACCTCTAAGCCAAATAGGGTGGATATTGTGAGAGCAGTAAAGGGCTCTCTCTTTTCCCTATTTTGTAGCCCTCTGGTCCAATAACTATACATGTCTTCTTGGAATGGTGAGGATTCGAGGTACAATAGAGACCAAGACACACTACTCCCTCACACTGTTAAAAACAGTAGTAGATAAGCAGGGAGTGGGTCCTGTCTGTGAACAAATCCACCATTCTCCCTCATTTGGTATTATCCATTTGCTGGCCACCCAAGAGGAGGTATTTAGGCTATGACACAATTTCTGTCAGACCTTTGGGACTGTTGCCACACAGGCTCCCCATCCTGTAACTTGTTGTAAGGTGAGGCCTGTAACCTTGTCCCCCAGCAGCATTGGGAGGGATTTCTTTGTTCAGACATATTGAAGGTACCATTGGCACTGACCCCTTCATAAGAGGGGGGCTTAACATCATAACACAGCCAACATGAATTAGTGACATTTGGATTAGTAAGGTTAAGGGCCAGATAGGCAGCTCCCACCAGTCTCCAAAGTGGCTCACCACCACTAGCTTTCCATAGGAAGGCATGTGAAGTCATTGGCCTGGAGGGGGTCCACCAGTGCGAGGTGGAGGGGTCGTTCTGGTGGGGCAACTCTTTTGCACTTTCTGAGATGGGGGCCTCAATCTGTGTCCCTGTTGCACTTTCTGAGATGGGGACCTCAATACCTGATTAGAGCCCACCACCTGTGATGTAGTATTAGGCAACTTTACCATAGTCTTAGGGTTATGATTGAGCCAGAGTGACCTACATACTTGTAAAACACCAGACCCCATACCTTTCCCTTTTGTCATTCAACATGATCAACCTCCTTTCCTTGATCAGTAAACCTGACCCAGAGAAAGTCTAGTTCATTCTTAGTACAGGGCTTGCCAGCATATAGGGGAAGTATGGCATATGGTTTTCCATTATTGACAAAAGTGAATTTTACCAGATCAGGCTTAGTCACCTTCCACCACCAGTCATTTCCACTAAAAGTCACACAATCCCATATTTTTTGCAGTATGAATATAGTATCCCTCCACATTGGTTTCCTTTCTGGTGTTCAGGGCATGCATAGAACCCATACAGGCTCTAGCAGGGCTGGTGGGTTTATAATCAGGATTTATATCACTAAAATAAAAACGTAGGTCAGGCCACCAGGTGTTTAATGGGGCCACATGTTGAGTGGTATTAAAAGTTTTACCAGTCACTCCATCAGTCAGGTTGGTGGGCAGAGGTGCCAGGAGAGGCTCCTACATCTAGAGGAGCCCCCCCCCCACAGTAGGAAAAGGAGGAGTGTCGAGGGATTTTTGCCATAGCCCCACAGGATCATTTTTTCTTCCAAGATGGCTCAAGGCTCCAGGGACTCAGTCCTGGGAGGTAGCGTTGGCATGGCTGAGTCTCTCCACTAGATCCTGGAGGGTTATAATTATTATCACAAGGAGGATGGACACAATACCAGCTGTGGTGACAAGTAACAGTGCAATTCACCCCGGTCTCAGTATCATCCTGCAGAAACACAAATAAGAATACCATCTCAAGGGTGTTTATGCCTATGGACCTTGTTATGTCCTTGTCTGTTTCTTTTCTTTTTTTTTCTTTCCTCTTTTTCAGGTATTAGTCAGAAGCCTGCTGAGTCTATTTCACAGCCACCATTACCTTTTTTCTCTCCTTATTTGTCTTCATGGCCAGGTGGCTTTGATTAGTTGGGGTCATCTTTCCCCTGACAACAGAATTTGAGATCTCTAGCAGGCACCCATACAGGGTTTGGATCTCCTATGGGGTAAACACAGCCAAATACTAGACCCAGAGTTAATAATGGATCCGGGCCTCTCCATTGCCCCATAAGGGAGTCTTTCCATTTTACCCGCACCTCTGGCCTTAGTTCCTGGCATCCCCAATGTTTTTGGAATCAGGACTCCAGTTGATTTTTCTGAAAATTAAGAATATTGATGGTGAACAAGGCCATGCCTAATTGTTGATGGGAGGCTTATTTCCCCCTTTTTGTTTTTGTAATTGAGTCTTTATATTTTGGTGATTACATTCTACAATGGCCTGGCCTTGAGGGTTATAAGGGATTCCTGTGTTATGTTGGATTCCCCAGAGAGAAAAGAAGTCCTGTAGACTCTTACAAAGCATGGTCGTTATCAGTTTTGATTCATTGGGGTAGTCCCAGGGTAGCGAAAACTGGAGGAAATGTGACTGGACATGTTTGGACTTTTCTCCTGTATGAGCTGTGATCCAGCAGGCATATGAGAATGTGTCATGAAAACATATTTAAGCTTTCCAAAGGGCGCATAATGAGTCACATCTGTTTGCCATAGGGAATTGGGCTTGAGTCCCCTGGGGTTTACCCCTGCTGTTGCAAAAGTGGTACCTGCAGGAAAGGTTGACAGGACTTGCAAGTATGCACAATCTTTTTCAAATCTTTAAGAGGGACGTGGGGAATTCTCTTATGAATTCCCCTCCAATTTACATGGGTGAGGTCATGTAACCCTTGAGACTCACTCAGGCCAGCCAACAGGACCTGGGCAGAGGCTGTTTGGTCTGCCTCTGTGTTACTCTGGGCTAGAAACCTGGGCAGGCCTTGATGTCATCTAAGGTGTTGCAGGTAGATAGGATTCTGTCTTCTCTAAGAAATGTATGAATATGGGGCTGGAGAGATGGCCTAGGGGTTAAGGGCACTGACCGCTCTTACAGGGAACCCAGGTTCGATCTCCAGCACCCACATGGTGGCTGAGAACTGTCTTAACTCCAGTTCCAGGGGAATCTGACACCCTCTTCTGACCTCCGCGGCATTGCATGACACGGGAGCACAAACCTACATGCAGACAGTACATTCATACACATACAAAAAAAAAATTGAAAAAAAAGAAATGTGCGAATCTGAATCATTAGGGGAGTAATGGGATTTCTGTCCAGCCAAATATAGGAGCTTAGCAAGCTGGGAAGAAGTTTGACCACATATAAAGTATCTGAGAACAGATTCATGGGTTTACATACATTGCTCAGGGCCAGGGGAACGGCCATAAGTTCCTTAAACTTTGCTGAGCCTTCACAGGCATGTACATGCCTTTGAGGTTTTTTGTTGTTCTCAGGGTACACCACCACTGCAGCCATGAGCCACCACCCCATCCGTAAATACATTATAAGCTCCCATCAAAGGCTCTCGAGCAAAGAGCAAAGGGGCATCCCAACTAAGGGCACAGAAGGATGTCACCCATATATGAGGTCCATAATGACAATCCAAGTCTCCCAAGAATCCTTCCAAGGCCAGGGCCACCCGGTTGTTATTCCTGTGTACTCATTCAAAATCCCTAAGCCAGTAGGGAATAATAATTTTATGAGGATCTCTACCATAAAGTCTCAGGGCAGCCTCTCATCCCTTTTCGATTAAATCAGCTAATTGTTCTATGGGCATGTAAACCCGTGGCACACCCCCTCAGAGAGGCATATTCACATTGGAGGGGTTTTCTGTCCTGTATGAGAGCTGATGTCATTAAAGCCTCAACAGGTAGGATCCATAACTCAAGATCTTTACTAGGTGCATTCTGGGTGAGTTGGGCTTGATTTAGAGCTAGCTGGACCTCAAGTAGGATGCCAAGATTCTGAGGGGTTGTTTGCCTACCAGCAGCTGAAGCAAAGGTGCTAGGGTCTCAGTAGAGACAGTTATCCAGGCCCTTAGCCAATTAATTTCCCTTAGTAGCCTTTGCACATCAGTTAGTGTCAAGGATGAGGATACCGTCAGCTAGGGCTTTAGAGGGCTTATCCCACCCAATGAAAGACTGGTGCCCAATAACTTAAAGGGCAGTACAGTTTGCACCTTATCAGCAGACACATGAAGTCCTTCTGCACGAAGGCAATCTTGAGTGACTCTGTGTAAGTTTCCCAATAGCTGTAGATTACAAGCCCCCAGAATTATACCATCTATGTATATATACACAGTGGCCTGTGGTGGCTGTCTCATGGGTCTCAAGAGGGCCTTGACATAGCCTTGACAAAAGGCCAGGCTGTTGACCATGCCCTGGGGCAAAGAAGTCCATTCATATCTCTCATCTGGAGCATGATAGTTTAAGGAGGGAACACAGAAGGTAAATTTTTCACAATCCTGTAGCTGGAGGGGAATAGAGAAGAAATAATCTTAATTGTCTATAACCATGAGGAACAGATTGGATGGGAGTGCAGGAATCCAAGTCAGGTCCCTTAAAGGGGTTCCCACTAGGGTCATTCTAGCATTGACCCTTCAGTGATACTGCAGCATTCTCCATTTGCCAGAAGACTTTTTTATGACAAACACAGGAGTATTCCATGGGGCAGAGGATGGCCGGATATGTCCCATCCATAGTTGCTCTTGTATTATTTTTTTTAAAGCCTCTAACTTGGCCTTAGGTAATGGCCACTGCTCCACCCAGACTGGTGGTCCAGGAGTCCACTGACTAGCAGGTACCTGGAAGGCAGTGGCCTTTAGAACTGGGGGTGGACCTGAGGTATTTTCAGAGGATCACCCTGGTAATTAGTTAAAGGGGAAAGTTCACCATCAGGAGGGGTAGGCTCTTGATTGCACTCCTCAGAATCTAGAATGTCATTATAGAAGGCTTTATGGTCAGTAGTGATATATGCCTGAGCCTCTCCAAGAATATCTTGTCCTAAGAGATTAGCAGACAGCCCGGGGGTCACTAGGGGTCAAACCTCCTCCCAGGCCCCATCAGCGTCCTGCCAGCAGAGCCAGTCTTTCATTTCTTCTGATCTGGTATTGCCCTCCACCTCCAGGATTTGGAGTCCTGGTATCAGGGTCCAGTTATGGGGAACCTCCTTCTTTTTGAGGACCATTCTATTGGCCCTGGTGACACTCAGACAGTGGAACCTCTTTCTCTGTATAGTTAGGTCCATTATGGGGCTTAGCCAAGGAACTAAAGGAACAGTCCAGTTGGCCACTGGGCCCCGAATTGGACTTGCATTCAAAATGGAACACTGGCCCTGTTCCATCAGAGGGCTCCACTTCCCACCTCCTTGAGGGAACAGGGCTTGAGGTTGCCCCATACCTACTTCAAAGGCTTCCCCTCTATATCAAACTTAGACCAACAGTCTCTCTGCCAATGGTATCCCTTATGGCAGTGAGGACAGGGAGTGTTTTGGGCCTTGCCTAAATTTCCCTGGTTCCCAGGATTAGGTGGGGGCCTACTACCCTTTTCAGGACAGGTTCTCTTAAAATGTCCCATCTGGCCACACCCAAAGCATGGGTGGCACCTCCACCTCCAGTATTTCTGGTCCCCCTCCTTCCTCTGAACATGGTAGCAAAGGCTTGGGTCAAGACTGAGCTCAGTACCTCCATCTGGGCCTGTAAAGCGGCTGTCAACGACCGGGTTTGGTTTGACTGTGCTCCCACATCTTTGGAGGCAATTATCCATGTTCCCATAGATGTATCTTTGAGGCCCACACACGCCAATTTATGATCCCCTGTCATCCCCTCCCATACCAGAAGTCTATCAAACTGCTCTCGCAACTGCCCAGGGGGGAACTTGCATTGTAGGCTTTTTTTCTACACTGTCTATAAACTCAGGGAGGGATTCAGTTGGTTTTTGAGTGATCCCCGTAATGGGGGCCTCTGTAGGCCCCTCATCCAATTTTTTCCATGCAGTCACCCTGATGACCCAGACCTGATCATGATAGGGAGGGTCAATTGTGGCCTGCTGGAGCCTGGTAGAAAACTGGTCAGCAGTGCCAGACAGCATCCTGAATGAAATGGGAATGGAGGGACTGGCTGCCTGATTCCTCTCTGCCTGAATGCAGCACTCTTCTCTGAAAAGGGCATGCCATTTGATAAACACCATTTGATAAATATAGGGCTCGGTAGAACAGCCTTAGCAAGGCCCATCCAGTCCTTGGTATTGCATGGCTGATGGGCTAGGTCCTGGAGTAATGCCTCCACCCAGGGTGAATTAGGCCCCTCCACTGCCACTGTTCTCTAAAGCTCCTTAAGATCTCTGGCCTCCCAAGGGTACCAGAGGGCGGTGGTTCCCTGATGGGTTTAAATTCACTGGGAACACCTCAACAAAACTCCTGTGCCCTATGCTGGGGTCAAACTCCCTATATAAGGGAAGCCAGCTCCTTTTCCCCACCCCAGTAGTGCACAAGTTCCCAAGCACACCTCGAGGGGGGATGAGGGGGAATGGGGATGAGGCAGATATATATACATAGGAGTCCCCCACCCCCGAGGCCTTCAGGGCACCACCCTCCTCATGTCCTGAGGTCTCCAAATGAGGCCCTTTGTCCTTCCTGGATGAACTTACTTACATTTTCAAAGCCTCTCTTCCCCGAACTTTTCCCAATCTGCAAAGGTCTGTACAACTTGGTTTCCATTAGGGGAGGGAGCTAAGGGTTCAGGGCTGGCAGATCTAAAACATGCCTTGAGTGCTGACATAGTGGGATAGAATCCTAAGGGAGGATTGATTCCCAAATGAATCACCCTTTGTTGTGACAGGCTCTCTATGCATACCCAGGTATCATAGTCAAACAAATTAGCATTCTCAACCCAAGGAGATAGATTAAAACAGTCTCCCACACTTTCATTGCGTTGGAATTGGAGATTTCTATGCCTCTGCTTTTAAGCATATTCCTCAGTGTGATAAGCGTTGGGTCCTTTGTCTTAGTATTTGTGTTACCCATCTTTTCAGGTCTCACTCACCTCGCAATGAGATTAGCCCCCATAAAACACTTCTTGGAGTGTCATATTGGGCACCAGGTGTGGGGATCTCTCTCTATCCCAGCTCCGTCCCACAGGCTAGTCCTCGAGAGTTCCTCATTATGAGGATTGGGAAAAGTTGAGTGCACTGTCTGCCCCACAGCCTCCCTCCCCGGGAGACAATCAGATGCAACAGGGAACCTAGTCAAGCTGGATCTCATTTATTGGCAGCACTACAGCAGTTTATAAAGGCACAAATCACAAAGAGATGTCCAGGGCACAAAACAGGCAACCAATGATCTTAAGGGTCAAGGCAGCATGCAGGCTGCATTCCAAGCAGTTTAATGGCAAGCATGGACTGATCACAAGCTGTCCATGAGTGAGGAAATAGCTGGGGCCAATTAGAAAAATTTTAAAACAATTTTGACTGTGACTACCTTGCTTCCTTCAGGCTCCATGCCATATTTTCTAGGCAAGTCCTATTAATTTGTAAAGGCCCTTTAGAATTTCTACAAGTTTTGCCACCTGATGAGATCTCTGGGTTGTTGTACATATGTTTACCTTAGCCAGAACTATCAAGGAGCTATTAATCTTACAGCTAACTTTTCAGCTTGTCCAGTGTGAGAGCCAGCAACTCCCTGGCTGATTGGGTGGTGATGAGGCTGACAGCCTTCAACCATTGGTTCAGTTATGTGTGGGGGCCGTGGAGATCAACAGCTTCTCAGTGGGGTGTTGGCTCCTCAGCTTCATGCTTGGCCATGAAGACACCAGCTTTGCAGTCTCGTGTTGGCTGTACAAGACTACCAGCCTTGCAGCCTAGAGCTATCAGTTCCAACATGGGTTTGGTTGTGAGGACATCAACCTAATGACTTGCAGGTGGCCAGCACCCTCCTGGACAGAAGGAATTTATGATAATGGTTCTTCCAGTTATACAGATCTCTGGTAGAGAAAGGGACACAAACCATAAAAGTTTGTAAGCCTGACCCATCCTGGGGGCTCCTCATGGAGGTTTGCCTCAAGGGCAGGTGAGGATGCCCCCCAAAAGTTCAAATGGTGACTCTCAGAGACCTCACAAAGGGGGTTTCCTGTAGATTGGTATGGGGGCCTACCTCATGTTGTGGGGCTTGGGGGTGCTAATAAACCCTCCCAGGTACAGTGCCAGTGACTGGTAGAGGTGCCAGGAGCTTAGGGTGGTGGCACTTCCTCCTCTTCTGGGGTCTGGTCACAAACTGGTAACTTTTCCTTTATCTTAGCTTCATTAAGCTCCGTATGTGCCAATACAGAGATGTTTGAAGGGGCAGCGTCACTAGGGGACTTCTTCACCCAGGAGAGAAAGTTTTCCACTAGGAGTCTTCATGCTATAATCTAAGGCACCTGGTCCGAGTGCCCTAATTTATTGAATACAACCTATTGAACACTGTGAATAAGAGTCAGGATAACAGAACCTTCAGCTGGCCAGCCAACCTTAAATATATGCCATTCAGGGTACAAAAAGTGATAATATTCCTTCATAGACTGTCTCCTGATCCGTGCACTTCTTTCTGGAAATCTTTAAATTATGACAACAATAATCTAAGAGGGGTTTTTCCTTTTGAATTCCATTGCCCCATCTCTTCCCAGACAAACAAACTTACAACAGACTTCACAAAACATAAATGACAATAAGAGTTTCCTTACTGGGTGGCATGAGTTAATAAAGAAACAGGTACTTGACCAGGTGGTCTTCCAAAAGGGTACAGTTCAAACTGAGTAAAGGAGAGGGGAGGCAGTGTCTTGCAATCCCTTCGTACTATAGAAGTAATGCTGCATCCAACCTTTGATGAGCCTCTCAGTCTTACCAATGGAGTTGTTGATGACCAGGTCCTTCTCATTTCCTGAGGAGACTAAAGTTTGAGAAATCTGTCTGAGATAGCCTAGGCCCCAGAGTTAGCTGCTGGGGGGAGACAGAGCCTCTGGTGTCCAGCTATGTGCTCTAAGACCCCAAGGCTTTTCAAAACGACTTTTGTGAACCAGGTGCAAGACCTGAGAAATCCCAGGATGAGTTTCCAAATGTAAGAGGTCATGCTCAAAGACTCATCAGTTTGACACTCGATAATTATCATGAAAAGGCATTTATTCAGGGCTGATAAGCAAGTGCAACCGTACCCAAGCTCATAATCTCAGAATGTGTCCTCTCCCCCTCCCACCCCATTAGCCCTCCCAAAGCATATATAGAAAGAGACCACATCTTGGAATGTTTGGGGCCAGAGAAGGGTACATGCAGAAAAGTCTGTTCACATAGCTCTGGGGCTATGTGAAGCAAGCAAGCAAGCAAGCAAGCAAGCAAGCAAGCAGGCAGGCAGTTTACCAAGCCAGATTTCCACTGTTATTAGCAGTAACAACGGTTTCAACACAGCATGTCTAGCCATCAGTGCCCATAGCTTCCAGATCTTCTGGATCAACAGTGTCCCAAGGAAGCAGTCTGTTTATTTTTAATCTGCCAATAAACTTCCACATCCTCTATCCTCAACATAGATTATTTTACCTTGACAACTATCAAGGATCAAACGCTATATCCATAGCTTTAGTCTCTTTTTTTTTTTTTAATTTTTTTTATTTTTATTTTTATTTTTTTATTTTTTATTTTTTTATTAATTTTATTTATTTCTGTATGTGTTATGAATGTATTGTTGCATGCAAGTCTGTGCACCCGTGTCGTGCAATGCCGCGGAGGTCAGAAGTGGGCGTCGGATTCCCCTGGAGCTGGAGTTCTCCTGGAGTTGGAGTTTCAGACGGTTCTCAGCCGCCATGTGGGTGCTGGGGATCGAACCCGGGTCCTCTGCAAGAGCGGTCGGCACTCTTAACCGCTAGGCCATCTCTCCAACCTACTATATTTCACATGTGGTATAAGCATTTTTATGAAAATGAAAAATTGTGCCAAAGAAAATTAAAAACATGCCACCAAATTAAGGCAAAATTGAGATATCTAGGGGCCACTTATAGGTTAGAATATGAATAATTAATCCCAAATAGTAAACATCATTCTCAGAGAATCTGAGTCATAGTGTCCTGCTGTTTTTTTTTCTTTTCTTCATGCTTCTGCCTGTCATGTGCTCAGACCACAGGTATGTGCTGCCATGTTTATGCAGATGTCACCCATATATATACGGAATGTAATGTTAGTCTCTGTTCTTTACAGAAATATAATGGTTTGATTGTTTTCTTGTTTTTCAAAGGTGTTATTTTAGAGGGACATTGAGCTGTTACAAAGTTTTCCATAGTTCTTAGTTTCCCACTCTTGCATATTGCATGTGTCTAATATATCTGTAATAGTCATGAACCAATGTAGTTCATTTAATGATGGTGAGAAATAGTGTAAATCCCCCACCTCCTTTTTTACTAAATCTAGACTTTGCAATAGAAGTCACTCCTTGCTTTGTACACTTGTGTGGATTTTTAAGACTCCATTCATCGGGCTGGAGAAATGGCCTGGTGGTTGGGAGCACTAACTGCTCTTTCAGAGGACCCGGGTTTGATCCCCAGCACCCACATGGCAGCTGAGAACCATTTTTAGCTCCAGTTCCAGGGTAATCCAACATCCTCTTCTGACCTCCTCAGCATTGCATGACACAGGTGCACAAACCTACATGCAGACAGTACATTTATACACACACACACACAACACACACACACACACACACAAAGACTCCATTCATATTTTACATGTTTGAGTGTTTTACCTGCATATATGTAAGTGTACCCATGTTGGGTAATGCCTACAGAAGTCAGAGAAGAGCATCAGATCCTCTGGAGCTGGAGTTATGGACAGTTGTTAGCCACTAAGCTTGTGTTGGGAACCATATCCAGGTCATCTGGAAGGATAACAAGTACTTTATTCTCCCTTTACAGAGTTAGTGGATGATGAAGGAAGCAGGACATTTCTTTATTTCTTATTTTTCTAGAAGATTAGAGAGAATTACCCAATCTGATCTTAAACTCACAGCAATAGTTCTGTCTCAGCCTCCCAAGTGCTGAGATGATAAGAACAAGCTTCTACATCTGACTTCCCTTTTCTTCATGTTCTTAGTCTCACCTGCACTGCAGGCTGGCCTTGAACTCACTATCCTTCTTCCTCAGTTTCACAGATGCTAGGATTATAAATGGCCTACCACCTTGCCTAGAAGGGTATTGAGACAGAATTTTGCCATATGGTGTCACCTGCCCTAATAATTTTTAGGTAGCTCAGTCTGACTTTGAGAGAGTCTAAGAGAGTCCTCCTGCCTGAGCCTTCTGTATGCTGGAATGGTGGGTTTGTGCCATCATGTGGGGGAATATATCTTTATCGATCTTCCACCCCTTCACTTCTTTTTGAATCATACAAAGGCCATTAAAAATGGGAGTCAAGTTCCTCGACTGATTTCCCAACCTACAACATCATGGAGTAGGGGTGGGGCAGCAGATATACCTGCTTGGTGGATTCTTGGTTGCCTGTCACCAGAATGATACTACCACAGTAACTAGCTTTTGAGTATCTTGGCTTGGCAAATGTTCAAGGATCCTAAAGGGCTGTCCTTACCATTCCTTACTCTGGAAGAAGGAATTACGAATCACTCCATCTTCTAAAAGAACTAAGTTTCAATACTGGCCCTCTGTGGTCCCTCAGGGTGAAGGTGATGGGGAATGTAACTCAGGGTCTTCCTTGTGCCAGTCATCACTGAACTTAACCCACTTGTTTTCTGTTTCTTGTCCATTTGAGACAGAGTCTCACTACTATGTTGCCTAGGTTTGCCTTCAATTCACTTTGTACCCAAGGCTGGTCTGGAATTTGTGGTCTTCTTGCTTCATCTTTCTGAGAGGCTGGTGAGGGGACTAGTTACGAAAGATTCTTGGCAGGCAGTCAGAGAGAGAGAAGAAGTTTTATGCAGATTAATGTAGTTTTCACTTAAACATTAAAGATGGCTGAGTTCCTGTGGCTTCTCCATCTCAAGGTCAAGGACTTATGTTTTCCTGCAGGAATGTTCAGGGGAATTTTTCAACTACCTTGGTGGTTGGAGGAGGCTCCTGTTGTAGTTACCAGTTTCTGTTTCTTTGGCTTCTCCAATCCCCAGTGATTGACCAAACCAGCATGTTCTGGAGGAAAAAAAAACATAATTCGTCCCACCAGAAACATAAAAGTTTTGGCTTCCCCCAGACATTCGGATTTCTTAGTACCCGCTTCCCACCTCGAGAGGGTCTCTGTGAGCTCTGCTGTCTGTGTGCTTCTGTTAATGTCAATGAAACTGGCTGAATGCTGAGACCTTGGTTTTTCTTCTTAGTCTTTAAGTCCATGGAGAAAAAAATTCATTCCTGTAGACTAGGTAACTCCACCAGGACGGCATCACTGAGGTTACATGTTTACAGTACCATAGTCGCCTTGGAGGTGAAATCTAAATCCAGGTCTAGACCCCTGACCAGATTCACCTTAACAGGGCACTGAATAGAGATATCTAGAGAGTCATGGAAAGAGGAAGAAGGATTGAGGCCTCAGCACTGCTGCTCCTAGAATCCTGCAGAAAATGTTGAACACCCGCACAGGTGGGGTACCACACATACAAGCATGCATTAATCACAGGAACACCACACACTTCCACACCCTAATTTTTCTTTGATGAAAAAAGGAAACTACTACAAGGCCTGAGTAGGGGATGGAGGCACAGATTTTCAGAGACCCAGAGACACTCAGTGAACCCAGGAGACCATGCCTCCCCTGTGTTGGTTTGCAGTGCACACCCACAATTAACTCTACCTGCTGAGTCACCAAAGCCTTCCCCTCTCAACCTATGACTCAACCCCAGCAGTGACCGTCTCCCCAGGGAATTCTGGGACAGATCTTGTTTCTGAGCAATGGACAGGAAAATACTGCCTCTGCTCTGCCTCCTGAGCTTCTGTGATGCATAATCAAGTCCCAAACCAGCTGGACCCATACCTCACCTGCCAGCCTAACCTTGCCCTGCTGGCCTCTTACTATCTCAGAATCTTTGCATTCTGCCCCCAAGGCTCTTTTGCTCTGTGAATCTTGAATTCCACAGGAACCATCTTGAGCTCTGAATGCTCTGGTCTGGGCAAAGATCCCTCAAGGAGAGATGCATTCAGCACTTTAGTGAATCTTCCCCATGCCCAGGCCGACAGGTGGGAAGTGGTTATGAGAGGGAGAGTGAGTCTCAGGAGGCAGAAGCATGCCTGGGATCCTGCAATGTCTCAGTTCCCACCTTGGGCTCCTCTCCTCACTCCTACAAAGGACAAAGAATCATCCCTGATGGTGTAGTCCTTTACTCTGTTATTTGGGAGACTGAAGTAGCAGGATCTCTAGTTCAAGACCAGCCTGAGGTATGGAGTAAGGCAAGCTGGGAGGTGAGGGGGGTAGTTATCGTGTTCTCATGGCAAGGTGTGTAAGTGGTGGCATTCCCCAATAAAACTAAAGGGCGTCTTGGAGAAGGAGAAAATATAAACCTCTGCATTTATAATAGGCTAAAAAATATCTTGGAATAAACCTGACCAAAGACATTAAGTATCTGTAATGAAATTTTTCTGCTTTCTTATATTTTTATTTTACCAGTTAGTAAACATAGGCAATAAACATAAGGAATATCCATGTAAACCCAATTAGCAAGCATCTGATTTAGCATTCTTGTACAACCCAGGGTCCCCAAGTCCCTGCCAATCAAATAAAAGTCCAGTCTGTTTTTGCTCTGATCTCACAATTCACCTCCCTTTTTTGGCCCTTACAATGTGATGTGACAACCTTTTTCATGACATTCCCTGCACATTGGAGTGGAGAGAGTTAGAGACAGGAAAATCCATTATTTTCCCTCTGAGGTGACACATCAAACTCTTGGGTCCAAGTTCTTTTTAAAATGGACTGGTGGTTCATTTAAGAGTCCCCTTTTAATTCTAGTAATAAAATACAAATAGAGCCAGACATGGTGGCAGAAGCATTTAATCCTAGCAATTGGGAGGCAGAGGCAGGCAGATCTCTGTGAGTTCAAGGCCAGCTTGTTCTACAAAGTGAGCTTCAGGCCAGTTGGGACTTAAATGAAGACCCTATCTCAAAAATACAAAAAAAAAAAAAAAAAAAAACAATAGAAACAAATATTAACCAATGCAACAAGTTATGCTATGGACACATACACATATGTTTGGACAGTATCTTGGTCAGGTCACAGCTCTGAATAAAGGGATGACAATTGTTTTCTAATGTGGCCTATAAAATCTCCTGACACTAGGGGGCGCCAAGCCTTCAGTATCAGTTGTGTGTCCTAACCCTCTAGGGAGCAGGCCATAGATCCAAGTGGAATTTTTTTTTTTTTTCTGGTTGTACATGTACCAGGCTGCCACTATTGCACTACATCTTCTTTGGCATGTAAAAGTACAGCACATGAGTTCCATTTTTTTTGTGTGTGTGTTTTTGAGACAGGGTCTCCCTATAGCCCCAGATGTCCTGAAACTCACTCTGTAGACCAGGTTGGCCTTGAACTCACAGAGATCCCCCTGCTTCTGCCTCCCAAATGCTAGGATTAAAGGCATGCGCCACCACACCTGGCTCAGCATGTGAGATCTGTAATAGAACTTTGGAGACCAATTCTTTCCAGTGATTTTCATAGGACTCCCTAGCACCATGAAGATCAGTTGTTGATTTGCAGTGTGAGGTCTCAGCATAATTTTTCTTACTCATACTCATATTATACTGTCATCTTCAGCAATAAGTTCTTACTATCTATCTTGAGTTACCCAAAGTTCTAGGCAAATGACCTTTGTTTGGGGATATTTTATTTTATTTTATTTTATTATTTTTTTTATTTATTTCTGTATGTGTATGAATGTACTGTCTGCATGCAAGTCTGTGCACCTGTGTTGTGCAATGCCGAGGAGGTCAGAAGAGGGTCTCGGATTCCCCTGGAACTGGAGTTCTCCTGGAATTGGAGCTTCAGACGGCCCTCGGCTGCCATGTGGGTGCTGGGGATCGAACCCGGGTCCTCTGCAAGAGCGGTCGGTGCTCCTAACCGCTAGGCCACCTCTCCAGCCCCTGTTTGGGGATATTTTAAAGGCTTCCTGGCCAACAGCTCCTGGTAGGGCAGCCCACAGCTGACACTGAAACCTTTATCTACCAATATATTTTATTTAACCATAAGGGAAAATTTAGGGGTAGGGCACTAGTCCAAAGATATAGGCACAAATGTCCATAATTCAGCTCCCCTACCTGTCGGTAGGTCCTGATCCATTACTTGAATACTTCTCATTGGAACACAAATGGTGATTCCATTATGGGAAGAGACAAGCAAACCCTTTCTCCATAGTTACCAGTGGATTGTTTGTTTTTTTTCTCACTGGCTCAACATTGTACAATGATGTCTTATGGCCTGTTAGAGGGCTCCAATGTTTATGGTCTGGAGTTATCATTTCTGATGTGAAAATTGACAAAAGGTTCAGAGTAAGGACTGCTTTGCAAATTGCATCCTGGAGGGAGGAGGTGTATTCCTCCCTGTCTGTTTTTGTAATTGTCACTACAGTCAGAGCAACCTCTCTTGTTTTCCAGACTGTATATTCTGATTTATAGTATTCCAGAAGGCAGGAGCTGTATTACATACCTATATACAGGAACCAAGCTGAAAGGGCTTAGAAAGCCCACTCAGTCTGTCCCCTTCTGGACTGCATACTACTGGATAAAGCAGGTAGAACCCAGCTTTTCCTGAGCCAAATTATCTTCTTATGGACAAAAAAAAATGTCACAGTTAACACTTGTATAATACAGAGAAACATGGAGGACATTGGTGCCCATTTAATCTAATACCTGTATCTGGGAATCCAGAAAAAGTCAGGTGTGGATTGAAAATTAACAATGACTCTGTGTGCCTAATTAGCTTAAGCATATTCTGGAAATAGCCAGCCATTTTCATCTTATACATGAGCACTTTAGTTAATACCATAAGACTTAATAACATTTACTGAGGGATTTACCCTTATTTATTAAAATTTCCTAAGTATTCAGTATTTATCCCCATATATGTATGTAGAACAGTCATTTTATGTTTTGGTTGTTAGCCTTAGGCTTTAACGTCTGGCTGTACTATCCCTCCAGCCCAGAACAGTCATTTTAAATATGCCAATATAAAGTATAAACTTTGAGTTGTCTTTGCAAGCTTTGGGAGTTCTAAATGGCTGATTCTCCCCAGATGTTCAGAGATGTTTTACTTAGTTTGGGCAAAAGCCCTGTCTGTTCACTCCAAAGATGTTTTACCTAGTGGTCAAGTGTCTTACATATAAAATATATGTAAATGCAGAAATAGACTACATCCTGGAGCAGAAGTAATCACTCTTTTAAATTGACTAATATCCTTAAGGACCAGGAACCCTATTGTGATTTAACAGTCTTAATATACATGAAGATTTATTTATCAGTGAGTAGATTTGCTATGATTATGTAAACAAATGACACCAAATGGTGGAGAGGGCGTGGAGAAAAGGGAACACTCTTAACTGAGGTGGGATTGCAAACCCTCATGCAACCACTATGGAAAGCAGTGTCTTAAAAACCTAAAACTAAAACCTACAATTTGACGCAATTATACCACTCCTAGGTATATACCCAAAGGATTCATCCTAAAAGAGAGATATGTGCACAGCCGATCATTGCTGCTCCTTTTATAATAACAAAGAACTAGAAGAAGACCAGGTGTCCTTCACCTGCCAAGTGGATAATGAAATTTTGGTACATTTTTATTTATTTATTTATTTATTTTCTGCTCTTCTTGATACAGGGTCTCCCTATAGCTCCAGCTCTTCTCAAACTCACTCTGTAGACCAAGCTGGCCTTGAACTCAAAGAGATCCATCCCCCTGCCTCTGCCTCCCGAGTGCTGGGATTAAAGGTGTGTGCCACCATGTCTGGCAATTTTGGTACATTTATACAATGGAGTCCTATGCAGAGGTGAAGAGGGACGACATCCTGAAATTTGTAGGTAAGTGGATGGAACTGGAACCTGTTATGCTAAGTGAGGTAACACAGTCTCAGAAAAACAAACGATGTATGTTGTCCTCCATTTGTTGTTCCTAACACCAAATCCTTATATGTAAGTTAAAGTGGGTAACTGGTCAGTAAAGATAATATCACATTGATTGTTATCGCTACAGATATAGCTTGAAATATGTCTTTATTTTTCTCATTTCTAAGATTTTTCAGAAAGAACAAATCTTTTTAAGCACATTAAAATATACATCAACTTGCTATGTAATTTATGAGTGTAAAGTTATATTTTTTTACCTATATACAAGCTTATGTTTAAACTGTGAACCCCTAAATATGTTTTGTAATTAACCTATAGTTTAATTTCAGACTTTGTAAATTTTCTCTATGTAAGGAGTGTAAAAAAGAGGCAAAATTTACAATTATGAACATCTAAGGATGGGATAGATGCTCCCAAAGCACAGAGTTGAAGTGTTGCTTAGAGTTCCAGAGTAAAAGAAGGCTGTGACATGCTTCAGGTGTGTTTCAATCCTATTGATAAATTTGCAATTTTTCTGATCTTGAAAATAACAATGGGAGGAGAATTTTATGTTCCCACAGGTAAAAATCACCAATCTAAATGCCTGAAAACATACAACTTATGGCTATGCAGGATGGACTGGGAAATGCCAGCAGAGAGGTTGACCCATCTGAACATTAAAGAAAGAGGAACCTCAGACTGCCTGAGTCACAGACACTGAGCATCTCTCTGAATAATATTGGGGTTAACTGTTTATAATGGGCCCTAATGAAGTTTACCTTCCAGATACTGAGAAACCTTCCTACCTCTCCCCTTTATAGGAAAAAGAAAAACATGATGGTAATGAAACCACTCCCTAACTGTAAACTAGAGCCAATTGTTACAGTGGTAATTTCCTATAAAACAGGCATAACGTATTAACTGATTGATAGGCATAGGAACTGTGAAAGGATATTTCTCTATCTAGAGCCAAATTCAATAGTAAAGTGTTTATAAGTTGTGTAATTAAGCAAAATATATTACTACAGGAAAGCTCTGACATCAGCAATGAATTATTCTGCCTAGGAGATGTTGGCTAGGGGATTCAACCCCCCCCCCCCAAATTATAAAGGCCTTTTGCCTATAAGTGGGATATATGCAAGGAGAAAGGCAGTAAGTCCCTGTTGTCGAAGACCTGGTGTGAGCATGAAAAATGTTATGAGACGTCACTTGCTAGCGTACAACTGGCCTCTGAAATGCTAGAGAGCGTTACCAAAGGCCACTAAAGCAATACAGCAAAATATTGGTCTCCCTGAGACAAGCAAGACTCCTCCGTCAATATCAGCTACACCTCAACAGCCTGGAGATACTGTGCAACAGTGGCAGCCAAGTGTCTATATATATCCCAAATCTATTTGGCTATTAGCTCTCTCCTTGGAGGAATAACTCACAGCGGATGCCACAAGCTTATGTCCTCTAGTGGTTAGGAGATGTTATAAGCCACAATAAGAACTTGTCACCCTTTATAGAGAAACCACAGTTTGCGGATTAGCATACCATCCAAGCATCTGTGTCTATGCTCACAGCTTAGCTTGACACAATAAGTGGTACTGCTTAAATGCCTGTACATCCAATAGCTTGAGCTTTGTTAGTATGACTGAAAAGGGTATCACTGGGAAAGCTGTCAATCCGTGAAGGGAAACAAACTGAACAGACTGGAGTCCAAAATGACAACTCCAAAGAAATTAGACTGTTTTCTTCTCACCCACTTGTGCCCCTTTCCCAAAGCCCAGGGAACAAACTGCGGAAGAGGAGGCGTGGTAGATTGTAAGGGCTGTGGAGAGATAGGGGTGAATCATGAGACTACAGGAATATAGTCTGGACACCTGATTGATCAACATGCCTGTGCATACAAGCTTCTCCAACTGGACTATGGGAACCTTGGGTTGTTCAAAGTTTGGACATAGATACTTGCAAAATGCACCAATTACTTAATTGTATGACATACTGAGTAACATCAATGTTATCTGCAAACAACTGTGTCATTGTATTGTAGAATCCCTTAAAAATAAAAATTAAAAAAAAAAAAAAAGAAAATACATTGTTTTATAGGCTTTGTTCAAAGCATAAATTACAAGTTCCTAGTTGTGAATTTGATGCTAATGTGTGGGAGCTTCTCTTGCTATGAGCAGGTATATCACAGTCCTGCTAAGGGAAGGGGAGCACAGTGCCTGCCTGTGGCCACTGTAGGGAACTGACTCCTCAGTGCAAAGATTAGTTGGTTACTTTTGTAACCCGTCTTGAGATGTACTTCCAACTCGGGTCCTTAGCCTGGGAAAATTGAACACTTCGTATCTGGCCGTGCTTTCCCACCTGCCCAAAGACTGCTGGTCTCTGGACAGGAATTTCAGGATGATGGCTGATGGCCTATCTTCAGCCTATATCCACTCACAATTCATTTCACAGCCAGTGACCTGATATGTGTCTGTCCAGCTCCACACTAGATTGCCAGGTTGGTTGTCTCCTCTGTAATTCTTTAAGGAACAATAGTTTGGCACTTCATAATTTAATGTTTAAGGAAACTTTAGAAATATTAGTTAGCTTGAATGACAACTATGTATGTGTAGGTTTAATGTTACTGTTTGGTTTGGAAATATATTCTATGAAACTTGTTTTAAAAAAGAAACAGATTCTAGTAGAAATGTGAGGATAAGTCTTCATTTCCATTATTGAGATTAACACAAAGGAGACAGAAAAGAAAGAAATGCTCAGCATAAATTGGACATAACAAGATATATGGGTATGATGAAAAGAAGCACAGGCTGTTTTAGAGTAATTAGCATGATGAAATGTTGTGAACATATGCATTCAACAAACATTTAATATGCATCCATTGTACACTCAGCCATGTTCACAAAGACATGGTCCTTTTTATAAGGAATATCAAAAGTCCCTGGGGCTGGTTATTACCACAAAATATTGAAAATGTGTTTTGAAATGTAATAGCATGGGTTATTAGAATAAAAGTTCAAAAAATAATTCTTTAAAGCCTACAACCTCCTGAAAGATGTATCACTTGTTGAAGGTAAAGCCTAGATAGAAAATGCTAAGGACAAAAGTATCAATTATTATATTTGAAACAAACTGTGAGCTAGTAGAAAGTGCTCATGTTAGTTTTAAAATAATATAAAATTAATTCTATGAAACTGTCAAAGAATTAATAAAATAAATATCATAGTGAAAAAAATGTAAACTGTAAACTTAAAAATGACTCCCAAATGCAATTATGATTGCTATAAATTAATGTATACTAAAGTAGCACTAAAGGTCCTCAGGGGTAACCATAGCACATTCTCTGTCTCTCTATCTCTCTTTTTCTTTCTCTCTCCCCCTCTCAGTGTGTTTTTCTCTATCTCTGACTTCTTCCTCCTATCCCTCCTCCTCCCCCTCCTCCACCTCCTCTTTCATTATTCATTTGTCATTTGAGTGTCATTTATATTGTTTCCATTTCCTATCAGCAACAAAGATGTATGCACAAATATCTCGAGAGTAGGATGAGTCCTTTGGTTATGTGCCAATAAGTGGTAGAGCTGGATCATATGGTGGATTTACTTTTAGGTGTGTGTGTGTGTGTGTGTGTGTGTGTGTGTGTGTGTATGTGTGTGTGTCTTTTTGAGGCAGTGTCTCCTTGCTACAGCTCCAGCTGGCCTGGAACTCCTTATGTAGACCAGGATAGCCTTGAACTCACAGAGATCCACCTGCCTCTGCCTCCCAAGTGCTAGGATTAAAGGCGTGTGCCACCATGTCTGGCTTAAAGATGGTTCTTAGCCACCATGTGGGTTCTGGGAATCGAACTCAGGTCATCTGGAAAATCAGTTGGTGCTCTTAACCTCTGAGCCATCTCTCCAGCACCGTGATGGTTAGTTTTTAAATGTCAACACAATTTAGAATTATCTGGGAAGTGCTTCTCAGTGGATTACTTAGATCAGGTTGGTGTATGGGCATGTCTGTGGAGGATTATCATGATTGTGATACTTGAG
Organism: Rhizomys pruinosus; assembly: GCA_009823505.1. Classification (NCBI taxonomy): domain Eukaryota; kingdom Metazoa; phylum Chordata; class Mammalia; order Rodentia; family Spalacidae; genus Rhizomys; species Rhizomys pruinosus. The sequence continues at coordinate 1,099,885 of VZQC01002209.1, forward strand.
GTGGGAAACGCGTCCTATTGTACATGCCACCATTCTCTACACAGTGTCCTGCACTACATAAAAATAGGAAACGTGTGCCTGAGTGCAAGGGCGCATGCATTCATTCTCTCTGCTCCTGGCTGTGGCTGTGACTAGCTACTTCAAGTTCCTGACACCTCACTTTCACACAATGATTGAACTGTGAGGCAAAGCATACCATTTCTCTATTGAGTTGGTTTGTCACTGCATTTTATTACAACAACAGAAATAAAACTAAGAAACATTTTAGTGCCTAGTTATCTCAGAAAATTTTCCTTCCCAGAAGAGCAGTGCATGCTCACTGAAAAGCATAGATAGCCTAGCGGTTGAGGGCACCGACTGCTCTTGCAGAGGAACCAGGTTCGATCCCCAGCACCCACATGGCGGCTAAGAACCATCTGTAATTCCAATTCCAGGAGAACTCCACTTCCAGGGGAATCTGAGACCCTCTTCTGACCTCTGCGACATTGCAGGACACGGGTGCACAGACCTACATGCAGACAGTACATTCATACACATACAAAAATAAATAAAATGAAAAAAAATTAAAAAGAAAAAGAAAAGCATACTTTGGTGGTTATTTTGGTGCTCTGCCTCTAATCTCCCACTTTGGGCCCAGAGGGACTGACTAACAGAGTCTCTAAAAGCTTCAGTTAGTGGATTGCCAGTGAGTTTAATGGCCTACCCTACAGATCAAATGGGGGGAATAGTCCTGCACATGACACTGGTGGGATCTGAGAGGGCCACATGCAAGCCCTCTCTGCTTAGGAGCCCTTACCTGCTCCCCCCAGGTGGGTTGGTTGGTCAGGGGGGGCGGTCATTGGATCTGAAGTTCCACCTCTCTCCGGTAGCACCATCTCCGGAGTGGTCTGATGTCTGCTGCTTGATGGCCAGTCCTTTCAAAAGAAAGTTTAATTTATCACATCCCATCCCCTTTCTTTTGGCCTTTATAATCTGTCTGCCTGCCCCTTCTGTAAGAAATTCTGACACTTGGGAGGCAGTGGCAGGCGGATCTTTGTGAGTCCAAGGCCAGCCTGGTCTACAGAGTGAGATCCAGGACAGCTGGGGCTACAGGGAGAACCTGTCTCAAAAAAGAACAAAAAAACCAAAAAAGACTTTCTGGGCCTTTTGTGGGGTTAGAGGGAAGTAGGATTATTTGTTTTTTTTTTTTTTTTTTTTTCCTCTGTGTTGAGACATGAAGTTCTCAGGTCTGTCCAGGTTCTGTTTCCAATGGAATGCTGGCTGAAATCAGCAGTATTTTCCCCCTATTAATAAAACACAAACAGAAAAAAGCATGAAGCTGGGCATGGTGGCACATGCCTTTAATCCCAGCATTCAGGAGGCAGAGCCTGGTGGACCTCTATGAGTTCAAGGCCAGCCTGGTCTACAGACTGAATTCCAGGCCAGCTAGGGCTACAGGGAGACCCTTTCTCAAAAATACCACCCCCCTCCAAAAAAAACCAAACAAACCAAACTAAACCAAAGCAAACCAAACCAAACCAAACCAAAATAAAACAAAACAAGAATCACAAACATTTAATCAAACACTGACCATTATAATAACCCACACTATGGGCACAAAGACACATGAATGGATGATATCTTAGCAGGGGCATCCCAGCCCTTAAAATAAAGAAATAAACAGAGGATGGAGAGATAGCCTAGCAGTTAAGAGCACCGACTGCTCTTGCAGAGGACCCAGGTTCGATCCCCAGCACTCACATGGCGGCTAAGAACCGTCTGCAACTCCAATTCCAGGAGAACTCCAGTTCCAGGGGAATCCGAGACTCTCTTCTGACCTCCTCGGCATTGCACGACACGGATGTACAGACCTACATGCAGACAGTACACTCATACACATACAAAAATAAATAAAATTAAAAAATAATAACAATGAACAACCAACCAACAACAACAAGAAACAAACATTTAACAAACACTGACCATTATAACAACCCACACTATGGGCACAAAGACAAATGCATGGATGATATCTTCACAGGGGCATCCCAGCACTTTTTAAAAACAAACAACAACAAAACAATTGCAATGTTTTTTTTTCTATTGGTGCCTATAACATCCCCTGCCACTAGGGGTCATCTCGGTTTAATTGTATTAGTTGTGTGCTCATCCCCAGAGAGCAGGGCACATCTGCTTCCTCTGTGCAGCCAGCATTAGAAGGAATATCCTTTTTTTTGGGGGGGGGGGCTTTAGAGCCTCCCTGTCCAACAGCTCCTGGGGGAGGGGGGCAATCCACCCCTGGTACTAAATTATTTATTTATCAATTGTACAATTTTGGGGGAGCCTCCTTTTTATTTTTGTAAGATACCTGTTTATACTTTGGCACCTACAGGCCCAGGCCATTGCAGACTTTCTGCAATCATTTCGGTGAATATCACTTATGTCTTATCTAACCGTAAAGCTCCCATGCATTCTGTAGTTATACCTGGCCCAGGTTCCCATTTGTGAATTTACTTTTTTATCACTGTTTCTTTAGGTTTACTTGATATCTCTGCAATGGGTATCACATCTGTAAAACACTCAGATGTTAACATTATATATTAAACAAACATAAGCAAGGTCTAACAGCATGGTAAGATTTTATCTATTTATAGCAATTTGTTGTCTCCAAAGATCCATGTTGGGAACAATAGCACAGATCAGAGGCATTGACTTAGTTCTTTAGTATCTGTAGTCATGTTCTTGACTCCATTTGATATCCTGGGGTTTTTACATGCAGCCTCACTGTATTTCTTTAGCTTTGATAGACTCATTGTGCTTGGGTCAAGCTGCCTAGTCCTGCACATGGCCAAGGGGAAATAGGTTTCCTTCCACTGCTGCTATGTTTCCTGGTTTCCTGGGTCACACAGGCCCTAGTCCTGACTCCTGGCTACAGTCACACCTGCGGTCTTTTCATTGACTTCATCTGGCTGTTAGGGGAGGTTCTGGCTGGGCAAACTGCCTCCACCCATAACATAACTTTCCACAACAGAGAAAGTTACTCTGTTTAATCTGCAGGGGGAGTTATTCACCGCTGGGACAGCTTTTCATCCTCTGTATGCCTTTTGCCAACTGTTCCTTATGCTTTAAAGCCTTCCAGAGGCTCTTTAACACAGAATTTGGCTTTTAGAATTTTTCTTTTTTTTTAGGAACTTGGGCTTGACAGAAAACTTTCCATATTTGCCTTTGAGTAACCCAAGCATATTTCTTTTTCTGTTTTGCCCTTTTTATATCATCTTTAGTTTGTTTTACTCTCTTAAAGACATACTTTACATGCTGGTCTAAATCACTTAGATCTGAAAAACTCTTCTACTTTATAAAAATTCTGTCCCATTAAGGGACTCATCACAGCCATTAATGATCCATACCAACCTTGAGGTCTTTGTTCAATAAAGTTTTTCTTTAAATATCTGGTAAACACAGTCATATCTGGCCAAGTGAACTGCCCACTATATATTGCTTTCCTCATACTTAATTTTCCTAGTAGTGCTTCCCCTTCTCTTACCATCCTCCACCCCCTGGTATTCATGGGAACCTCCACTGGGGCTGATCAAGTATCTCTAATGCATCATCTAAGCCCATCTATCAGAGACTGAGTTCCTTTGTTTCCTGCACTGGACCATTTCTAAGACCACCATCGGTATGTTGAAACATGGATTTTTCCTTTCTTGGTATTAAAGCTAGAACCCAAGGAGAATCTTGTGCTTTTCCTAGGTCACTCCTTCACTTATCATTATCTGCCTTTTCCCCTGGGTCCCCTAACTGTACGAAGCAGCAGGCTGACACTTCTAGCTCTCTTTCTCTTTATGCCATTTACTGGTTAGGTCAGAGGCCAGTACTGAGGAGAGCAGCCTCTTGTTTTCTGCTTGCTCTAATTTCCTCCTTAAATTTTCAGTCTGTCTTTGGGCTGCCTTCTCTATCTTGGATAAATCTTTAACAACATACGGTAAGTTCCAGGCCACCTCGGCCAAGGCTTCCTGCCACTTCTGCCCCCAGTTCACTATGCGGAGAACTCACAAAGTTTGTTCTAGACTTTCTGCTGTTTTCAAAATATATCCATGTTCATGTTGCAGACTCCACTGTTCATTTAGGCATGCCACTTTGTAACACTTGGAATTGGATGGCTAGGTGGAGGTTTCTCCTACTGATATTATATGCCTCTGCGGCTTTACTTGAGTTCCGCATCTTAACGTCCACTGCATAATCCATACCACAGCTGCAACAACTGACAACGCTATGCAGACGGTCCACCATGCCAGTATTTCCTCTGCACCCTCATCCAGCGTCACTTTGCTTGCTGACCTCTTCCCTTATGACAGAGGGAACCCCCTTGCTCTTCCGAAACTCATCCTTGTTCTCCCAAACTCGTCTTTGGCTCTGTGTATCCTGGTAAACTATGCCAATTTGATTCACAAAAATTTCCTTCCTAGGATAGCAGCACATGCTCACTCAAATGTGCAGCACCATAGCCATTTTGGCACTCCGCCTCTTGCCTCTCACTTTGGGCCCAGAGACAGACTAATGGATTTTCTTACAGAGTAAATGGAGAAAAATCTTCACTAACAAGGCCACTTAGATGTTCCTCTCATAGTTATGCTGGGCTGCAACCCCCAATAGTCCCACAAAACATGGTGCCAGTGGGATCCAAGAATGTCGAGAGCAAGCCCAGTCTGCTCACATGCCCTTAGCCTTTCCCTCTAGGTAAGTTGGTCGGTAGGGATGGATTGCTGGATCCGCAGCTCTACCCATCCCCAGTGGTGCCATCTCTGGAGGGGTCTGATGTCTGCTGGCTGATGGCCAGTCCGTTTGAAAGAAAGTCTAATTTACCCCACACCAGTTAAGGTGAAATAGGGGAAGGTACCCAGATTTTTTTTTTTTATACCTGCATGCAACTTTATTGTTGAAATGTGAATCTCTAAATGTGTTTAGGAATCAACCTATAGTTGATTTTCAGAATTTGTAATTTTGATTTATGTGTGGAGTGTATATATGCATATTTTGGAATAATATAAAATAAATAAAATAAAACTACACAACTTACAATCAAGGTGATGGTTTCCTTGGATCACATTTTAAAAATTAATTAACTAAATTTTAGATGTATGAATGGTTTGTCTGCATGTATGTAATGCAACCATGATCTGAAATGCCTGTGGAGGCCAGAAGAGGGGTTCAGATTCCCTGGAAATTGTGAGTGCCAGTGTGATTTCTCGGAACTAAACTGGGTAATCTGCAAGAGTAGCCAGTGCTCTTCATGACTGAGTCTAATCCTCAGACCCTTCTTGGACCACACATGTATTCATATGTTATCATACATTCTTATTAAACCCACACCCTGCTCCCTTCCTACCACTCCCATAATGTTATTCACTATTCTCCCCCCAAATATTCTTACCTTCTGCTTTCATGCCCCAGGACCCAATAGACTTTTTCTGCTTCCCTTAAGCCATCTTTCCCCCCTCACTGTTTCCTTCATATGTGCAGATCACAGTTTCCCAGAAGTATTGGTTGAATAACTTGTCTTTTTCTTAGTGTACATCTTTTGACAACTTTGTCAAATTTTGGTAGTAATAATAGTGAGAATTTATTTCTACTCAGTTATTATTTCCATTGTCTGTTTGCAAGTAATATTCTTTATTTATAACTAGGTTTTATAGAGCAACTTAAAATCTGATATTTAGGATACCTCTAGTAGTGTTCTCAGTATATTTTCTTTTTTTTTTCTTTTTCTCTTTTTTTTATTGATGGTTTGTGTATTTCATACATCATTTTCCAATTCAGTTGAGGCATATTTCCCTTTCCCTTCCCCCCACTCCACCCCACCCCATCCCAGATAATGCATTCTGCCATAACTGTTCTGCATCCTTCACTCAGTTTTTTTTTAACTTTTTAGCAATAAGTGATAATTTATGAGTACAAGCATCCTTCATGTAAAACCAATTTGCAAGCAGTTGTGCCCAAACCCACACAGCCCATGGGTCCCACAATCCAGCAGAGGGGCTTGTATGTTCAATCCAGTTGATCAAATGAGTGTCCAGACTATATTGCTGTAATTTCAGCGTTCACCCCAATCCCAGCCCTTACATTCTACCACGCCGCCTCTTCTGCAGATTGTTCCCTAGGCTTAGAAAAGGGGCTTAGACCCTTTATGGAACAACTTCTAAATTTAATATTGAATTCTTGAAATCCTGGGCGAATAATTGGCTCCCACATGATTTTTTACATTTAACAAAAATGGTGCTTACATCTCAACAGTTTTTACAGTGGCAAATGTGGGTTTATGATAAAGCTAAGCAGATGTTACAGGATTAGATTTCTTGTGGTAATCCTCCCCATTTAATTTATGATATGCTAACAGGCACAGGGACAGTGGCAGATAATCTCAATCAGATCAATCCAATCACCTATGATGTACTGGATTAAAGAGATAGCCATTCGGACATGGGAAAAAATAAACACAGATACAACTAAAAATCTTTTATAAAAATTGTACAAGGTCTTTCTAAAGATTATACCCAATTTGTTAGTGGATTACAAGATACTGTTAAAAAACTATAAAGGATACTGCTGTGCAACAGATTCTTCTTAAACAATTGGCTTATGATAATGCTAATAAAGACTGCCAGGAAGTTATCAGACCAATAAGAGATTTAGGAACAGCCATGAATTACATAAAGACTTGTAAAAATATTAACCCTTTCAAACATAAGACAAAAATAACAACTTTAAAAACTTTTACAGTGCATAAAATATCTATTGTTAAGTGCTACAACTATGACAAGATGGGACATGTATGTAAAGACTGTTGCATCCCTAATCAACTTCCTTAAAACCCTGTTAATTCTTCTACAAAAAGAAAGCCCCCTGGAGTGTGCCCAAGGTGCAAAAAGGGGCTCCATTGGCTTAAAAATGTAAATCTAAGTTTGATAAAAAAAAATAAAGTGGAGGACAAAGACAAATCACATAAAGAAAACTAATACAGGGGCCTGCCCTTGGCTCTGTACAAATTGAGGAAACATAAGCCTTAAATAATAGTTTGTTATTTGATAATATTTTGATAATATTTTGTTATTACAAGCAGCTACTAAAGACAGTGCCACTATAGATATTCCAGCCTGCAAAACCTTGGAGTTACTGCTTATACATAATCCTCATAAAATACCAACAGGATATTATGGCCCTATTCTAAAAAACACAGGTGGACTATTATTAGGGCAAAGTAGCTGCAGTATGTTGAGTCTTATAGTTCATATTGGTGTTATAAATAAAAATTATATATATGCATAATATATATATAATTATATAATAATTATATATATTATATAATATATATTTATAATATTATATAATATTATATGATAACAATTATTATACAATATATATAATATAATATATATTATATATTATATATTATATAGATATAATATATAATATATAAATTTATTATATAATTATATAATAATTATATATATTATATAATAATTATATATATATATATATATATATATATATATATACATTTTTTTCTTAAAAAATTCCAGACTGTCATATCTATTGTGAATCAATGAAGCATAGCTAAATTTCAGGATTTCTCACTGAGAGAGATGGTTTGGGTAATGAACTATAAACATATACATAATTGTGCTATTGGCAGTATGAAATGTTCTAGCACAGGACAGAAATCTTTCTTGTGCTACAGGTAAATGGAAAATTTCCTTGCAGTACATAGCCAATGATTTTTCTTTC